>CM035431.1:152742492-152829992 GCA_020310875.1 Ceratopteris richardii | reverse complement strand
CATATTCATCATGCATTTTTCTGATAAAATCCATTCTAGATTCTCTGTTTGTCGGCAATTTTTGGACAAATTCTTCTGAATATTCTTCCTCTGGTCTTTCATTTGCTGGTTCACTGCCATGTTGTGTTCTATCAACATTTCCTACTTCATATTCTTCTGTATATGTATTCTCTATTTGTGCTTCTTTCTGAGCTTGTGGCTTTTCCAATTTGCTCTATAATTCCTCTATTGTCACCATCAAACTTCTATTTTGAGCTGCCCATCTCTCTCTTTCCTTCATCCATTCACTCTTTTCCTTTTCCATTCTTGACTGCCAATCACTTCTTTTTCCATATCCATATGCAACTTATGGAGCATCTATACTTGCCTGTTTCTCCAGCTCCTTGGCTTCCTTCAACTCAGTTTGTAATCTCTTGATCTCCTTCTACAATTCTTCTTTTTCCTCCTCTGTCATCTGAGCAGTCTTATCTTCATCCTCCATCTGACCTTCTTCCAATAATAGTTTGTTTATCTCCTCATTTGCTTTGGTCAAGATTTGATAAGATGTCTGCAAGGTTCTGTATCTTCCTTCAATTTTTCTCAGATCCATCTCCAATTTAGTATTCTGCTCTGTTAATTTTACACTCTTCTCTTCAAGATATTGAATTCTATTTTGTTTCTGTACTTCTAGTTTGTCCAAAGCAATTATTCTATTTGTGAATTCCTCATTTTTCTCTTGCACAAGCCTCAATTGTTCTGACATTTTTTCCTTTTCCCTTTTGTGCTCTTTAATAATCATACTGCCTTTCTCAAACTCAGATTCAGCCACCATACAAGATATAATCATATTCCTGCTTGATGGTCTGAACTGCTCAATGTTGCTCATAATAATCTGGCAGGCAGATCTTATATTTTTGGGTATTCTTTCCAACCCAACTTCCATTTTCATTTGTTTAACTTCTATCTGTTTATCTTCTTTGCACTCATTGTCCTCTTCTTCTTCTTCATACTCTATAACCTTAGTTTTTTGTTCTTCATAGCTTTGTTCATCTTCCAATGTTTCTTGATCTGCGACATCTTCTTCATGTTCCAATGTCTGATCATCCTGATTCTTCTGTTCTGAAACATCTGTAGTCACCTTTATTTCCTCTGCCTTCTTGTTTTCCATCACCTGTTGCTTTTCTTCAGAGAGGTGTCCTTCCTTTACTTGTACCTATTTTTCCTGGATTAGGGTTTCCTGAATTAAACTTGATTCAATTTCCTCAACAGAGTTTTCCTGACCTTTACTTGTTTGCTCTTCCTGTCCTTCTTCCTGCTCATCAATGTCCATGAGATCCATTTCTTCTTCTTGTCCTTGATTTTTGTTGGTTGTAAATTCTTCATTACTCTTCAAATCATGAAGTACATCTTTTATACTTTGGATAATCTCCCTTTCTACCACTACTCCTGTGACTTCTTGAACATTCTTTTTTCACTACTATTTCCTCTGCTTCCTGAACTTGATCTGCACCTTTATGTTTTATAGTTGGACTGCTTTTCTGTGCTTCTTTTACTATTTCTGCTATGCTCTCATCTAATTTAAAATAAGTTTGTGAGGGTTTTGTCCATATTGATTTTATTCCTGTATGCACCAGCCCACAACTGAATTCCTCTCTTACTTCATTTCCCTCTTCTGTCATTACTGATTTTCCTTTCATTATCCTTCTCTCTTCCTCAGGACTGATTTGCTTGACTACTTCTTCCTGAGCCTGCTTCTCCTGAGACTTCTTTCTCAAATCTTCAGGTGTTTTCTATTTCTCAGTGGCCTGTGTAACCACATTAGGAGTATTCGGAACTCATAAATTCATACTTTTTAATAAGAAACTTTCAATGTCACTCTTAGAGTCTAAAGAAAAATGTGAAGATCCTCCTATCTCTGGTTTTTCCACTTTTGACTCTTCTTCAGCAGTAGCTCCCTTCTGCTTTTTTCCTCTTGTCACTTCTTCTATCTCTTTTATAGTTGCAGTTTCGACTACTGATTTTCCCTTCCCCTTCTTGGTCAGCTTCTTCTTTTGCACTGGTTTCTTTTGAACCTTCTTTTTTACGACAATGGTGGTTCTGGTTTCTGGAGGTCCTTGTAGTTCTTTGAAGTAAGCTAACAACTCTACTTCCCTTTTAACAAATATTTCCTCTGTCTCAGCTGCCATCATCTGATCATGAAGTGCTTCATAATGCTCTACCTCCTCTTGGACCCAATCTGTAGCCTTGCACGAATAATCTTCCAGCATCTTTTGATATTGTGCCTCATATATTGCTCTTTTATTATTACCTTGAGTTAGATATGTGTACAACTGCTCTTTGCTTGTTTGGGGTGGATGAGGATAACTAGAAGATTGGACCTGCTTCTGAGCAGCTTCATGTTCTTCTTTTGTAGCTTCATCCTGCTCTAATTCAACCTTTCTTGGGTCCAACCTCCTTTTCTTTACAGGAACCACTTCCTCAGATATTACCTTTCTTTTCATCCCTGCTCCCCTCATGCTGGTTTGTCCTACTGTTTCTTTCACATGCATCTTCCTAGGAGGACTCTTGATCCCTGACATAAGACTTCTGAAATATTGTGCCTCTAGAGCCAGCTTCAATTGATCTTCCATTCCTAGTACATGATAAATGATCCTGGTTAAAAACTGGGCTCCATTCATGAATTTTTTCTGTTCCCAGTGTTTTGCTGCTTCTTTCAGCTGTTCATGGATGTATGGTGTCACATCCATTACTCCAAAGGGCTTAGTTCTATCCTTGTTGTTAAACATCAGCAGTGTAACAGATTTATGTGGCATGGTATACCTTGGTAGCTTTGGGAAACAGAAATATTGTAAGAACATCCTTGTGGCATATTCTTCATTCTCTCTTCCTTTGAAGTCAGTAAATTTAGAGTACCCTGTATAGGTTTCCTTATTCTTCTTTACAAAGTTGGGGTCAAGCTTGGTTCCCATAGGGTAGAATTGTAAAGCTGCTCTGATATGCTCTGCTTTTATGGTGATACCCACCTCCTGATTATCCTTGTTCTTGACTTTGCACCGGAAATAAGCATCATTCCCTTTTCGTATGTCCAACAGACTACTCATTACTTGTGCCACTCTTTCAAAATCAGTGAAGAAGATGGGCTCTTCCAATAATTTGTGTATACCAACTGCCTTCCATCTTTTCTGATTGACAGCAACTCTTTGAAATCTGTAAAATTCTTGACACAACATGGTATATTTGTATCCACCTACTCCCACTGTGAATATATGCTGTCCAATAATGCTTAGGGTTTCTTTGAGCTCCTTCACCATCTTCTCTGCCTCTGGAATCTCTAGTTCCTCATCAGATTCCAGGTCCACCTGCTCTTCCACAGCTTCACTGTCTAGGAACTAATGTCCTCTTGATAGGGTGACTGATTCTGCTTTGAAGTCATGAATTGATAACTCCTTTGCATTCACCATTCTGAGGAAAATATAACACACAAAGAAAAACTCCACCCACATGAGTCACAAGAAATCAAAAAGTAATATTTATTTTGAGATGTCATGACATAAGAATGAAAATAGAATTCAAAATAAATTCTGTTTCTTCAAAAAGACTCAATTAAAGTGATCATTACAGGTGTAGCAAGATGTCTAGTGCACTCCCTTTTCCCAACAGCTCTTTTGGAGAAAAACAAAACATTTATCAATGATAGAAAAATTAATACAAAATAAATAGAAATCTACTACCCTTCTACCTAGATCTTGCTTGGTGCTATATAATTTTGTAAAAAGGAAAAGAAAAAAAACAATTTTTCTCAACTTTTCTCTCTTTTTTTTTAATAACAATGATTCCTTCTGTTTTTTCTTCTTATTTTTTTTCTTTTATTTTTTCTCTCTTTTTTTCTCTTTTTTTTTTTAATAATAATTTTTTCTATTTCTTTTCTTCCCCTCCTAATTCTCTTTTTAGAAAAAGGATAAGGTAAAATATTTTTGTCATAATTTCCACTATGTTATGATTTTCTAAATACAGATCAAATATGGATGATGTTTTTTCCATTGAAACAACTCTGATTTTTTGACCCAATACTTTTTAACTCTAGTTGTCCTTGTTTCAAGCAAACATCCATTTCCTTCTGATAAGAATTTTGTAGAATTTTTTGGTCTCCATATCCATTTTATACTGGATTTCTGTTTTGATGAACGGACCTCCTGTAGACTTTGATTCCATATGCTTCTTGTTCTGATGTTTTGATGCTTTAGACAATGCCATGACTGCCACCTTCTTCCTATCTCTCCACCCTTCTTTGCTCTTCCAATCTTTTGCTGATTTTGATTACATGAAGCTTGATCATTTAACATTTGTATTGGTAATGTTTGTGTATCTTCAAATGAAGTAAATCCTTCCAAGGGTATATCATGAACATCTGATTGAATTTCCTGTTCTTCATTACTCAATAAAAATATTAATAACCTTTTGTCATTTATTTTCAATTTAAGCTTCATTTTTTCAAAATCCACAATCACCTTACCTTGTTGGAGCCATGGTTGACCTAAAATCAAGTTTTCAGATATCAAATGATCTGGCCATTCTTCACAATCTATTTTCATATATTCTTCATTGAACTTAACTTTAATAAACAGTGAAAACATGCTTTGTACTATTTGGCCTTCCAAAGTTTTGATAAAGGTTCTGCTTTTAGTTCTTTTTATGTTAAATTTACTTACCAAAGCTGAACTAATCAGATTCACTTGTGCTCCAGAATCTATCAAAACCCTAATTTTTTCATTTTGAAAATCCATTGTCATCACAGGCAAATGTTCTTTTAGTTTTAGAGGAGTTTCACACAAACAAACTTCCCTAAGATCTTTGGTTTTTCTTATCCTTTCCTTTGCTTCCTGTTGAGCCTCTTTTCTAATGTCGTCCTCTTCTTTTTTCCTATTTTGAGCTTGTTGCAACCTTCTCCATTCATCAACAGTTAATGGGCAGTCATACCTCTTGACTCTACATCCACTTATGAAGTTTGGCATGATTTCTCCGTCTATGCTAGCTAGTTGAATGGCTCCACTGTTGCTTATCTGATGTATAATATATGGTCCATGTCCTTTTTTCTAGAACTTTTTTTGATGTTCTTTGACTGTCTAAGCCAAAACTAGATCTCCTTCCTGTAGATCTTTTTCTTTTATGTGAACATCATGATAAGCTTTTTGTCTTTTCTTGTCCACATATATACTCATAATGGCTTGGAGTCTAGAAGCTCCCAATTTTTCCAATTCTATTACTCTCTCTGATAGTTCATGTCCAGTCCAATTGTAGTGACTACCTACTTTTAATGTTGGAATAAGGAATTCCATAGGTAGAACTGCATTTTGTCCATATACTAGATTGAATGGTGTGTTTCCTATTGCAGTTTTATAAGCCACTCTATAAGCCCATAGGACATGATTAAGTTGTAAATCCCAATCATTCCTGTTTGTGTTTACTAACTTTGACAGTATAGTACAAAGTACTTTATTAGTACTTTCTGCTAACCTATTGGCTTGTGGGTGATATGGGGCTGACTTTCTGTGACTGACCAGGAAATATTCAGTGATGTTTTCTATGATTTGGTTCACAAAATGGGTTCCCCTATCACTTACCAATTCAATTGGAAGTCCAAATCTGGTGATGATATTCTCATATTGGCAGTCGTATGAGCATCATTTCTTTTTGTGGCTTTGGCCTCAGCCCATTTTGTCAGGTAATCTATAGCCACTATTATGTATTCAACATGGGATTGTCTTGATGGAGGATGTATAGGTCCAATAAAATCTAATCCCCATTTACTAAAGGCTCTTGCTGAAATTAATGGAACTAATGGCATATTATCTCTTTTATTTGGTTGACTCACCCTCAGACAGATGTCACATCTTGCATCAGGAAATAGGGTTGGCCACCAAAAGCCAAAATATAAGATGAGTTTAGCAGTTCTGTCACTTGAGAAGTGTCCTCCTGCTACTCCAGAATGTGCCATTTCCAACATTTCCAGATATTTATCCTCAGGAACACAAATTCTTAAGTATCCATCCATACCTCTCTTATACAATTGCTCTCCTACCAATTGATACTCTTCAGAGATCTCTTGTAGATTTTTTGAATCTGTACCAGCAATTACTTGTTTCCCCTTCTTCTTCCTTTTCAATTCCTCAATGATATTTTCACTCCAATCTGGATTTCTCTGGAACCAATATAGAGTTATGAATTCTGAATCTTGCAATGATTGGCACTTCCTGCAATTAGCAATGTATTTTGTTACATCTTGAATCTTATTAGGCCAATGTACCCCCATCCTATTGAGATTACTTAGGGTGACTACCCTGGAAGCATGAGTGCAAGGGTTCCAACAATGGGCTCTTTTCAGATATTCCTGTTGCTCTTCTTCAGGAGTACAATATTCCAATATGCCGATGTGGTTGAGATGATACAAATGCCCAGCTAGTAACATAAAATTCCTGCTTTGTAATACTAAGTGTGCATTGTTCCCAACTGTTTGGCAAGGTCCCATGGTTAACAAAGGTATTAGGGTTATGGCCCACTCAGGAACACTCTCTACTTTGAACAAATAAGTGTCTGGCAGGTCATCATCTAAAGGTGAATTGGGTTCTTTAGACTGAATTCTAGATAAATGATCTGCTCTCAAGTGTGTTTTCCCTTGTCTGACCACTACCTCAAACTCAAATTCCATTAGTAAAAGGAACCAACTGACTATCCTCCCAGTGTGACATGGCTTATTTACCAAATATAGTAAAGCTTGATGGTCCACAAAGAACTTAAACTTGTTGGCCAAAAGGTAATGTTTGTATTTTTTTACAGCAAATATCATTCCCAACCCTTCTCTCTCAGTGGTTGTGTAATTTTTCTCTGCTCCATTCAGTTGCCTACTAGCATAAGCCACTGGAAAATCTAGCTTGCTTCCTTCTATTGGTTGTGCCAACACACATCCCAAAGCATAATTTGAAGCATCCACATGGACATGAAAAATTTTATCCCATTGAGGTGTTTTTAGAATTGGGGTTGTTACCAAACAAGTTTTTAAAGTTTCAAAAGCTTGGTCACACTCCTTGGTCCACTCAAACTTTGTAATTAGGGCATATAAGGGCTTGGCTATTTCAGCAAACTTGTGTACAAATTTTCTATAGTACCCACAATGTCCCATGAAAGTTTGAATTTCCTTTACATTTGTTGGTCTTTGAAGTTCTATTATGGCCTTTATTTTTTTCTCATCAGTTGAAATTCCATTTTTTGATACTATGTGTCCTAACATTCTTCCTTGCCTTACAAAGAATACACACTTCTCAGGATTTAAACATACTCTGTATGTTCTTCATTTCCTGAATATATTTTCTAAATCTTTCAAGTGATCTTGTCTTTTTAATGAAAAAGTACACAGATCATCCACATATATTTCCATTACATTTCTTAGGAATTCTTTGAAGATATGACACATCAATCTTTGAAAAGTTGCTGGGGCATTAGTCAACCCAAAGGGCATAACCCTAAAAGCATAAATTCCCCATTCTGTGGAAAAGGCAGTTTTATGTTGGTCTTCCAATGCTATAGGTACCTGATTGTATCCTGAAAAACCATCTAAAAAACTATAAACCTCCTTCCCTGCAACTCTTTCTAGAAGGTGATCTGTTATTGGCAATGGATAACTATCCCTTATAGTTGCTGCATTCACTTTTTTCAAGTTAATGCATACCCTAAGTTTTCCATTCTTTTTAGGTACCACGACTATAGGAGATATCCATTCCATATACTCAATCTCATAGATGAAATTGGCAGCCAACAGCTTGTCAATTTCTTCCTTGATTTTAGCAGAGTATTTATCATTGAATGTGTAATGTCTCTGTTTGCTAGGTTTTGCATCAGGTGTAATAGGAATCTTATGCTCACATATTTGTGGATCAATTCCTTTCAAATCCTTATAGCTGTAAGCAAATACATCCCTATAGTTTTTTGCCAAACTTCTTAGTGCTTCCTCTTCTTGGGTGGTCATATCATCAGCTACTACAATATGTCTTTCTTCCCCCTCTTCCTGGGTAATCATGACCTTTTTAGTTTGTTCCTCATTATCATAAGCCTCCCCTTTCTTTTTTCCTCTTTTTGGTTTCATTTTTAGAAGTAGTCTGTCTTCTACTTCATAAGTTTTGAAACTTGCTGGTACATCAAACTGTTGATCTTTGTTTGTTTCCTTCTTCTTCTTCTCATCCTCTTGGTTTTCTTCTATTTCCTTGTGTTTGTTTTTCTTATACTTGCCTAAGATTTTATCTTTTATTGCATCTTCAGCTTCTACTTCTTCCAAATATTGTGTTTTCCTTTTTTTCAATATCATTTCTTTTTCCTTGTCCTCTTTTGCTTTTGATACCTTTATCATTTGTATTCCAATGTGAAAAACATCATACCCTTCTTCATTTTGAAATTCCACTCCTACATACTCATCACTGGCCAGATCCATGGTAGCCAAAATTTGATTCCACCCATAGGGCTCAAATTCTTCATCCTTGAATTCTTGTGGTACATAGCTCTCATCTTGTATCTTTCTCCCTTCTACACAATCTTCTCTTTTCAATCTTCTTTTTCTATTAGTGAAGTTTCTTATCATATTGCACTTCCATATTGATGATTCAGTTTCATCCTGGTCCTCCATCTCTGATTCTTCACTTACTTCTTGATTTTGATGTATTTTATACCATTCTTGAGGAGATATATCACAGTAGTGCCCATTTCGTAGATTCACTCTGGTTATTCTTCCTTTGCTCTGAAGGTATAAGCAATAATTACCCCAATCTTGCACAATTTGCATTTGTCTCATAAATGGCCTTCCTAGGATAATTTCATATGAAGTGGATTGTGGGAATTCAACTATGGCAAAGGTATGCTCAATCTCTATTCCGCATATGTCCACAATTAATTTTTCCCATATTCCTAGGGGTTTTTCTATGTGTCCATCTGCAAGTTGCAATCTCATTTTGGTGGGTAATAATTCATTTTTTCCCCATTTTTCCCAAGTTTGTTTGGTCATGGTGGCCACTCCTGATCCACTATCCAGAATAGCTTTGGCCTAGTTTTTACCAAATTGTATTTTTAGGGTTGAGTTTCCCTCTTCTCCTTCACAATATCCTCCTATCTTATCAATGGGAATATACCATAATTCCTCCAATTCCTGTAGTTGTGGGTGAAGATTTTCTGGTGTTGTTTCCCTTTTTTTTCATTTTGTTTTGTAAGTGAGGATTTTGTTTCATTAAATCTTCCAATGTGGTGTGATATAGAATTGTGCATTGTTTATCTATATTCACCTAGAATGTTACTTGTGGGTTTTCTTCCTTGTTAATATTTCCTCTTGTTTTTGTTGTCTCAGATTCCTCAACTGTTTTTTGAGAATTGTCTAATTCCCCCATTTTGAGTTGTACTTCATGTATGATTTGTTTACACTTCTGCATCCTTTCATGTTGTAAGTATGGCATAGGATAAGCCATTGTATGATCAGTAGGGCTTGGTCCCTCCTGAATTCTTCCCTTATATGCTTTGATCAATGTTTCTAGACTTTGTGAATTTCCTATCTCAGACTGGATTTGTGTCTTCTGAGGAGGAGTACTGTTTGATTGTTCACTATTTTCTTCTTCCAAATTTTTACCCATTCTTTTTTTCCTTTCCCATTTCCCTTTTTGTCTATTTTTCTTTCCCTTTGAAGCTGAACCTTCATTTTTTTCCCTAGTCATTTGTTGTTGTTTAGCTTGTGCCCTTGTTATAGCATTTACATTCACTTGGTCAATGTCACTCAATTCTTCTTGCTCCATGATGTTGACTGCTTTTAGTGGTATGTTTTTAGGTGTGTTTTGTTGTTTTTGAGGATTTTTTGGACAATCCTTTATCAAATGTTCCCTGCCACAATCCTTGCAATAAGCTCCCTCTATTCTTAATGTAGGAGGTTGTGGACAGTCTCTAATGAAATGTTCTCCCCCACACCTATAACAAGTTATCTTTGGTCCCCCTTTGAATTGAGGTTTTTGATTGGACATATAATTATTGGTTATATACATGAAAGTGGCAGTATCCATCTCAATTCTCCCATTTCCCAAGTCTAGGGCTTGTAATTCTGGTTCTCTTAATTCATAACCTTCCCATTCTTCTTGATATCCTTCATTCCATTGATAATCTTCCTTGTATGGTGACTTTGTTCTTGAGTTTCCCTCTTCTATTGGTGTGTATTTAATTGGTACCACATTTGTTGGTATAGGAGGTTGTTGCCCAAGTACAGGTCTTGGTTGCTCAATATACCCTGATTCTCTTTGGCTCCCATAATCTCTCTCCTTTATGGGTTGTTTATTATAGAAGCATTCCTCCCTGGTATGATTTGTCCATTTCCTCTCTAGTGTACAATATTTGAGTGTTTTCCTATCTTGCAAATGTGGTGGCTTTTGATATGGGCATTGTTGTACCAAATGACTTTCTCCACAATTGTAGCATTTTTTATTTGTGTTTATTCTAGAGTTTATCAAATTGGTTTTAGTGCTGACTTCTAGGGCTTTAGCAATGGCTTGAGCCAATTCTTCTATTGGTGGGATTTTATCTTCATTTGTTCTAGGTTGATCAAATGCTTACAGGTCTTGGCCTCTATTATCTTCCAAATTTATTGCTTCTTTTATGCAAGCTCCTAGGTCAGGGCATCTTCTGTAGTACACTAGGGTTCTTAATTGGGCACTTCTTAATCCTTCTATGAATAGGGATACTTGTCTTGCCATGGAAGGTACTTCTTCTCTGGGCCATCTGTCAATGTATTGCTTAAATCTCCTGGCTGCCTCTCTGACATTTTCATATTTTTGTTATTTAAAGCTATGTATCAGAGTGGCTGTGCTATGTTTTATTCCAGTCTTTGAGAATTCCCCAATGAAGGCTTTTTGGAAGGATTCAATATCTAGGTACATTTCCCTTCTCAAAGGAATGAACCAAGATAATGCAGGTCCTGTTAGGGTTAGACCAAATGCTTCAAATTGGACTTTGTAATCTTCTACCTCCTCAGCTCTAATTAATTACCTAAACTCTGTAGCATGAGCATGCGGATCAGAATATCCTTCATATTGATTTTTCATGCATTTGGCTACTTGATATGGTCTAAGCATTCTACCTTGATGTTGCCAATGATGTCTTCTCCTTAGTGAAAATTCATTAAATCCTTCTAGTTCCTTTTCAAAAGGATTTGGGGAAGCATGTGTTCTCCTCCCTTGTTGTTGCTCAGTACTAGTGTAGTTTTCATGTGGTCTTGGTAAGTCTGATTGTCCTAGGTTATGTTCCCAAGGTCCTTTGTCAGCACATTGCCCTAAGTCATTTGAATTTTCTAGGTCTTGGGAGAAGATGTATACACATCCTTGCCTATCCTCATACCTACCATCTTTGAATTGAGCTACTGGTGTTATGTTCAGGGGAACTTCTAATTTTCTCAATCTAATGAGAAACTTATGCATTCCATCCTGATATACATAGGTTCCAAACCTATTTGTATACATGTATTTGAGGATATTTCTATAATCCCCATTTTCAATGGGCTCATTTGTTTCATTTAAATTTTCCATGTTGTTTTCTTGCCCTAGATTTCTTTTTTGCACTTCCCCTTCCACTGGCTCTATTTCCTTCCTTCCTAAGTCTTGCTTAGTATGTGTATTTAATTTGTTCCCAGACCTAAGGATCATTCAATTAATTTTCACAATTCTATGGTCAGAATCATGTTTTCCACGATTTTGTGGCCAAAATAGTGTTTTTCACGATTCTGTGGATAAAATTGTATTTTTCACGATTTTGTGGATAAAAATCGTGCATTCCACGATTTTCAGGTCAAAATCGTGTTTTTTACGATTTTCTAATCAAAATCGTGTTTTTCACGATTTTTTGGTCAAAATTGTTTTTTTCACGATTTTGTGTTCAAAATCGTGTTTTTCATGATTTTGTGTTCAAAATCGTGTTTTTCACGATTTTGTGGATAAAAATTGTGTATTCCATGATTTTTTGGTCAAAATCGTGTTTTTCACGATTTTCTAATCAAAATCGTGTTTTTCACGATTTTCTGGTCAAAATCGTGTTTTTTACGATTTTGTGTTCAAAATCGTGTTTTTCACGATTTTGTGTTCAAAATCGTGTTTTTCACGATTTTGTGGATAAAAATCGTGTATTCCTCGATTTTCTGGTCAAAATCGTGTATTCCACGATTTTCTGGTCAAAATCGTGTTTTTCACGATTTTCTGTTCAAAATCGTGTTTTTCACGATTTTGTGCTCAAAATCGTGTTTTCCACAATTTTGTGCTCAAAATCGTGTTTTTCACGATTTTGTACTCAAAATCGTGTTTTTCACGATTTTGTTCCCAGACAATTGTGATTGCTCACAATCGCAAATAACACGATTTTCTTATGAAAATCGTGTTATGGGAATCGCGATTTTGTCCTTAATTGAGAGAATCACGATTTTGTGTCTAGCAACAGAATCGCGATTTTGATTTGAAATCTCTTTCAATTACCTTTCTTCCAAAACCCAAATATGCTGAAAATTTAAAAAAAAATTTCTCTTACAGAAAATCGCGATTTTGTGCAGAGGATCGTGTTTTTTTTGTACTTCCTATTTTGTGCCAATTTGAGTATTCTTTTCTCTTGTTTCCCTTCAGTACCCTTTACCAATTCCAATTCAACAATGACCTGTACTTTTGCATCAAAATCACAACATTATTCAAAAAATCGTGATCTTGTGCAGAGAATCGTGTTTTTTCAAATTTTCTAGTTTTTTGACAAATTTTTGCTTTCTTTTCACTTGGTCCCTGTTACTCTTATCAACAAAGCTTCAATCCAACTTCTTAAGAAGAAAAGAAATTTGTTTGGTTGTTTTAATGAATTTTATGATTTTTTTTTTTAGTATTTTGCCCTAAATTAAGGTAAACACTTCACTTAGGGTTTCTTGTTTGGTGATCTATTGATCCTGTGTTCCTTGATTGGTTATACTATCTTATGCTTTGGCTATCAAAACAGTTCATGAGAAAACTTCTCAAAGAAAAATGTGCTAGGAAATGCAAGTATCAATTTTTGCAAAGATAAACTCAAACATTTTTTTCTTCAAGATGCAAATCAATTTTTTTCAAGATTAATGCTTTGACTTGGTAAACAAATGGATCTTATCTACTTGCATCTAGCTACTTTACTTGACTTTTCCTTAATGCAACCATGTTATCGTCCCAAGATCAACAATTTTGCCTAGTACTTGGTCAAAAAGCACTCTAAAAATGCAAGAATAGACACATGTTACCTTATCTTCAGCTTTCTTGATTCAAATTTTTCACACACCTGCACTTTACTTCAAAAAATGAGATGAGCAACTATCAATTTACAAAAATTTCAGCACTTCCAATTCTCAAAAGATTATCTATTGCTTTCTTTTCCCAAAAGACAAACAAAGACATCTACCTTTTCATGTTCACATTTCTTGATTAAAGAGTATTACCTTTTCCATGTGTTCATTACCATCAACAATAGAAGATCCAGCAAGGTCCAACTTCAATGAAGCTTTTGATATACTCCCTGGCAACGGCTCCAAAAAATTTTTGTTATTGACCTTTGGAGTTGTCTTCTCCAATCATTTAGCATAAAGAATTAACAATACATCTTTATTTTGTCAATCCTGGAAGTATTCAAGAGGCCACAACCCCTTCTAGATGATAGAATCCAAGAAATAAGAGAATAATGGCTGGATTTCTGAGAATGGTAAAAATGAAGAGGAATTTCTAGGGTTTGGATTATCTTGAGCAAATCTCCACCATTTTCCACAATCTTGGTGTCTAATACATGCTATTTTCTCAGCAAAACACAATTATGAAGTCAAAACTCAAAAATGTTACCTGTACCATACAGATGAGACAATCGTGATTTTGTGAAAATAGACGATTTTCATCTCCAACACCATTCTTCATCAATTTCTCACTCAACACATCAATATTCAGCTCTCTTCATACACTTTCAACAGAAATACACAATAGAAGCTCACAAATCTCCATGAATACACAAAGAATAGACTCAACAAATCAAAGAAACCACAGAAAGAGGAGAAACACGATTTTCAACAGGAAACTCTCTTTCTTCACTTGGATAGCATGTAAACAAATAACCAACCCTCTCAAAATAGAGGAAATTGTATTATATGCATTTTCAAGTGTCCCTTTTCACACTTGAATTTTGGTCCTTTCCTCTATTATTCTAAAAATATGCTATCTAGGAGTTTCCAAAAATTCTAGAAAAATTACATAAGATTCTATTCTACATAAGGAAGACTCTTCCTTATTTTTACATCAGTTGCATAAATATTTTTACAAGTTTTTGGCATTTTACAATTATTTTCCATCAAAAAATGCTTCACAAAATCACTTCTTCCAACATATATATATATATATATATATATATATGTGTGTGTGTGTGTGTGCATGTGTGTGTGTATATATATATACACATCCACAATATATATATATATATATATATATATATATATATATATATATATATATATATATATATGTATATATATATATATATATATATATATATATATATATATATATATATATATATATATATATATATATATATATATATATATATATATATACGTGTGTGTGTGTATGTGTGTGTGTGTATGTATGTATGTATGTATGTGTGTGT
Organism: Ceratopteris richardii; assembly: GCA_020310875.1. NCBI lineage: Eukaryota > Viridiplantae > Streptophyta > Polypodiopsida > Polypodiales > Pteridaceae > Ceratopteris > Ceratopteris richardii. The sequence continues at coordinate 152,815,304 of CM035431.1, read as the reverse complement.
GTTGGAGTCCGAGTTCTACGAAAGTATGTGAACAACACAAGGAAGAAGAAGAAGCTTGGAGCACAACACACAAGACTGAATGCTTTACCACTAGAATGTACAAATATAAGTAAACCTTTAGGGCAATAGGTGTATATACAAGCCGGGGAAAAAAACCTCCTAAAGAGGGTAAAAAGTGTGTCGACAATCCAATAGCACTTCAAGGAGGTATTAAGAGAGTTCCAAAGCTTAGTCAAAGCAAGATATGGCTGATTTCAATAGTCAAATCAAGGAACTTGACATGGAAACTATTAGCCTTGGAAATTTAGGATGCCAAACTACCTCATGGGAAAGGGATTTGGAGTTTGATCAGTGGGACTAATCCAAGGCCTAATTCAATAGATAATCCAACCAATGATCATGTGAGAGCATTTAGGGAAATGGAATGATCATGAGAAGAGAGTTATTTTCATTCTTTCATAACACATTAGCAACATTATGATATGACACATTCAAGACCTAGACTCAAGCATGATATTTTGGGAGACCTTGGAGAGGCTCTACTCTACTAGTACTAAATCAAGGAAGATTCAAATAAAAAATAAGTTGAACAATGTAAAGAAGACCTCAAGGAGTAACATCAATGACTTCATTCTCAAAGTCAAGGAGCTTTCAAAATGCACTATCATCTATCAGCAGCCACATAGATGATGATGATCTAATGGCATATACCCTCAAAGATTTGAGGGTTGATGCAAAGTGAACACCATTCACCACTTCATCTTATATAAGGGAACATTTCCAAATTTTGAGAAATTAGTTTATCTTACAGTAACCAAAGAAATGAAGAAAACTAACAACTCAAGGGGCAAAGAAGGAAGAGTAACAAAAGAAGGGGCAGAGGAAGGTTTGGAGGAAGACAAAGAAATCAAGGACATGATCAAGAAGGATCTTCACATAGAAGAAGAGGAAGGACAAGAAGAAGAGAAGGAAGACATCATATTAGGCTGTCGATAAAATATTATTTGTAATTTTTCATATTTTCAGTGAAGCATTGTAGTTGGCCAACCATTGTAATCTATTTATGAATTAATAAAAAGAAAGGTTGCATAGGAGTGGTGTGCAGATAGGTTTCACTTAATCACTCTATTCAGTATCATGGTGTTGATTCTTTTTCAATCAATCAGTAAACCTAAGTGTGGTGATTAAGTTAAGTTATGATAAAGATTAATGACAGAAGTAGTTCAGTGAAGTATTGTAGATTATTTCTAAACTGTTACACTGACTATCAAGTGTTATGCACGGCAGTTGGTAAGTGAATATGGTGAGGAAGTTATATTGTTGGACTGTGAAGTGTAGTAGTAAGATTTTAGACGATAATCTATAAGTACAATGAAGCATAGAATCAATATTGAATAATATTTGGAGAAGGTTACTATAGAAGAGAATACTGGCAGTAGCATTATATTCCAATAAATTGGTTCAACATATTACCTTAGTGGTAGGAGTGGGAAAATACCAAGGGGAGTGGGAAAATACCAAGGGGAGTGGGAAAATACCAGGGATTCTATCTATAGAATCCTACCACCCCAAGAGCCCTGACAACCTATCCTATCCACTTTAGTCTTACTAGACAGAGTCGGATCAAGAATAGAGGTTAACACTACTACCATCAAGGGGAAGTGGAGTTTAGTTTTTGAGAGGAGCTTAGAATACAGACGATCCAAATGCGCATGTCTGTACATTTGAAATCAACTACAGAGTATTAAATAACCAAGAAGAACTAGAATAGAGGGCAATTGTGTCCCAGTCTACATTAGTCAATAAAGCAGCAAGATGGCTCACTGAATCTAATCTAAATAATTTCCGGTGATATGAGGATGTTAAGAATACATTTTTGTAGCACTTCTGATTAAATAAAAATGTTGTTGAGGTATTTAATTTTGTACAACCTAACAAGCAAAAGGTGATCCAGAGTGTACATGACTATGCCACCCTTTTTTGCATGCATCTAGGGTAGTTACCTCAAGCAAACACAAATTTACCCAACGATGTCATCACATAATGGTTCATCAATAGCCTCAATCCACAATTGTGATAGGTCATGATTATCCCTTGTATCAATGGCATGATGTTAGATGATGTCATTGCGATGGCATTACAGTTATAACATAAGGTAGGTAGTTTTATAGAAGGCCTCGAATGGTTGAAATCCAACAAAAACAGAAATGATGATCCACTCAACTAGATATACTGTACTAAATGCAAAAATCCCAATCGTGTGGCAACCAATCGAACACTCAATGAAATCCATAATGCCATTTGCAAAACAATAAGTCATTCCAGAGAGTCTTGCCCATATAATGCCAAAACACAAAGTTGATTGGGAGTCAATGCAGTACTTCAGGAACAAGGTGAACCAGTCATAAGCTATGTACCTCCTCACCTGTGAAACACATCATACCCCAATAATACCAATTATCGAGCATCCTGAACAAGGAACTTCAATCAATCTCCATGGAACCAGGGCCAAGTTAGCAGTAGTACCACAGTACCTCTCCCATGATGTCACTTTTGTGGAGAATTTGGACACAATCATAGACACTGCAAGGATGCTACAACACAATCAGGCAAAATACTCCATCTTGCTATAGAAGTATTTGAGCAAGGTCTAAAGGAGCAACAATGTACATCTACTTAAGTATCAAAGTGGGCTCAAGTGGAATTTCTCGTCTTTCCAAACCCTATACTAGTTATCAGGTAATAGGTTGAGTAGCCAGTGAAGCTTGTACCAGAACTAGTGGCATTAGAGCTAGTGGCCTCATCGGACACCACACTCGAGCTGACCAACCCCAGTATGGTGTGGGAGATTTCGGCAAGGGCACCAATGACTATCCCGTGAGGATAGTTACTAACCCTAGTTCTTGGTATTTGTCAACAATTTCAATAGCAAGTCGACCCAAGTCCAATCCGAGCACCAACTATTGCCATTATGAATCCTAAATATGATTTTATGATCCACCATGTAGTTCCATTAATTATAGTATGGTTTAAAAATCATAAAATAACATAAATCCTCATTGATGGTGGTTTTGGTGTCAACATTGCTACTGCGTCCTTATGTAAAAAGTTAGGATGGAATCACATTGAATCAGTTAATTTCTTTGTGCGAATGGTTGAGCAATCTAGAGTTCACCTAGTGGGTTTGGTACACAATATTCATATTAGACTAGAGGGAGCGGTGTTTAATATGACCTTTGTAGTCATGGATGTTCCCAAATCCAATCTTGATTATAACCTTTTGTTTGGTTGACCTTGGCTTAAGTACGCCAAAGTCCTCCAAGATTGGTCATCTCATGAACTCATTTTTAAATGTAATCATCGTAAATATGTTGTCCCATTCGATGACATTAAACCATGAAGAATGCCCGTATGTAGCTGAGCCCGTCTACATGCTAGATGGCCTATCCGATGATGAAGAAGAAGCCTTTCTGACTACTAACCATGACTTACTTTCTCCTGGGATTGTAGATCTACAATAGGTGCTAGAACAATGGTCTCCAGCAACCTATATGGTACAACCCCCTTGCAGGTGAAACAAAGCCAAGGAATTGGTGGACTCTATGGATTTTCAGCATGCCTTTCAGTGGGAGAGTGACCCTACCATCCTATGATAGTTTTATGTATCGAAAGATCAACTAATGACTTGTCATCTAGGGGATGCAACCAACCCATGTCTTGTCAAAATAAAGCTGGCCTAGATAATACCTTTTAGTGTGACCTTTCAACTCTTTTAAAGGAGTTTATGGATGTTTTTGCATGGGACTATAGAGATATGAAAGGCTTAGACCCCAGCATCTATCAACATTGGGTTGTACTGAAATCAGATGTCTGTATGGTGAAGTAGCAAAGTTATAGGATGAATCTCAATTATGCTCAGCAAGTAAAAGAAGAGATAGATAGATTACTCAGTGTTGGATTCATTGTTCGAGTAGAACATGCCGAGTGGATTTCACTATTTGTTATTGTACCCAAAAAGAATAAAGAACTCCGTATTTGTGTAGACTATAGGAAGCTAAATGTGACAACTATTCCTGATCCATTCATGTTCCCATTCCAAGACAATATGTTAGATGATGTTGTTGGGTAGGAAATGTATTCATTGTTAGATGGATATATCAGCTATAGTCAAGTGAGGATGATCGAGGCTAATATACCCAAGACTCCATTTATCACCAATTGGGGGTTTTACACATGCATAGTTATGTGGTTGGGTCAGTGCAATGTACCCAGTACCTTCCAATGGTGCATGCAAGAAATGTTTTCCCCTTACCTGACGAGTTTGATGCAAGTCTACCTCGATGATTTTTTCGTGCTTCTCTCCTTTTGCCACAAGCTGAAAACCATTCTTTGGGTCCTCTTTGAAGCACCCTTTGCTATTGAACTTCACTTGGTATCCTTTATCTACCATTTGACCAATAGAAATGAGATTCTTTGTAATAGTACAGACATATAATACCTCAGATAGTGTCTTGCTCTTCTTGCCATCCTAAAATTTGACATCTCCAATGTGTTTGATCTCATGTTTAGTGTTGTCACCTATCTCTACACATCCTTTTTGCTTTGGAGCTTGTAAATTGCAAAACATGTCCTCCCTACAAGACATATGATTGCTACGTCCACTATCTATGTACCAAGTATCATCCTTCTCATGTATACTATCTCCATATACATGACTCATGGCAAGAACTTGACACGATGAAGTCTGTCATCCTAAACTTCCAAGGTTGAAGGTTGTCTTTTTCCAACTTCTCAATCTAGTTGGATACCTCTCCCATATTCTTGAATCACCTAAAATTGAAATATGGTGTGGGATTACCTCCTTTCTTGAAAGTGAAGTCCCTTTGTGTGATGAAGCACTTTCTCAATGAAGCTCCCCCTTGGTTCCAAGTTTGCAACCTCCTTCAAGCTTTGAAAGGGCATCAATGGTTGATTACTTCGCTTTAACTCCCTTTTTTTACTCTCCTTGATCTCCACAAGGAGCTCTAATACCACTGTTGGAAGATTTCTCCTCCAAATGCACAACAAGCAGCTTGGACCCTACCCAAGACCTATCTTCCCTCAGACCAGCACTCAATAAAACTAGTATATCTCACAACTCCCGAATCCAATCACAAAGGCCTTTTAGAGGGTAAGGGCTTTCTAATGAGCTATTAATCACATGATTTGGACACCTTTATGCCTATCAATGCAGTCACACAAGATAGACCAATTTCCCTAGTCAGTTTCAAGACAGAATAGTACACAAGGAAATAGCAATATCCTATAATACAAGAAGAGTTTTGTCAAAATTCTTTTTGAAATAACATCCTGGCTTTATAAGATTTCCAGTAAGTACACGAGCTGCTATAATGTAGCTTCTTACAAAGACAAACTGGAGTGCTAACAGGCTACTATAGAAATGAAGCACCCTTTGGAAAAAGTAGGAGAGATATATAAGAGAATATGAGCACCTATGAGAGACTATCGCTCAATGGCACATATATAAGCAACACCCTAACTTCCTAGCATCTACACACTTCTAGACTGAGCTTAGATGGTCTTTCTATAGCCATGAGAGCCTTCTATGACTCTTCGTATGTCCTCCATGTCTCTTCACATGCCCTCCTTGTCTCTTCACTTTCCTTATGACTTTGTCTCTTCATTGGAGTGGCTTTTGGTGGTCCAATGCCTCCGTTTGGGTAAGGTTGCACCTTTAAACTTGTTCTTTGACTTTCCTAAGGTTCAAACTGTTGGAGTTTATTGATCTCCAAAGTAGAGCTAGAAGTAGGTGAAACCCAACAGGACCTAGTTGACTTTTTCACAAACTTGTATGCATAGACCAATTTTCTTGCAGAGCAAATTGCTCTTTACTCACTTGGAATTTTCCAAACCTGTTTCACACACATAAACTAGACTCTAAGAGCTTTCCAACAAGATATAGAACACCTCAAATGGATAAATACACAATGAGCTATGACCTCTGCAATATGCAGCTTTAATGGAGACCTTGAAACAGAGATGAACCTGAGGACACACATCACTTGCAGAGACTACTGATCTTAACTCACAACTCCAATGACTTTGAAACTTTCCAGAATACAAGTAGACTTAAAGAGCTTTCTAACAAGCCAAAGAACACATGATTTGGATACATACACAAGGCGATATGACCTCTGCAAGTTTGAGGTTTAATGGAGACCTTCAGCAGGGATAAAAAAACAGAGAACACACACTACTTGCAGAGAGTATTGCTCTCAGGTCACAAATCCAATGATTATGAAAATTTACAAGAAGAAAGTAGACAGTAAGAGCTTTCCAATGCGCTATCAAACATGTAATTGAGATATATAATGAGTGAGATACAAGCTCTGCAATCTCTGCATACAAAACTACAGCAGTGTAGAGATACACATATGACTCTCTTGGACATCCCACAAGATCATGACTTTTCTCCTCTTTTTATAGCATGGGAAACTAATCTAAAACCGTAGACACTTGGATGGAGGTATTACATGAATCAAGTGCTCAAATAAGCAAAGTATTGATGGACTTTGAGAACTAGCCACATCGACCTTCCACTAGGACACCATTGAAGCTCCCTTGTGACTCACTAATTTGACTCACCATGTTCTAGAACTCACGTGGTATTTTTGCTACATTTTATGAATAATATGAGCCTTCTTGAAGTATTTGAAGACTTCCCAAAGGTATTTACATAATTTGAAACTAGTACCCTACATAAAACAAATGTTCGCAACATTCTCCCCCTCAAGTTTCAAAGGGTATTTCCTTCATCCAAGAATATAGTTGAATCTTTGAAGCTTTGGTCCATCCAAGGATTTGGTGAAGATATCTGCAACTTGATCCTTTGTTCCAACAAAAGAAACCTGCACTTCATTGTTCATGGCCTTCTCTCGAACATAATGATAGTGAACCTCTATATGCTTTGTTCTAGCATGAAAAATAGGATTTGAGGTCATATGAATGCTGCTCAAGTTATCCCCATATATCAGTGGTACATCAACCTGCACATTCAAGTCATGAAACAACTTTTTAAACCACATAACCTCAGTAGTAGCCAATGCTAAACCTCTATACTCAGCCTCTGTAGAAGATAAAGCAACTGTAGGCTGTTTCTTTGAACTCCATGTTAATGTCTTGTTTCCTGCTATTACCACATATCCACTTGTGGATCTTCTGTCATCTTTGCTTCCAGCCCAATCTGCATCACTAAAGACTTTAAGAGTTAGATCAGCATCATGACTATAAAATAATCCTTCGTTCATGGTACCTTTCAAATACCTAAGCACTCTTTTCGCTGCATGCATATGAGGTACTCTAGGTTCATGCATAAACTGTGACAATACTCCCATTGCATAACATATATCAGGTCTAGTTTTTGTTGCATAAATCAAAGATCCTACCATGGATCTATATACATTCATATCATGCAACTCATCACCTTCCTTTGCACTCAGCTTTACATTACATTCCATTGGAGTAGAAACAAATTTACATTCCTGCATACCAAACCTTTTCAGCATATCACATATATACTTTCTTTGTATCAACCACATACCTTCATCGCTATACACAATTTCAATCCCAAGAAAGTATCTGAGCAAACCAAGATCTGAAATTTTAAATTCCTTTCCCAAATTACCTTTTATCTCATCAATTGCTTTTGCATCATTCCCTGTAATCAACAAGTCATCCACATAAATGCATACATAGACACACATGCCATCTACATGTTTTACATAAAGTGAAGGATCAGCATGACTCGCTGTGTATCCTTGCAGCATAAGATACTTTACCAACCTTGCATTCCATGCCCTTGGTGCCTGCTTAAGACCATACAATGCCTTCTTTAACCTGCATACATGATTAGGATATTTTGCATCAACATAACCATCTGGTTGTGACATATACACTTCTTCATTTAACTCACCATTAAGAAAGGCATTCTTTATATCGAGTTGATATATATTCCACCTTTTACTTGCAGCTAAAGCCAACAAAGTTCTCACCGTTGCCATATTTGCTACTGGACTAAATGTTTCCTCATAGTCCACACCTTGAGTTTGATTATATCCTTTTGCTACAAGTCTAGCCTTATATCTAGACACACTACCATCACTATTTCTTTTAATCTTAAAAACCCACTTGCAACCAATTACCTTTTGTTTTGGTGTACTTGGAACTAAATTCCAAGTCTTGTTATCCTGTAGTGCTTCCATTTCTTCTCTCATTGCTTTCTCCCACTTTCATCTCCTTTGGCCTCATCATAACATGTGGGCTCATTTTCCTGCTCAACTTTTGTCATAAAAGCATAATGAGTATTCATGAAAGATTCATAAGTATACCTTTGAGGTTGCTTACTTACTCTTGAAGTTCTTCTTACCTCCAATGTAGATGCTCTTCCTTTCTTATTAGGAATCTTTGATGATTCTCCATACTCACATACATCACTAATTTCCTCTCCTTCATCATTAACTTCAGCAAGTTTGAGTTTACCTTTACTTTTAACACTTGGAGGTGAATCTTGCCTTAATCTTCCATTGAAAGGTGATCCTCTTTCTTCATCTAAACCACTCCTTTCATCATTTAAACTTCCTGATGGCTAAACTATGCATTCATCTCCTTCAACCACACCTTCTTCATTTTCATCCATGACCTGCAAACAATTCTTATCTGCATACCATGAAAGTAATTCATCAAAGTTTACATCTCTTGACACAACAACCTTATTGGTATGAGGATTATAGCATCTATATCCTCTTTGAGTATCTGCATAACCAATAAATATACATTTTTCTGATTTTGCATCAAGTTTAGATCTCACCTCACTAGGTACATGTACATAACATACACAGCCAAATACTTTCAAATGACTTACACTTGGTTTCCTTCCATGCCATACCTCATATGGTGTCAAATGATGAACTCCAGCAGTCAGAACTCTATTCATAATGTAAACACTTGTGCTAACAGCTTCAGCCCAAAAATAATTAGGCAAAAACATATCATTAAGCATGCTTCTAGATGCTTCTGCTATGATTCTGTTTCTTCTTTCTGTGACTCCATTTTGTTGTGGAGTATACCTGCATGTAACTTCTCTTTTGATACCTTCATCATACAAAAAATGAGTAAAAGCTTGAGAGAAATACTCTCCCCCTCCATCAGATCTTAGCTTCTTAACATACCTTCCTGTTTGCTTTTCGACATATGATTTGAACTTCTTGAAACAATCAAAAACCTCACTCTTATGTTTAATGAAATACACAAATGTCATTCTACTATGATCATCAATGAATGATACATAGTACTTATTACCAACCAAGGATGCCTCTTTAGTAGGTCCCCACACATCTATGTGTATGAGATCTAGCAAACCATCACTTACATAGCTTGAATGCTTGAAAGGTTGTCTACTCTACTTACCCATTTGACATGCTTCACAAAGATGCACCATATGTTGCTTAGTAAGATCAGGTAATCCTTCAACAATCCTCTTCTTTGATAGCTCCTTTAACGTGTGTACATTCATGTGTCCAATCCTTTTGTGCCATAGATCAAGCTCTGCTATTCGATGCATACCATAAGAGAAATAGTTTGTATGATTTGGGTTTACCTTGAATGTAAACAATCTACCTTGTTTTTGACCTCTAACAATTAACCTCCTTTGCTTTGGATCCTCAATGAAGCAACCTACATGATTAAATCTCACTTGTAGACCTTTTTCTACCATTTGACCAACCGACATCAAATTCTTAGTGATCGTTGGCACATAAAGTACATCCTTCAAGCAATTTGTCTTGCTCTTATCCTGCATAACAACATCTCCAACCTGCATAATCTTATGTGTTGTATCATCTCCTGTTTCAACATGACCTTTACATGACGGATTATGCATATTAGAAAACCATGAAGCATCATGAGACATGTGATTAGAACAACCACTATCTACATACCATACATCGCTATTGCAATTCATCTTAGTTTCTACATTCATCATAAGAAGAGAATCATAATCATCACTTTTACCTTCAACTGCATAATTTCCTTGTTGTTTACCTCTTCTTGAATAGCCTCCTCTTCGATTACCACCTTGATTATTTTCATTTTGATAACAATCTTTGGCATAGTGTCCATACCTTCCACATATATAGCAATTGTTCTTATTATCTTCACTCCTTTGTCTTTGGTTGTAGTTGTAGTAGCCTCTCGTACCTCTAGCGCTTGATCTTCCTCTTCCTCTTGTGTTGAAGAAGCCACTTGAAGTCCTTTGATCATCGCTCCTTCTTCCTCGACCTCTATTTGAACCTCTTCCACCTCTGTTTCCACCTCTTGATGATCCTACATAAAGAGCTTGTCCTTGAGATCCTTTTTGATTTGAAGTAGAACCATTTAGATTCATCTCCTCCGTGACCATGAGGGCAATAAGTTGATCAAAATCTGGTAATTCTCCTCTGACATAAACTGAAGTCATGAAGGGTTTCCATCTCTCATCATCTTTGAGTCCGTTGAGAGTATGTGCAACCAAGTCGTCGTCCTCCACATGAGCTTGAATTGATCCTAGTTGATCTGCAATCTCTTTAACTTTCAATATGTAATCATTGACCGATGTCCTTGTATCTTTCTTTATGTTATTCAACTCATTTTTGAGTTGAATCTTCCTTGCTCTTGTACCTGTAGCATACAACCTTTCCAATGCAAGCCAAACATCTCTACTTGTGTCTAGATCTTGTATGTGTCCTACCATTGAATCTTGAATATTTTGTGATAAAATGAATATAACCCTTTTGTCTCTCTCATTCCAAAGTCTAAACTCCCTCAATTGTTGCTGATTTGGGTCCTCTGGTAATGTGGGTTTGATATTTGTGCCCTCAATCAAACCATACAAGCCTCTACCTTGCAAGTATGCTGTGATTCTAAACTTCCATGCCTGATAATTGGTCTTATGAAGCTTCTCTATTTGTGCATGGTCTCCCATAATACAAATGCTAAGCTTCCTCCTTTAAGCCTCCTTTCCAATGTGTGTGATGAGAAGAAATATAATATTTACCTTGTAAATGAGGTATGTGCACCTTTCTTTGCTTGGATGTTGCTTCAGATGCCTCCTTGCAATCTTCTTCTACCTTTGTGTAGTGTTGATGATGAACTGCTTCTTTGATAGCTTCAAATTCTTCGTCAAGGTATGATAACCTTCTCCAAGCCTCCAAGTACTTGCTCTGATACCAATGTTGGAGTTTATTGATCTCCAAAGTACAGCTAGAAGTAGGTGAAACCCAACAGGACCTGGTTGACTTTTTCACAAACTTATATGCACAGACCAATTTTCTTGCAGAGCAAATTGCTCTTTACTCACTTGGAATTTTCCAAAACTGTTCCACACACATAAACAAGACTCTAAGAGCTTTCCAACAAGATATAGAACACCTCAAATTAATAAATACACAATGAGCTATGACCTCTGCAATATGCAGCTTTAATGGAGACCTTGAAACAGAGATGAACCTAAGGACACACATCACTTGCAGAGACTACTGCTCTTAATTCACAACTCCAATGACTTTGAAACTTTCCAGAATACAAGTAGACATAAAGAGCTTTCTAACAAGCCAAGGAACACATGATTTGGATACATACACAAGGAGATATGACCACTGCAAGTTTGAGGTTTAATGGAGACCTTCAGCAGGGATAAAAAACAGAGAACACACACTACGTGCAGAGAGTATTGCTCTCAGCTCGCAAATCCAATGATTATGAAAATTTACAGGAAGAAAGTAGACAGTAAGAGCTTTTCAATGAGCTATCAAACATGTAATTTGGATATATAATGAGGGAGATACAAGCTCTGCAATCTCTGCATACAAAACTACAGCAGTGTAGAGATACACATATGACTCTCTTGGACATCCCACAAGATCACGACTTTTCTCCTCTTTTTATAGCATGGGAAACTAATCTAAAACCTTCCTAATACATCTAAATTTGTGGTAGACACTTGGGTGGAGGTATTACATGACTCAAGTGCTCAAATAAGCAAAGTATTGATGGACTTTGAGAACTAGCCACATCGACCTTCCACTAGGACACCACTGAAGCTCCTTTGTGACTCACTAATTTGACTCACCATGTTCTAGAACTCACGTGGTATTTTTGCTACATTTTATGAATAATATGAGCCTTCTTGAAGTATTTGAAGACTTCCCAAAGGTATTTACATAATTTGAAATTTGTACCCTACATAAAACAAATGTTCGCAACACAAACGCCTTCAAATGAAGTAAATTAGTGAAAAATAAATGCTTGAGCTTGCCCTAGAAGTGCATATCTTTTAATATAGAAGACCGGTATTTTTACTATGATAGCATGAGGAAAATACCTTATGAGGTAAATGACATTTATTGGGCATGGGCAAACCAGCTAGTTATACATAGCGATGATGAGGTTCTTAAAGCGGTGCATGACTTATCTCTTGGAGGACATTGATCATCGATGGTGAACGAGACTAGGTAGGAGTGTTTGAGAATGTTTGTACAACATTACACCTGAGGAAGGGACTTAAAGATAAGATATGGAAATCCCATTTGGTAAGCCTATTAGCAATTAATCTAGCATGCCATATAATCCTTATGCCCTAGTGAGTAATGATGGAGAGAAGATCGATCTATCAGCTTCAATGGACGTGCTTTTTGTGTTTTTATGTATGCCTGATGTGCAGGGAAGGGTGGGGAGATGCTCCTTTCTACCTCTCCCTAACTCTCAGGTCATGGGAAATGGAGAAAAGAGATTGATAGAAAAGAAAACAACAAGAAACCAAAAAACAAAAAGCATGTATATATGTGCGCTAGTGCGCTATGATGGTTTAATAGGCAAGTGGAATCATCTTGGTTGAGTGGTCAGGACTGCAAACTGATGCTAGCTTTGTCATATGCCTAGATCGTGATGTATCTATATTTGTTGTGTGCTTCATGTTGGTGCAAAACAAGCCTACACACATTGGCTTGGAACATTGGAAGCTTTGGAAGACTTGGCTTGGATATCAACTTTGAAGACTTCACATAGAGCTTGGACCATTGAAGAATGTATTTATATGAACCTTGAACCATAGGAACCAATGCTTAATTGGTTATTATTTTTTATCCAATGTAAAAGTCAATATGACTTAATCACTCATGTAATCACACCTACTAGTCTAAGTCGTGGAAAAAGTAGATGATGTGATTGAGGGAATATCTCCCTAAGTTTAGTGGAGAGATTCTAGAGAGCTTCAATTTGAATTTCAAATTCAAATGATCTATCAACACTTATAAAAACCATGGAAAAAAGTCGCGGGTAGAGACACTCCTCCCAAGGCAATTCTGAGTCAATCATTGAGTGTGTGTGAGCTACACCATAGCCTACACCTCTGAGTACCATTGAGCATCACATTACATGCCAATGGGAATGTACAATCATTAGATTTAATCAATATACATATATTCATAGTCTCTGCTTTCTCTGAGTGACTACCTTCAACTCTGTCAACTTTAAAGGAGCATATCTCAAGATCTACTGAACCAAATTGGATGATTCAAAGTGCATTGGATTCCGCTCAAAGTCTACTACACACCTACAAAGTTTCAGGGCTATTGGATCTACCATCACAGAGAAATCTCAGTCGGGGTGCTCACTGGTCTGTGACTGTAAGTCTCCTAAAAAATCGGGGGTACACCTTATTTTGCTAAATTGATTTCTCAGAGTGTAGTTTGTCATTTCCTCTCATTCCACTTGCAAATGAAAGCTTGTTAAGCTAATTGATTATTTCCAAAAGCAATTAGATCAATTTTAAGTGTGCTGGTCACACTGAGCATAACACTGAGCATAACACTGAGCAGGTATCATTACAGAAATAGTAAGTTTTTGAAGTTGTGAAGAAACCAAGTTGTCTGTTTTGGTTTGATCATTACTCAAACCATTTCCAAAGTACATATATGGTTTCTTTGTGTCATTTGGAAGCTCAAGGAGTCTACTAAGTATATCTGAAGAGAAAAGAGGGCAGGTGTAAAGCAGGTCTAGCAGCACCAACTTGATCTTCTGAGTGCATCCAGCCATCACATCCAACAGTGGTATCAAAGCAAATAAGGTAATCATGGGTGATGGTTTCCCTTCCTTCATTGACAAATTGGATAGAAATAATTACCAGGCTTGGTCATTGAGAATGAAGACCTATCTACAAGGGAGAAGCTTGTATGGATACATTTCAGGAGATGAGGAGTTGCCCTCATTCAAGACCAGAGGCCTACCTACAAAGGATGAACATGAGAGGCTCAATCAATGGTGTGCAAAAGATGCTTTGGCAAGGTCTTATCTCTTAAACTCTATATCTGACTTTCTTTTACCTCATGTAAGGAATTGTAAGACTTCCCAAGAGACTTGGGAAACCTTGTCAACATACTTTTCATCAAGCACAAGGGCCAGGAAGAATCAGCTATGGATTGAGTTTACAACTCTTAGGAAGCAATCAAAACAATGTGTCTCAGATTTTGTCACCAAAGTCAAAGACATTGCAGATCAACTTGCAAGTGTTGGAGAAGAAATTGAGGAAGAGCAAATAGTCAGACAAGTGATCAATGGACTAAAGGCAGATGACAAGTGGGAGAGTTTTACCACAGCAATGGACTTATACATGGACATCCAAGCACCTGATCTAACAACTCTGATTGGACAACTCTTTACACATGAAGCAAAGATCACAAAGAATGGAGAGCAATCAAAAGGTAACAATCCCTCTGCCCTTTATACTGATAAGAAGGTAAAAGACAAAGGCAAAAATAAGAAGGTTGATGAAGAAGGCTCTACCTCCCAAGCAAACTATGCAGGGAGAGGTAGATCATCTAGAGGTAGGGGCAGAGGAGGTAAGTCAGGTAGGGGGAGACCCTATAACCAATCTCCATGCAATATTTGTGGCTTGTCTAACCATACTACAGATGAATGCTACAAAAACTACAAGAACCAAAGAGGAAGAGGTAACCAAAGAGGAGGATACTCTCAAGGCAGAGGCAGATTCAATCAATCTCAAGGCTACCATGGCTACAACAATAATTATAACAACAACTACAATCACAATGGCAACTATCAAGGTGGATACAGAAATAGGAAAGACTACAACAATTATGCAGAGGAGCAAGATGATTCCTTGTTGATTATGAACATGACATCTAAGTCAGGTATCAATGATGATCATTTGTTCTATATTGATTCAGGTTGCTCTAACCATGTAGCTGGAAATGTTGCCTTACTCTCTGATTTGGAAGAACCCAAAGGCAAGCACCAAGTGCAGACAGGTGATGACACTAAACATTCAGTTGTTAAAGTAGGCAATGTCAAAACAAGTGATGGTAATCAGAATTTACTAAGCAGAGTGTTGTATGTTCCAACAATCACCAAGAATCTGATGAGTGTAGGTCAGATTGTAGAAAAAGGTCTACAGGTCAGGTTCACTCAACATGGTGCATATGTGGAGGATCCAAGACATGGATTCAGAAGGATAGCCAAGGGAGAAAAATCAGGAAGATTGTTTACCTTTGAACTTGAAGACACTAAGAATATTGCTTTGTACAACTATAAAGACCAAACCCTATCAGAATTGGAGATTTGGCACAAGAGATTAGGTCACATTGGAGAGAGGACCATAAAACAAATGAGCAGGGATCAATGTGTGCTTGGGATACCTAATGTATCCAAGCAACACATGATATACAAGTGTGGGGCTTGTCAATTTGGTAAGTCACACAGATTGCCCTATACCAAGAAAGGTTTTATGCATGAAGATTATCTGTAATTGGTGCATACAGATGTTTGGGGACCTAGCAAGGAGCCATCCATATCTGGATCAAGGTACTATGTGTCCTTTATTGATGACTATAGCAGGTGGACTGTTTTATACTTCATGAAACATAAAGATGAAGTATTTAATTGTTTCAAAAGGTATCTTGCATTAGTTGAAAATCAAACAGGTAGACATTTGAAGAGGCTAAGGTCAGATGGTGGTGGAGAATACTTCTCCAATGACTTTGAAGATTTCTTGCAGGAAAGAGGCATCAAGAGGGAGATTACTACAAGGTACTCACCTGAACAAAATGGGGTAGCTGAAAGGAGAAATAGACTCATTGTAGAGACAGCTAGGTCTATGCTTAATGAAAAAAAATTGCCAAATTATCTTTGGGCAGAGAGTGTATCTACTGCCACATACTTAATCAACAGGTTGCCATCAAAGACACTTGATGGAATGACACCCTATGAGGCTTGGCATGGTAAGAGACCATCTCTGGATCATTGTAAAATCTTTGGGTGTGTTGCATATGTGCATATTCCCTCACAGGTAAGGGGAAAGCTAGACCCTAAGGCTGAAAAGTGTATCTTCATTGGTTATGATTTGAACCAAAAGGGATACAGATTCTACAACCCCTCAAACAAAGGCTTCAAGGTAAGCAGAGATGTCATATTTGATGAGAATGATTCATGGTATGAAAATGAGTGCAGGAAAGTCAGCCTACCTTATGACATGGAAGAAGACTTTCCCAAGCTTATCAGGCAAGAACCAATTCAGAAAGAGGACACAAGCTCAGATGATGAAGACACCATCAACATTGAAGAGTTCAAGGCTTGGAAATCCAAAGGGAAGATGAAGATGAAGCAACTAGAAGACAATCCAGAATCCTCAACTCAAGCTATGAGGAGATCTCAAAGAGAAAAGAAGAAACCTATTAGGTATGGGTATGATACTTCACTTGTAACCAAGCACTCTGTATATCTTGCAAAGGATATCTTGAATGAAGAACCAGGTACATTTGAAGAAGCAATCACTAAACCAGAATGGAAGGAAGCAATGGATGAAGAAATGGAGGCTCTCAAGGAGAGTGATACTTGGGACTTGGTACCCAAGAAGGACTCCATGAAGGTGATAGGATCCAGATGGATCTACAAACTCAAGAGGAACTCAGATGGTACAATAGACAGGTACAAAGCTAGGTTGGTAGCCAAGGGTTTTGCACAAACCCAAGGCATTGATTATGAGGAGACATTTTCTCCTGTGGCCAAGATGCCAACTATCAGAGTTATGGTGAGTGTAGCTGCATCCAAGAATTGGAACATGTACCAATTGGATGTGAAGAATGCATTCTTGAATGGATGGATATCTGAAGAGGTCTACATGTCACAATCACCTGGCTATGAAGATCCCAATAAGGTAAATCATGTTTGTAAATTGAAGAAGGCTCTGTATGGATTGAAGCAGGCACCTAGAGCATGGAATTACAGGTTGACAACCTATCTCCTAGATCAAGGATTTGTGATGAGTAAAGCAGATACTTCATTGTTTATAAAGAGGAACAATTCAGAGGTAATATACTTGTGTGTCTATGTTGATGACATCATTATTACAGGAAATGATGTTCAGGGAATTAGACACATCAAAGGACAAATGATGAAGGAATTCAAGATCAATGATCTTGGATTATTGAAGTACTTCCTAGGACTTGAATTGGTCTACACAAATTCAGGTATCTTTATTACTCACAAGAAGTACATTCAGGACATGGTCAAGAAGTTTAATTTGCAGGAAGCTAAAGTCTCAAACATTCCTATGGAGGTCAACCACAAACTCAGTGCACATGAAGGAGAAGAACTCAAAGGTATTACAGGTTACCAAAGTTTGGTAGGTAGTCTTAATTATGCTACCTTAACCAGGATTGATATATCATATGGTGTTAGTGTACTTAGCCAATTTATGCACAAACCAAGAATACCACATTTGGAGGCAGCCAAGAAGATAGTAAAGTACCTAAAGGGAACACAAAATCATGGTTTGTACTTTCCATATTCATCAGACATTGATATTAAGGTATACTCAGATGCAGATTGGGCAGGTTGCAAGGATGATAGGAGAAGTACATCTGGTTACATATGTTTTGCAGGTGATAAACCAATTTCTTGGTCATCCAAGAAACAACCCACAGTGGCTCTATCATCTACTGAGGCAGAATACAGAGGGCTAGCCAATGCAACTCAAGAAGCCATATGGTTGAAGCTATTATATTCAGAATTGGGCCTATACACAAGGCCACCAATCATATTTGGTGATAACACAAGTTCTCTTCACCTAGCAGCTAATCCAATTTATCATGCTAGAACAAAACACATAGAGGTTCACTACCACTATGTGAGGGAGAAGTTACTTAGCAAAGAAATTCAATTATCATATGTGTCTACTAATATACAATGTGCAGATTTGCTTACTAAAGCTCTGGATGGAAGCAAGCTATGCAGGTTTAAATCCATGATTGGATTGCAGGAAATAATTGAAGACTAGAGATGAAGACTTGAGCCAAAGTGTTTGGCTTGAGGGGGAGCTGTTGGTGCAAAACAAGCCTACACACATTGGCTTGGAACATTGGAAGCTTTGGAAGACTTGGCTTGGATATCAACTTTGAAGACTTCACATAGAGCTTGGACCATTGAAGAATGTATTTATATGAACCTTGAACCATAGGAACCAATGCTTAATTGGTTATTATTTTTTATCCAATGTAAAAGTCAATATGACTTAATCACTCATGTAATCACACCTACTAGTCTAAGTCGTGGAAAAAGTAGATGATGTGATTGAGGGAATATCTCCCTAAGTTTAGTGGAGATATTCTAGAGAGCTTCAATTTGAATTTCAAATTCAAATGATCTATCAACACTTATAAAAACCATGGAAAAAAGTCGCGGGTAGAGACACTCCTCCCGAGGCCATTCTGAGTCAATCATTGAGTGTGTGTGAGCTACACCATAGCCTACACCTCTGAGTACCATTGAGCATCACATTACATGCCAATGGGAATGTACAATCATTAGATTTAATCAATATACATATATTCATAGTCTCTGCTTTCTCTGAGTGACTACCTTCAACTCTGTCAACTTTAAAGGAGCATATCTCAAGATCTACTGAACCAAATTGGATGATTCAAAGTGCATTGGATTCAGCTCAAAGTCGACTACACACCTACAAAGTTTCAAGGCTATTGGATCTACCATCACAGAGAAATCTCAGTCGGGGTGCTCACTGGTCTATGACTGTAAGTCTCCTAAAAAATCGGGGGTACACCTTATTTTGCTAAATTGATTTCTCAGAGTGTAGTTTGTCATTTCCTCTCATTCCACTTGCAAATGAAAGCTTGTTAAGCTAATTGATTATTTCCAAAAGCAATTAGATCAATTTTAAGTGTGTTGGTCACACTGAGCATAACACTGAGCAGGTATCATTACAGAAATAGTAAGTTTTTGAAGTTGTGAAGAAACCAAGTTGTCTGTTTTGGTTTGATCATTACTCAAACCATTTCCAAAGTACATATATGGTTTCTTTGTGTCATTTGGAAGCTCAAGGAGTCTACTAAGTATATCTGAAGAGAAAAGAGGGCAGGTGTAAAGCAGGTCTAGCAGCACCAACTTGATCTTCTGAGTGCATCCAGCCATCACATCCAACACTTCATGCCATAGCCGGTCGATAGGTGAGTGGAAGCATCTTGATTGGGTGGTCAATGTGAGGACATGGTTGGATACACTCCAGAAATGAGGTGGTGCTGCATAAATCCTGCTCTACACCTACTAATGTAGCTTCAGATTACCTTAGTAGATACCTTTAATTTCCCAAATATGAATTTGGATTCATAATGTACCTTGGAGCATCACCTTCAAATAGTTATGTCAAAACAGACTACTTCCAATATTGAAGACTTCCAAAAACTTGCTATTTTGGGACTTGGTTTTGCTCAATAATTCACTCAGTGTTCATTCACTGATTGAAATTGACCCAAGAGCTTTTCGAAATAGCTAATTAGAGTCCTAAGCTTTCTATGGAAGTTATTTCACTAATTTAGGATGAGTATATGATGAGAGATCACATTAAGAAGTTAGGGATGTAATCCCAACTTTTTAGAAAGATGAGAGTGAGCTGACATAGGTAAGTTGCAAAGAACGTATCTCACAGATTAATAAATCAAATGATATAAAAATTGATAGCTGAGAACTAGAAGTCTAAGCTACATATCCCAAGTTGAACCACATCGATTGGATAAGTATTCATGGAAAACACCTCAAAACAAAGTCATTGAAATGAGCACTAAGCAGCACTCTACTACCCGCGACTAAAGCTCAGCTCTTTTATATATGTGTCTTCAATTTAAATTTTGAATCTTCCACCTAAAAGTGATCCTACCTTTTAGGATTCTAATTGATTTGATTCCAAACACTTAGTTGGTATGAAGTAAAACTTGCAAAATCATGAGATTCTCTCTATTACTCTCTTTTACAATTATCTTGAGTTAAACTTATGGATTTTACAAGAGGTGTTCATATGTGACTTATGGATAGTCACACCCAAGTTGTGAAGTAAACCTTTGATATTTGGTCAAGCATCAAGGCTTACCAAATGTTCCAATAGCTCCCCCTCAAGCCTACGATGCTTGAGTCTTCATTACATAGGTATCTCCTACAACCCAATCATTGATTTGAATCCGTTGAGTTTGCGTCCATCAAGTGATTTGGTCATCATGTTTGTACATTGCATTTGTGTAGATACATAAGACAATTGTATTTCTTTACTTGCAATCTTTTCTCTAACAAAGTGATGATGGACTTCTATATGCTTAGTCCTAGAATGAGAGATAGGATTAAGAGCTAAATGCAATGAACTCATATTGTCTCCAAATATATATGGAGTGCCAAGATCCAGCCCTAAATCTATATATAGGGTCTTGATCCACATTGGTTCCTGAGTTGCATTTGTCAATCCTCTCTATTTAGCTTCAATTGAGGAGAGTGCTACAATAGGTTGTTTCTTGGAAAACCAAGAAATGAGCTTTGTACCTTCTAAAGATAGATATCCAAATGTACTTCTCCTATCATCTTTTGATCCTACCCAATCTGCATCAGTGAAAAGCTTTACAATTAAATCATTTATGTGTACGGGTTATATAATGCCTCATTGATTGTTCCCTTTAGATACTTTAATATCCTTTTGGCTGCATCCATGTGAGGTTTCCTAGGAGTGTGCACGAATTGGCTAAGTACACTTACTCCATAGCAGATATCAACCCTAGTTAGGGTGGCATACATCAAGCTTCCAACTAAACTTTGGTAGCTTGTAATGTCTTTAATTGGTTCTCCTTCAGGAGCATGTAACTTATGGTTGACCTCCATGGGAGAACCTACAAACTTCGTGCCTTTCATTTTGAACTTTGAAATCATATTTTTAATGTATTTCCTTTGTGTAAGGAACATCCCTTGATCTGTATAGACAACTTCTAATCCAAGAAAGTAAGTGAGCAATCCAAGGTCACTTATCTTGAATTCTTCCTTCATTTGGGCTTTGATCTTCTTGATTCCATCTG
This sequence comes from Ceratopteris richardii, assembly GCA_020310875.1. Taxonomy (NCBI): domain Eukaryota; kingdom Viridiplantae; phylum Streptophyta; class Polypodiopsida; order Polypodiales; family Pteridaceae; genus Ceratopteris; species Ceratopteris richardii. Next base: position 152,793,852 of record CM035431.1, on the reverse strand, counting down.
CATTATTACATGTAAGAATGATATCATCTACATAAACACATAAATATATAACTTCATAGTTATTCTTCTGAATGAAGAGTGAAGAATCAGCCTTGCTCAATTTGAATCCTTTGTCCTGCAATAATGTAACAAGTTTATGGTTCCAAGCTCTAGGAGCTTGCTTGAGACCATAGAGAGCTTTCTTGAGTTTGCATGCATATTCAGGATGTGATTGATCAACAAATCCGGGAGGTTGTACCATGTACACCTCCTCTAAAAGCCAACCATTTAAGAATGCATTTTTTACATCCAACTGATAAATGTTCCAATTCCGTGAAGCAGCTATACTCATGAGAACTCTGATTATTGGCACTTTTTCCATAGGAGAGAAGGTTTCCCCCTAATCAATCCCTTGGGTCTGAGCAAGCCCTTTACCCATAATCTTTGCTTTGTACCTAATTATTGAACCATGAGAATTCCTTTTTACCTTATAAATCTACATAGATCCAATGATCTTCATGGATTTTTTCTCGGGAACTAGGTCCCAAGTCTAATTCTCTTGAAGTGCTTGTATCTCTTCCTCCATTGCTTCTTTCGACTCTCATTTCTTGTTTGCTTCTTCAAAGGTTGATGGATCCTCTGAGTTACTATCCTGAGCAATATAGATTGAGTGTCTAGTGACCAGAGAGGTGTCAAATCCATACCTTTCTGGCTTCTTCTTTTCCCTAGTTGATCTCCTTATTGCTTGTTGAGAGGATTCCACAGTATCCCTCAAATCTTGCATCTTCTCTTTTCCTTTGTTGTTCCATACCTTGAAATTCCTGCTTGGTGTTGTCTTCTGATCATCATTAGAGTCACTTGAATCTTCATGTTGTTGATCATTTACCTTTTGAAGTGTTGGAAAGTCCTCCTCTAGGTCATAAGGTAGCTTGACCTTTCTGCAATCATCTTCGAACCACGAGTTGTTTTCATCAAAGACAACATCTCTACCAACAATAAAGCATTTAGTACTTGTATTATACAACCTGTACCCTTTTTTATCTAGATCATATCCTATAAACACACATTTCTCTACCTTAGGATCCATTTTACCTCTGATTTGTGAAGGAACATGTGCATAAGCTATGCATCCAAATATTCTACAATGATCTAGGCTAGGTCTCCTTCCATTCCAAGCTTCATATGGTTTCATCCCATCCAATGCTTTAGATGGGAGTCTGTTGATGAGATATGTGGCTATAGACACAACCTCTGCCCATAAATAGTTTGGTAATTTTTTCTCATTAATCATGGACCTTGCTACTTCCACAATGGTCATATTCCTCCTTTCTACTACTCCATTTTGTTCTGGAGTATACCTAGTAGTGATCTCTCTTTTGATGTCTCTATCTTGGAAATATGCATCAAACTCATGGGAGAAGTATTTTCCCCCTTCATCTGACCTTAGCCTTTTCAAGGTTTTCCCTGTTTGGTTTTCAACAAGAGCAAGATATTTTTTGAAAAAACTGAACGCTTCATCCTTGTGCTTCATAAAATAAAGTATAGTCCATCTGCTACAATCATCATTGAATGATATATAGTACCTGGATCCTGAAATTGAAGGGTCTTTGATAGGTCCCCAAACATCTGTGTGGACTAGCTCTAATAGATCACCATGAATGTAGCCTTTCTTCATAAAGGGTTGTCTATGAGACTTCCCAAATTGACATGCACTACACTTATATATCATGTGTTGCTTGGATATGTTTGGAAACCCAATCACACTCTAATCTCTGCATATTTGCTTCAAATGCCTTTCTCCTATATGAGCTAATCTTTTGTGCCACATTCCTAATTCTGATAAAGTTTGTCCTCCATAATTGGAAAGTGCTATATTTCTAGTATCTTGTAACTCAAATGTAAAGAGTCTACCTATCTTGTTGAGGATCTCCAACAAATGCTCCATTTCCTGTGAACCTTACGTGCAATCCTTTTTCTACAATTTGTCCAACACTTATCAAGTTCTTGGTTATGGTAGGTACATACAATACCTTCTTGAGTAGATTCATATTTCCATCTGGAGTCTTCATATTTTCAATCTTTTCAACTGAGTGCCTTGTGTCATCTCATGTTTGTACCTCATGCTTTTTCCTTGGATCCTCTAAGTCAAATAATGCTACATTTCTTGCTACATGATTTAAACAACCAGAATCTATATAGAACACATGCTCATCTTCTTTACCTTGCCGCATGGTCATATTCATCAATAAAAGTGAGTCCCCTTGTGTCTGCTCTTAAGTGTAATTGTTTTAGTCTCTTCTTCCTCTATAGCCTCCTTGGTTATTGTAGTTGTTGTAGTTGTTGTTGTAGTTGTTGAAATTGTTTGATCTTCCTCTTCCATGGCTTCCTCTATTGAAGCCTCTTCCTCTATGATTTCTAGAGTTCGTGAAACAATTCTCAATTGTATGGTTAGTCAATCCACATATGGCACATGGAGAGGTGCTTTGGAATCTCCCCCTACCTTGTCTACCTCCTCTACCTCTTCCTCTTGTACCTCTACCTCTTCAGCAAAGTTAGCTTGGGAGGTACTAGCTTCATCATCATATTTCTTGCCTTTACCTTTACTATTCTTACTCTTCTTCTTATCAGTGTATAGGGTAGAGGATTGATTAAATTTTTAGTTTTCATTGTTCTTCACAAGCTTGGATTCATGAGTGAATAGTTGCCCCATTAGAGTATTGAAGTCACATACCTACATGTCCATGTATAGATCCATTGTTGTGGTGAAAGATTCACATTTGTCATCTTCCTTGATTCCATTGATCACTTGTCTCACAATTTGCTCCTCTTCAATAACTTATCCAATGCTTCCAAGTTGATCATCTAGTTCCTTCATCTTAGTGACATAATCAGTCACATTCTTCTTGGGCATCTTTTTTAGCGTTGTGAACTCCATCCACAGTTGGTTCTTTCTTGCTCTAGTGCTTGAAGAAAAGAATGCTTCAAGTGCATTCCAAGTTTCTTGTCATTTCTTACAGTTCTTAATGTGTGGAAGCTAGAAATCAAAAACTAAGTTGAGAAGATATGACCTGGGCAAAGCATCCTTTGAGCACCATGTTGGTAACCTTTCCTATTCTTCTTGAGTAGGTCGCCCTTTGCTTTTGAGTATTGGAATTAACTCATCTCCAGATATGTAACCATAGAGATTTCTACCTTGTGAATATGCTTCCATTCTAATAGACCAAGTAGAGTAATTACCTTGATCCAATTTTGTTGAAGAAACACTCACGAATTTGACAAACAAACACGCGTAGAAAGGAAAAAAAAAAAGAGAAGCAGAATCAGAGAAAATCAAAATCCTTAGTGGAAGGACAAATCCACGACCGTTATGTACAGTACAGAATCTCCCAGGATCAGAATACGTTACGCCAAATCAAACTGTACATAGAGAGAACGTGCATAGGAATAATAGAAGGGAAGTGCGAACAAGAACGTGCTTAAGAAGAGCGTGCAGTATAAATAAGAGCACATATAGAAGAGAAGTAGAGAGAGAGGTGAATAGAGATATAGAGAATGAGAGAATGAGAGCTTTAGTTATGAAGAAGACGCCAGAGATCGCGTATGTAGAAGTAGACGCCAGAGATCGCGTATGTATAGACGAATAACAGAAGCCTGAGATATCGGGTATTCATCTGAGAGAAAGATGGTAATAAGAAACTACTCAGTATAGGAGAGTTTCTGTAGCCTGAGCAAGAAGAGGCCAAGCTCACTTGTACACATCTTCTCTAATAGAAAACACATGTTCATGTGGATGTTTGTGTGTACTGTTTGTATGCGGAAGAAACAGAGTATGTTTTAAAGTTAGTTAACAGTTAACGTTTCCTCAGTAACCGCATTTTCGGTCAGTTGCAGTTCTTACTGTAAAAGTATTTTTCTGGTAGAAGAACGGAGTAGATCTCGCAGAGCAATGCGAAGTTTTGTGTGAGAGATAGCTCATTCTGTAGCTAGACATCTCTACTTTTAGTTGATTAAGGTTTCCGATGAAAAAGATATCTATACACAGTACAAAGTGTGACCGGAAAGAGGTTGTCTGAACTGGTGGAGTTTTCTCTTAAACTTCAGAAAGAGTTCAGTAAGTCAAGAAAGTTCACGCGTCACCTCCTTACTTCATGTATGTTCACTTGAAGTAATTATAAATAGATTTGAAGTTCATTCCGGTACAATTCTGGTACGATTACGGTGTCAGTCCGGTGACAGTCCGGTGAAGTTTCGGTGAAATTTCTTCCAGTGAATTTAGAGCGCAGTCTTTTATGTTGAGCACTAGACTTCGCTTAGCTATTGGTTGATTACAGAAGTGTTCTGAATCACTCTAGCTTAGTTCTTCTTGGGCGTGGCGATTTCCGCAGGCTTACTAAGGTTTAGCCTTCGTCGCATCGACAAGGAGTGGTATCAGAGTAAAAAAGGTATACCACATTTCCCCAACACTGGTATCAGAGCCAGGCATATCTAATCAGAGCCCAGAGTATTCACCATTATTGGAAACAAGAGCCAGTTAACCACAACGAGTGGAACCAGAACGAGAAAGATTCTGAAGAGCAGAAAGATTCTCAAAAACTCACCAGAAGTAACAGAAACAAGAAGATCATGGCATACCATGTTACTATTGATAAGTTGGACACAGATAATTATCCCGCATGGGTAATCCGCATGGAAGCCTTACTTATGAGTAAGGACTTAATGATGTACGTGACTGGAGAAGAAAAGAAGCCGACTTTCGAAGATGATAGTCAACCGGAAAAAGAAGAGTTAGAAGCCTTGAAGCTGTGGCAGAAGAAAGATGCAACTGCAAGAGCTTACATCTATAATACCGTAACAGACCATCTACTACCGGATATTAGAGGTCTAGAGAAAGCAGAGGACATATGGAGTGCATTGGAAGATCATTTCCAAAATACTACGAAAGCAAAGAAGGCTAGTTTATGGTCCGAGTTTACGACATTCAGAAAGAAGTCGAGTCAAAGCATAAGTGACTATGTCACTAAAATGAAGGATCTAGCAGATAGTCTTGGATCCATAAATGAAGAAGTCGAAGATCATAGATTGATAGCGCAAGTGCTCACAGGTTTGAGAGGAGATGAAAGGTGGAAACCTTTTGTACTATCAACTGAACTTTCTTTAAATCATTTTGTGCCAGATTTAAATCAGTTGCTTGGTTTGATGCTCACATATGAGCAAGACCTGAAAGGATATGCAGATAAAGGACAAAGCTCTGCAATGTACATGAAGAACAAAAAGAAAGACAAAGGTAAGTCAAAAGATGAAGAAGAGTCGAGCTCTCAGGCCTATTACGCAAGAGGTAAAGGAACTGGCAGAGGAAGAGCAAGAGGTTTTGGAAGAGGAAGAAGTAACCAGAATACCAACAAGAAGGCTTGCTGGATCTGTGGACTCAGTAATCATTTGGCTCATGATTGCTGGCACAATCAACAAGGATCAAATCAAAATCAAAACAGTAATAGCAGAGGAAGAAGCGGAAGATATCAAAGAGGAAGACAAAATCAAAGAGGAGGCTATGGTAGAGGTGGAGTAAGAAGTTGGGGACAGAATCAATCCTACAACACCACCTACAACAACTACGCAAACGACATGCAGAATGAAAGTCATACATCGTTGATGATGAACTCTATCAGCACATCAGATAATGAAGAGCTAAAGGTATTTTACATTGATTCTGGATGCTCTAATCATTTGTCAGGAAATATAGAACTAATGTCAGAACTAGAAAAAGGTAGTTCTAGTCACACTGTTCAAACAGGTGACAATACGAGACATAGCGTACACTCAATTGGAAAAGTGAAATGCAAGAGTGGAGCAGATTTGCTAACCAATGTTTTGTATGTTCCAACAATACCGAAAAACTTGATTAGTGTGGGACAGATAGTTGAGAAAGGTTTTCAGGTCAGATTTACAAATAAAGGTGTATTTGTAGAAGATCTCGAGAACGGATACAATCAGATCATTTCTGGAAAGAAAGAAGGAAGACTCTTTACTTTAAGAGTACAAGGGAACATTGGCCAAGCGTTGCTCACACATGGAGAAAAGGTAATTACAAAACTTGATCTCTGGCATAAGAGATTAGGTCATTTCAATGAAAAAGGAATTAAAACTATGATAACGAATCAATCAGTATTGGGATTACCAAATATACAGAATCAACATATGATTCACAAGTGTGAAGCATGTCAGTTGGGAAAAGCCCACAGGTTACCTTTCCAGAAGAAAGGATTCAAACATGATGAAGTAATCGAGCTTATTCATACAGATGTATGGGGGCCAACGAAAGAAGGATCAATCAGCGGATCAAGGTACTATGCTCTATTCATTGATGATGCAACAAGGTGGATAACTCTTTATGTTTTGAAAGAAAAATCAGAAGTGTTTGGAGCTTTCAGGCATTTTCATGCATATGCTGAAAGACTTACCGGACGAAAACTTAAAAGACTGAGGTCTGATGGAGGGGGAGAATACTTCTCCCGAGAATTCAATGACTATCTTTGGAATGCAGGTATTAAAAGAGAAATAACCTGCAGATATACACCACAACAAAACGGTGTAGCAGAAAGAAGGAACCGAACTCTAGTCGAGTTTGCACGAGCTATGCTGAAAGAAAAGAATTGTCCAAATTATCTTTGGGCTGAAGCCGTAAACACAGCTACATACTTGGTAAACAGATTACCATGTACAGCATTGGAAGGAATGACCCCTTATGAAGCATGGTGGGGAAAGAAGCCAACACTTGATCACTGCAAAGTGTTTGGATCAGTAGCATATGCTTATGTACCGTCTCAACTCAGACATAAGCTTGAACCGAAAGCAGAGAAATATGTGTTCGTTGGATATGATGAAAAGCAGATGGGTTACAGGTTATGGAATCCTCTAACCAAACAATTTACTGTGTCCAAAGATGTTACATTTGATGAACAGAAAAGTTGGTATGCAGATCAAAGTCATACGACTGAAGAAATTGAAGAAGAGGTAAGAAGGAGAGAGAAAGGGAAATCAATGATTCAGGTAAACAGAGATGAAAGTCATATGTAGGCAAGTACGTCTAGGAACGGATCAGGTATGAGAAATGAAGATGATTCGAGATTTGATGAAGAAGTGCATTCAGATACATATGAAGAGTTTGAACCAAGAAGGTCAAACAGGAATAGAAGACAACCAGAAAGGTACTCGTATGATACGTCATACATAACTCAGAAAGACTATGCATATATGGTCAAAGATGATGAAGAACCACAGAGCTATGATGAAGCTAAAGACAAAAAGCAATGGAAAGAAGCAATGAAGGAAGAAATTAGCGCACTGGAGGAGAACAAGACATGGGAACTTGTTCCGAAACCAAATGGTAAGAAAGTAATCGGAAATAAATGGGTTTTCAAAATAAAGAAGTTTGCAGATGGAAGGATAGCTAGATACAAAGCGAGGCTGGTGGTCAAAGGCTATGCCCAGACGCATGGCATAGATTATGACGAGACATTTAGTCCAGTGGCAAGGATGTCAACCATAAGGACAGTGATTGCTGTAGCAGCATCAAAAGGATGGAAGCTAAGTCAACTAGATATAAAAAATGCATCCTTGAATGGATATATATCAGACGAAGTCTACATGGAACAACCAGAAGGTTTCAAAAATTCCAGATATCCAGAACATGTGTGCAGACTAAGAAAAGCACTTTATGGACTGAAGCAAGCTCCAAGAGCTTGGAACTACAGACTTGTGAAGTATCTCAATGAACTCGGATACCAAAGTTCGAAAGCAGACGCAAGTCTACTCATAAAGAGAACAAAAGAAGGAATGATCTACATTTGTATTTATGTAGACGACTTAATAATCACAGGAACATCAGATGAAGGAATTACAGAAGTAAAGAAACTGCTCGAAAAGGAATTCAAAATCAGTGACCTCGGAAAGTTATCATACTTTCTAGGTATGGAAATCACATATACAGATCATGGTGTATATGTTACGCAAACAGGGTATCTCCTAAACTTACTGAAGAAGTTTAATATGGAGAATTGCAGAGAAGCCTCAACACCGCTTGAAGTAAATCATAAACTCAGTAAATACAGTGGTACAGAGTTCAAAGATATGAAGAAATATCAATCATTAGTAGGAAGCTTAATCTACGCTACGCTAACAAGACCGGATCTCAGCTATCCGGTGGGAGTTCTTTCACAGTTTATGCATTGTCCGACAGATCAACATTGGGTTGCAGGACAAAGAGTTCTTAGATATATCAAAAGAACTATAAAGGAAGGATTATATTATCCTTTTACATCAGACATAAAGCTGAAAGCATTCAGTGACTCAGACTGGGCAGGAAGTCAAGATGACAGAAGATCAACACACGGGTATATGATATACCTAGGAGATAAGCTGGTAAGCTGGTGTTCAAAGAAGCAACACATAATAGCGTTATCGTCAACAGAAGCCGAATACAAAGGACTGGTAGAAGCAGCTAAAGAAATAATCTGGATGCAGACCTTGTTCAAAAGCATGGGTATTGATCAAGGTATACCTATCATACATGGAGATAATATGAGTTCGTTATATCTTGCAGAAAACCCAGTATTTCATGCAAGAACAAAGCACATAGAAATTCAATATCATTTCCTGAGGGAAAAGATAATGGAGAAAGGGTTAGAAATTGTATACACTCCGACAAAGGATCAGATTGCAGATATGCTCACAAAGAGTTTGGATGGAACGAAGACAAACAGATTCAAAGAAATGGCAGGTATAAAAGAAAGGAAGATATATGAAAGACCGGAAGAAGTCAAATTAGTGATTGAGGGGGAGCTGTTGAAGAAACACTCACGAATTTGACAAACAAACAGGCGTAGAAAGGAAAAAAAAAAGAGAAGCAGAATCAGAGAAAATCAAAAGCCTTAGTGGAAGGACAAATCCACGACCGTTATGTACAGTACAGAATCTCCCAGGATCAGAATACGTTACGCCAAATCAAACTGTACATAGAGAGAACATGCATAGGAATAATAGAAGGGAAGTGCGAACAAGAACGTGCTTAAGAAGAGCGTGCAGTATAAATAAGAGCACATATAGAAGAGAAGTAGAGAGAGAGGTGAATAGAGATATAGAGAATGAGAGAATGAGAGCTTTAGTTATGAAGAAGACGCCAGAGATCGCGTATGTAGAAGTAGACGCCAGAGATCACGTATGTATAGATGAATAACAGAAGCCTCAGATATCGGGTATTCATCTGAGAGAAAGATGGTAATAAGAAACTACTCAGTATAGGAGAGTTTCTGTAGCTTGAGCAAGAAGAGGCCAAGCTCACTTGTACACATCTTCTCTAATAGAAAACACATGTTCATGTGGATGTTTGTGTGTACTGTTTGTATGCGGAAGAAAGAGAGTATGTTTTAAAGTTAGTTAACAGTTAACGTTTCCTCAGTAACCGCATTTTCGGTCAGTTGCAGTTCTTACTGTAAAAGTATTTTTCCGGTAGAAGAACGAAGTAGATCTCGCAGAGTAATGTGAAGTTTTGTGTGAGAGATAGCTCATGCTGTAGCTAGACATCTCTACTTTTAGTTGATTAAGGTTTCCGGTGAAAAAGATATCTATACACAGTACAAAGTGTGACCGGAAAGAGGTTGTCTGAACTGGTGGAGTTTTCTCTTAAACTTCAGAAAGAGTTCAGTAAGTCAAGAAAGTTCACGCATCACCTCCTTACTTCATGTATGTTCACTTGAAGTAATTATAAATAGATTTGAAGTTCATTCCGGTACAATTCCGGTACGATTACGGTGTCAGTCTGGTGACAGTCCGGTGAAGTTTCGGTGAAATTTCTTCCAGTGAATTTAGAGCGCAGTCTTTTATGTTGAGCACTAGACTTCGCTAAGCTATTGGTTGATTACAGAAGTGTTCTGAATCACTCTAGCTTAGTTCTTCTTGGGCGTGGCGATTTCCGCAGGCTTACTAAGGTTTAGCCTTCGTCACGTCGACAAGGAGTGGTATCAGAGTAAAAACGATATACCACATTTCCGCAAAAAAATTATCAATTGATGATGGGAATCCATCTCCCATGTTGAGTTGATGATAGCTCTGATACCACTGTGAGGAGATGGTTGGATACACTCTAGAAATGAGGTGGTGCTACAAACATCCTGCTCTACACCTGCCAATGTAGGTTCAAAGTACCTTAGTAGACACCTTTAGCTTCCCAAATATGCATTTGGATTCATAATGTACCTTGGAGCATCACCTTCAAATAGTTATGTCAAAACAAACTACTTCCAATATTGAAGACTTCCAAAAACTTGCTATTTTGGGACTTGGTTTCACTCAGTAATTCACATACTGTTCACTCACTAATTGCAATTGACTTGAGGGCTTTTATACATATCTAAACAGAGTCCTAAGCTTTCTATAGGAAGCTATTTCACTAATTTAGGATGAGTATATGATGAAAAATCACACTAAGAAGGGGTGCAATCTTGACTTTTTAGGAAGATAAGAGTGAGCAAACATAGGTGACTTGTAGAGAACTTATCTCACAAATTACTAAATCAAATGATATGAAAATTGAAACCAAAGAACTATAAGGTCTACACTACATATCCCAAGTAGAACCACATCGATTGGATGAGTACTCGTAGAGAACTCTAGAAAACAAATTCACTGAAATGAGCACTTAGCAGCAGACAACAATAGATACCAAATGAATTACAGAAACTGAATCAAATGTATAATATTATGAATGTGTGATACAAGGGAGATGATGTAGGCTTACTCATACATGTGTGCGCTTAGTGTACCCACAAGCTTGTAGCTCAATGTGTCCTTCTTCTTGCTCTATTACCCACGACTAAAGTTTAGCTCTTTTATAGATGTGTCTTCAATTTGAATTTTGAATCTTCCACCTAAAAGTGATCCTATCTTCTAGGATTCTAATTGATTTGATTCCAACCACTTAGTTGGTATGAAGTACAACTCGTAAAGTCATGAGATTCTCTCTATTACTCTCTTTTACAATTATCTTGAGTTAAACTTATGGATTTTACAACAGGTGTTCATATGTGACTTATGGATAGTCACACCCAAGTTGTGAAGTAAAGCTTTGATATTTGGTCAAGCATCAAGGCTTGCCAAATGTACCAAAAATCAAGACCATGAGCCACACCCAACTTTGCTATGGGCTAGCATGATATGTGTGTCTACATCGTGTATATGTTCAATGCACACTATGTTATGTTGGTAGATGGGTGGAACAAAGCTGGCCCGATGGTCAGGGCCGTGAGTCCCATCTAATTGCAACATATGCCAACTCATGAAAACAATAAACAGAAAGAAAAAAAAAAAAGAGAAAAAAGATTCCCACTCCTAAGGGGGAGAGACAGATAGGAAGAGGGCAGTGATGGCCCGGATGGATGTTGTTTTTGCATGTATGTATTTAGAGGGACGAGGTGTTGACTGTTGATAGATTGATTCGCTCGAGGCCAACATTGATGAAAGTATAATCATTATATGTGCATGGTTGGCTAGTTTGTAAGCAACTTATCAAACTCGACTCTTCTTATGTTATTGATAGGTTCATTCCCAAAGGGGGGTAATGGTGTATGCACTTCTAGAAAATTCTTCACTTAGGTCTCACTTCATTTTGGGTGATTGGGGTTTTTGGGATGTGGGGTGAGGCTATGCTTTAGAGGGCCTCATTTTTTTCCCATATGTACATACCAAGTATAGAAGGAGTTATCGAAAATAGATGCACCAGAGCACATGTTTTTTTTTAATTCTCTTTTTCATGATTTTTCGGATTCACCTTTTTTATGTGTTGGCAGATGAGAAGGGTACAATGACAGAGGAGGACTTTTCCAAGGTATTCAAGGTATGTAAAGGATTTTTTGTGGATTGATAACTAGTAATATTGGTTGACTACAGGTTTGTAGGATGGTCTTTGAGGGTAGGCTCATGATCACATTATTGATATCCCTTTCTGAGTCATTGGTTTTATTTATCACATTGATGATTTGGATTGTAGGAAGCATACAAATGACATGATTTTTGTTTGAGGATTGATTGGAGGACTGAAGGAAATGTGGAAGGAGTTCTGTGAGCAGGTACAAGAAGGTATGGGAGCCTCTAAGCCATGGTGCAATGGATGTGAGTATGTGCATGCATGGATAGAGGTCCTAGTATGCTTGGTGGAATATATTTCATATGTGAAGGAAACTTTCATGCATGATGATTCTATGTGAGTGAAGAGTTGGGAATATGCCAATGTGATCTGTCATGATTGAATGAGTGGGATGATTGGATTATGGTGTTTCATGTATCTCTATGAAAAAGATCTAACCATTTGAACAAGTGACAGGTGAAGAATGATGTTGCATGGGTTGTGGAAATGCTCATCGCTGATGACATCGCAAGCAAGGAAAGGGGAGTATGTTAGCTCCATGAATTATTAATTTTTGGTGTGCCAACGTGCGTTTAATCCACAGCATATGTGGTTGATTTAAGTTCTTCGCACGCTTGGTTGCATCCATACAAACGGCCAGCACGCATTCAATTGCAAGGCATTGATTGGCATGCTTAAAATCTTATAGCAGCATTCGACACTCGGAGAAGGCTAGAAGACTTCATGCAAAAATTAAACATGAGGATCGTGCAACTTTTCCCAATGAGCACATCAAAGTCTCTATCTTTGGATGAAGTAGCTATGGGTTGTGAGTCAGTAAATGCATTTGTCAATGGCAATGTGAACTCAAAAGGGTCAAGCCATCTTGTTTATTATTCAAAAAAATCCATTGTTGCAAGATCCATGGTTTGCATGTCTTACAATTTTTGGATTGTTGGTAATGGTGTCAACATGAAAGTTGAGGTGCATGAAGAATTTGAATTTCAAATAGGAGTCGATGGGATCATTAGAGAGTTGGAAAGTATTTGAAGGGTGTCTTGCTCAGCAAGATCCTGATCTTATGGCTGTGCTGTATGGAGGTGGGAGAGATATAACTAGGAACATTTTTAAAATTGAGCAAACACCTATGGAGGTATCAAGGAAGAAAGTGGGGGGGGGGCAGGTTGGTGGCTGCCCTTTGAAATATCAAAGAAAACCACCACCCACCCTCTCAGATTCAGAAGAAGGGGGCCGTGCTCTTGAAGTTTTTTTTGGGGGGGTGGGGGGGGGGGGGATTTTTCTTCGTTCTGGTAGTAGAAAGCCTCGGGGGGGGGGGGGGGGGGATCCGCTCAAAGTTCAGGTACCTCCTAATAATTTCGAAGGATGCTGACTGTACCTGGAGAGAGGGTTAAGCATCAAAGGCCATTCATATTTCTCACTTTTCTGAGTGGAAACAACTCGTAACTATGCATTCTTGATGGGCATAGTTATAGAAATGCCAGCTAATTGTGTTATCTCGTATGGACCACAAGTACAGAGGGCAATGAAGGTATCACCCACCGTGGATGGACAGAGTTCAATGCTTTTGAGGGCACAAAATGTACCTTCCAAGAGTATGTATGGTGGTCGAAAGAGAAAAAAACCCAATCTTCTATCAAGGTCTCCCCCTGTAGCCTGGCAATTGAAGACTTGTAATTTATTAGACAAGGAGCCGACATTGCTAGGAGGTCCCCTGGTAGTAGAAAAGCCTCTTCATCATCTAGTCTAGGACATTGAATCAACTACAGGGTAGCATAAAATAGCCTCCATTTCCAACATCTGGTTCTGCACCTCCATCGTAAACATTCAAAGTGCAGTGTATAAAAGGCGAGATATCTCTCTACCAAAGAGGAGGGATCCGTCATTGAACATGGGAAACAAGAGTTCACAAAAAAAGGAGTTGCAGTGGAAGAAGTTATGCTTGGTATCTACCTAGAAGAGGATGTCAACTCGATCCAAAGGAACGAATAAAATCATAGTGGTTGGTGGGATGTTGACTCAGAGCAGAAGAAGGGGGCAAGCTGGGCAAACTCGGAGGGAGCACACTGAGTGGGGTTTGTTCTCTCAATTTTTTTCATTCAAAGAGCTAGGGATCATACCATGATGAGTTTTTTTGATGCTCATGAACATCTGTAGTGATGCACTCAAGAGATGATCCATAGGGAGGAGGTTGAAGGTCTGTAGCTAGAGAGATTCTTAACTACTGTATGTACTAGCTCATTTAGAGAGATATATGCAAGGGGTAGTTCTGGTACACTGCAAATCTTTTTATGTATACTGGGTGAATGAATGAGCCATGCTTAGTGGAAGGTGGAACTGTCGATTATTGGGCATTTATCAGTTTTGATAGAAGTGTGTCTCGAATAGTAGATGATTTTATTGTTTCCTTATCTAGTAGATGGCAAGACCTTGGTATGAATATGGCATCCATTTCTATTGTTCCACCTTACCTTGGTAGGAGGAGAAGAGAACAGACAACAACAAATCAAGAAAGGGGATGTACTGGTGTGAGCTTTTGGGAAAGTTCTCACCGTTCATGACTCGATTGCCTTGTTTGATGGAGAGTGTTAATCTCCAAAAGAACAAGTTACTCTTGTATTTAGAGCACCTCTATAACAAGAATAACTCAAACCTTCATTTTAGAAGATCAATACTCAATTGTCAATTTCTTGAACAAACTGTGAAGAAGAAGATTACACAGAAAGTATGCTACACATAATTCACTCATTGCCTTATCAAATGTGTAAAGTTTTTTATAAAACTTTGTATGAGGTGTTGCCTATAGATTGCGCACCTTCTCCAAGTTGAATTACTCCAAAAGATTCAGTATAACTTGAGAAATGAACTCAACAAGTTACCTATGTCTAAAACTATCTCCCTGTAGAGTCGACTTTGACACCTACAACTTCTAAGACATGGTTCTCCAAGACTAGAACCCGTTTAAGCAAATGCTTTTAGCCACAAGTAGCTTACCTTCGAACTTAAAGATTAAGTGCTTTCTTGCTCAAAAATTTGAACTGTGGAAGGAGAACTGATCAAAATACTAGCATCAAATTATGCGCCTCCTACAACTTCTCTTCTTTCATTTACACATGTAAATGTTCCTACACTCAATTCTCTCAGCCTGATCACAATTAGAAGCTGAAAATTTGTACAAAGATCAATCCCCTATAGACTTAGACTTGTAGAAAAGCATTTCACAAAAGATCTAACACAGAAGGAGAAAACTCAGAAACATCGGGAGCAAATTTCTTTCATTGGAGTTCACAACTGAATGATGAGAGAGAGTTCAACTAACTTCTAAGATGTCTAATGACTCTTACAACTCCTGATTACTTTATTCTCATGCTCTCTCATATTTTTCCCGACATTTCCATAGTATATATATACAAAAATTTACAAACTTATGACTTCTCAAAAGACATAAGTGAACTATCTGTACATATGTGTACATATCTTCCTCTTCTGAATGTATTCTTCTTCCTTGCTTCTCAACTTGAATCTTTCCTTCAACCCTTGACTTCAACTCTTCATCAAAACATCAATTGTTGATTGTAGTGCACCAACAGCTCCCCCTCAATCATCAATTGAGGTTTTCTCTATCTTCTTTATGCCTGCCATATCTTTAAATCTCTGTAGCTTTGGTCCATCCAAGCTTTTGGTTAGCATATCAGCTATCTGATCTTTTGTTGAAGTATGTATGACTTCAATCTCTTTATCCATTACCTTCTCTCTTAGGAAATGGTACTGAATCTCAATGTGTTTAGTCTTGGCATGAAACACAAGGTTAGCAGCTAAATACAATGAACTCATGTTATCTCCATGAATAGTAGGAGTACTCTGAATGATATCAAAACTCTTCATGAGAGTCTTAAGCCATATCACTTCCTTTGCAGCTTCAACCATGCCTTTGTACTCAGCTTCTGTAGATGATAAAGCAACTGTGTGTTGCTTCTTTGAACACCAAGAGATTAACTTATCTCCCGCATAACACATGTATCCATAAGTTGACCTTTTATCATCTGGATTACCTGCCCAATCTGCATCACTATATATCTTGATATTTGTATCTGATGTAAAACCATAATACAAACCTTCTTTGAGTGTATCCTTAATGTACCTCAACACTCTTTGTCCTGCAATCCAATGTTCTTTCCTAGGGCAATGCATAAATTGAGACAAAACTCCAACTGCATATGACAAGTCAGGTCTAGTTAATGTAGCATAGATAAGACTACCAACCAAACTCTGATATAACTTCATATCCTTGAACTCTTCTCCTCCATATCTGCTTAACTTGTGATTTACCTCCATTGGAGTAGGTGCTATCCTGCAATCATTCATCTTAAACTTGATTAACAGGTTTCTCAAATACCTTTATTGAGTTACATACACTCCATGTTGAGTGTATGAGATCTCCATGCCCAAGAAGTATGATAAGTATCCCAAATCACTGATCTTGAATTCTTTCTCCATTTGCTTCTTTAGTCTTTGAATGCCTTTCTCATCTGTACCTGTAAGAATTATATTATCAACATATATGCACATGTAAATGAACCCATCATCACTTGCTTTAACAAGCAGGCTACTATCTGCTTTAGATACTTGAAATCCAAGTTCTTTCAAGAACTTCACAAGTCTATAATTCCATGCCCCTTGGGGCCTACTTCAAACCATATAAAGCTCTCTTGAGCTTACATACATGATCTGGATACCTTCCATCTCTGAATCCTTGGGGTTGCTCCATGAAAACATCACCTGAAATATAACCATTCAAAAAAGCATTCTTCACATCTAATTGATATAATTTCCAACCTTTACATGCAGCAATAGCTATGAGTGTCCTTATGGTTGTCATCTTTTCCACAGGACTATAGGTCTCATCATAATCAATACCATATTTGAGCAAACCCTTTCACAACAAGTCTAGCTTTATACCTAGACACACTTCCATCTGCAAACCTCTTTGTCTTGTAGACCCACTTGCATCCAATGATCTTCTGGCTATTTGGTTTAGGAACCAATTCCCAAGTCTGATTCTCCATCAATGCATCATATTCTTCCTGCATAGCTTTCTCCCAATTTTCCTTACCTTTTGCCTCTTCATATGTAGAAGGTTCTTCATTTGCCTTTATCATGTAAGCATAATCTTTGGTAGCCAAAAAAGAAGTGTCATAGCTATACCTTGTAGGTTGCCACTTATGTCTTGATGACCTTCTGAGTTCTCCACTCCTTGAGGTTTCTGGTTCATCACACTCAGGATCAAATCTTGGCATTTCTTCAACTTCAACATGCACTTCATTATTCTCCTCTTCATCAAGTATCTAAACCTTTGATTTACCTTTCTTTTGACTCACAACTTCTTCATCACCTGTATTGATATTGATTGTACCTGCATACCAAGTACCTTGCTCATCAAATGTAACATCCTTTGATACAAGGAATTGTTTTGTGGATGGATTCCACAACCTATACCCCATCTGTTTATCATCATAACCAATGAATACATACTTTTCAGCTTTAGGCTCCAATTTGTGCCTTAATTGTGATGGCACATATGCATATGCCAAACATCCAAATACTTTGCAATGATCTAGAGTAGGTCTCTTACCCCACCATGCCTCATATGGTGTCATACCTTGCAAAGCTTTACATGGTAACCTATTGACCAAATAAGTAGCTGTACTTACAGCCTAAGCCCACAAATAATTAGGGCAATTTTTCTCCTTCATCATGGATCTTGCAAACTCAACAAGAGTTCTATTTCTCCTTTCTGCTACACCATTTTGTTGAGGAGAGTACCTGCACGTAACCTCCCTTTTTATACCTGCATTCCACAAGTAATCACTGAACTCATTAGAGAAATACTCTCCACCTCCATTTGATCTTAGTCTCTTCAACTTATGACCTGTAATTCTCTCTGCATACACATGATAATGTTTGAATGTATTGAACACCTCTGACTTATCTTTGATCACATAGATAGTGATCCATCTGGTAGCATCATCAACATAAATCACATAGTACCTTGAACCATTGATATTGAAATCCTTTGATGGTCCCCACACATCTGTGTGTACCAACTCAAGCTTCTCTGAATACATAAAACCATGCTTGGAGTAAGATTGCTTGTGAGCCTTACCTAATTGACATGCCTCACATCTGTATGTCATATGTTGACCTGCAACATTAGGCAATCCAAGCACTAAACCATTGTTAATCATATCTTTGATACCTCTTTCATTGAAATGTCCAAGCCTCTTGTGCCAAAGATCTAACTCAGAGATCTTATGTCCTCCATAAGTGAACAAGGCATGACCAACATTACCTTGGATCTTCAATGTGAACAATCTTCCTTCTTTCTTCCCTGAAACAATTTGTTTATACCCATTGCTAGGGTCTTCCACAAACACTCCTTCATTAGTGAACCTAACTTCACAACCTTTTTCAACAATTTGTCCTACACTTATCAGATTCTTAGGAATTGTAGGAACATACAAGACCTTACTCAATAAGATGCTACCATCCCTGGCCTTCACTGATCCAATAGACTTCACATTGTGCTTTGTATTGTCACCTGTTTGAACAACATGATTAGATACCTTATTCTCCAAATCAGTCATCAATGCTATGTTACCACTCAGGTGATTGCTACACCCTGAGTCAATGTAGAAGACTCTTTGGTCTTCACTTTGCCTTTCACAAGTTGCATCATTATTAATGTTGAATCCTCCTTCTGATCTGAAGCATAATTGTAGTAGGTATTGTTATATTGTTGACTTTGGAATCCTCTACCTGCATTTCTTCCAAAGTAACCCCTACTACCTCTACCTCTGAAATTACCTCTTTGATTTCTGCCACCTGTTCCTCTTGAATTAAAATTCTGATTATATCCACCATTATTCTGAGTATTATGCCAACAATCATTAGCTAAGTGATTTGTCTTACCATAAATCTAGCAAGCTTTGACTCCATCTTTATTATTCATGCCTCTTCCTCTACCTTTGCCACCTCCTCTTCCTCTTAGGAAGTTGGCTTGACTAGTTGTGCCTTCATCTTCATTTGCTTGTTGTTTCCCTTTGCTATTTTTCTTCTTATCCTTTGAGTACATTGCATGACCTATACTTTTTTCACCTTCTCCTTTGACATCCTGCTCAAAGGTTAGCATGTGACCTAGCAATTGATTTAAATCAGGAGTGAAATGATCAAGTGATAACTCAGTAGACAAAATGAATGGCTTCCATTTGTCATCACCTCTCAAACCTGTACGAATTTGCCTTACTAATTTATCCTCCTCAATATCTTCATCAACAACTCCTAATGCATCTGCAATGTCTTTCATCCTTGTTACATAATCTGAGATGGATTGAGAGGCCTTCTTCTTGAAAGTGGTAAATTCTGCCCACAAGGATGCCTTCCTAGACTTTGTGGTATTTCGGAAATGCTCCTCCAAAGCATTCCATATATCACTTGCACTTTCAAGACCTCTAATGTGAGGTAGCAAGTAGTCATTGACTTCCATATAGATAATGCTCCTAGCTTGAGCATCTCTCTTCATCCAATTCTTCAAATCTGATAATTCTTCCCTAGTTGGAACACTAGGATCTCTGAATTGAGGCTTTTCTTCTTCACCTGTAATATAAGCTATCAAGTCTTTGCTCATTAGATGAGCTTCCATTCTCATTGACCATGCTGGATAGTTCTCTCTATCCAACTTCTCTATTTGAAGAGAATCTCCCATCCTTCCTTCACTTGTATATTGAATTCTTCAATCTTTATGAGTAATAGATGTACCTTTACTTTGAATAATACTCCTTTTGTCTTCCTTGATGTTGTATGACCTCCTTCTCAAGCTTGGCTCTCAAGCTTTCACCTTTTGAACCTTCAGATGTTGAATTCTTTGTAGCTGCAGTATTCGGGATCCTCCTTTCTTCAATTCTGATGCTTCCTACTCTGATACCACTGATGGAAAGTGTTAATCTCCAAAAGAACAAGTTACTCTTGTATTTAGAGCACCTCTATAACAAGAATAACTCAAACCTTCACCAATTTTAGAAGATCAATACTCAATTGTCAATTTCTTGAACAAACTGTGAAGAAGAAGATTACACAGAAAGTCTACTACACATAATTCACTCATTGCCTTATCAAATGTGTACATTTTTTCATAAAACTTTATATGAGGTGTCGCCTATAGATTGTGCACCTTCTCCAAGTTGAACTACTCCAAAAGATTTAGTATAACTTGAGAAATGAACTCAACAAGTTACCTATGTCTAAAACTATCTCCCTGTAGAGTCGACTTTGACACCTGCAACTTCTAAGACATGGTTCTCCAAGACTAGAACCCGTTTAAGAAAATGCTTTTAGCCACAAGTAGCTTACCTTCGAACTTAAAGATTAAGTGCTTGCTTGCTCAAAACTTTAAACTGTGGAAGGAGAACTGATCAAAACATTAGCATCGAATTATGCGCCTCCTACAACTTCTCTTCTTTCATTTACACATGTAAATGTTCCTACACTCAATTCTCTCAGCGTGATCACAATTAGAAGCTGAAAATTTGTATAGAGATAAATCACCTATAGACTTAGACTTGTAGAAAAGCATTTCACAAAAGATCTAACACAGAAGGAGAAAACTCAGAAACATCGGGCGCAAATTTCTTTCATTTCTGAAGGAGTTCACAACTGAATGATGAGAGAGAGTTCAACTAACTTCTAAGATGTCTAATGACTCTTACAACTCCTGATTACTCTATTCTCATGCTCTCTCATATTTGTCCCGACATTTCCATAGTATATATATACAAAAATTTACAAACTTATGACTTCTCAAAAGACATAAGTGAACTATCTGTACATATGTGTACATATCTTCCTCTTCTGAATGTATTCTTCTTCCTTGCTTCTCAACTTGAATCTTTCCTTCAACCCTTGACTTCAACTCTTCATCAAAACATCAATTGTTGATTGTAGTGCACCAACATTGTTGAGTGCTCGTTAGGTGACAAATTATGGCGGAGAGCAACAGAATTTTATGATGCTTATGTTCACTAGGTGCAAGAGCTAGACAAAGAACAGGGGTATTTACACACCCTAGTCCTTGTAACAAAACAACATGTGTTGAGACACAAATCGGCTTCAATCTGGCTGCTATAGAGGAAGGAAGGTACATACCTTCCTTAGACTTTTCTATGCCCTCAAGGGGGTTTTTCCTCAGGAATACCTATCTACAAAGCTATATCGATAGTGGGTAATGACTACATGTTGATGATATTTCTGGCTTGCACTCCTTGTGTATTTATCATATGACCTCTAAGATTTAACTGTGCACTAGAGGTGTGAAGAGTCCTATGATGAGGATCTCATGTCATGGATTATGTGGAGCTTGGTCTGTATAGAAACAATGACTCTAGTTCTTTAGGCAGTAGGCAGAATTGTTTTTCCCATGTTGTTTGACAAAACAAAAGATGGATCATGATCTGTAAAGAGTAAAGTCTTTATTTTGTCAATCTTTGAGGGTGTTTTCTTCTTTTTCTTATTTTTGTAATGGTTTGAATTAATAGGAGGAAGAGCATAAGGAAATATGGGAAGGTTGTTGTTTAAAATCAAGTCTCGATCATACAAAAGGGCTCAACCACGAGTTTTGCAAGTCGACCAATAAAAAAGGAGGACCCAAAGTTGTGGAATAAAGTTAGAAGCTCCAGCAAACTCAATCAAATTCAAATGTCATCAAATCAGCCACCAAAAGTGCACCTACACTGATTGGTGGGTGGTTAGCTAGATTGTAGGAAAAGTAAAACTCTATATAAGTAGCATCCCAACTTTGTTTCTTGAGTTGTATGCATTTTGCAAGTTTCCCACTTAGTTTAGTGAAGTCATAAACTCTAGAAAGCAGTCCCCCTTGCTTTCTTACCTCATTTTTACATGATTTTGCTCCTCTCTATCAAGGGGTGTAGTTAGGCTTTTCCAAATCTAATTGTACCAGATTGCAGAGAATTGTTTGCTCTCTTATTGTACTCATTTTCATTGATTTCAAGCTTCATTTGGTCTCTCATGTAGTTGCCCTAAACTTTTCCAAAGTTTCAACTTCTTTGACTAAGTGGGGTGTGAGAAATTGCCAACTTTGTGAAATTATATCTCTCCACATAGGCAAAGAGTGTTGCAAACAGGTAGCTCTTATAGTCTAAAGCTTGTTGGGTAGCTCTTATAGTCTACTCTAAAGCTTGTTGGGTAGCTCTTATAGTCTACTCTAAGTTTGAGAAAATTCATTTTAAGTGTGTTTATTGGTGTAGACAAAAGTTTAGAGTAGTGAGCACATATCACTGCCTGTGGACCTAGTGGAGGGCAGTCATCTTCCATTATTGCATTGGGTTGTTAGAATCATCCCCTTTAGTGGTATCAAATCCATTTTGGAGGCTTGGAAACATCACTCGGCATCATATTGAAGACTTGAAGGGATCAAGATAGCTTGTTGTTGGAAGCAGCCAGAGCATAGAAGACGCGGAAGCATGTAACGACGGAGCAGGAAGCTAGTGGAATCTTTTTTCAAAGAATCATGTTTTAGAAATACTTTTCAAAAACCTCCAACAGTGATTTTTATCACTATTGTAACATATGTAACATAGAAAAACCCTTTTCTTAATTTCTAGCTCCATTTTGTGCAAGCCGAGGAGTCCTCGAGCTTGAGGAGCTTAGGTAGAACAAGTGTATCAATTTTGGTTATTTTTAGACACCGTTTACCCTTTCAAATAGCATCTAGGACCTATTTTTTAACTATGTCGGTCACTAGATGTGAAACCGATCAAAACTAGTCTAGAAACTATAAAAAGAGCTAGAGAGCTCATTTTTGAGGTTAGCTTGTTTGAGTAGAGAAGAGCTTAGAGCTATTTTGAACTTGTAAGAGTGTTCTTGAGTAATAGAGTTGATTTCTCACCTTCCATTGTGTCTTGCTTGTCTCTTCGTAGTGTGTGTGTATGTCTTTGTGCTTCTCACCTTCACTCTTACATCATCTCACATTCACGATCTTCATATCACTCCTATCTCTTCCGCGGATTGACATTAAGAAGGTGGAGCTTCTTAACGTGGTTCTCACCATTTTGCTAGAGCAACACCAAATTTGGCACCGTTGCCGAGGATCGAGTCTAGGACGAATGTGTGATGGTAAGAGTATAGCAAGAAGTAGCGTTGGAAGGTAAAAATTTCAGTTTTTGTTGTTTTTTTTACTTAGTTTTAAGTGTTTTTCACCTCCCCCGCACTCCATCTTCATCACCGCATCATCATCTTCATCTCCAAAAAAAATCAGAAAATTCACCATATCCACCCATTCTCCTCATTTCCCCTCATTTGTGCATGCGAGAGAGTGAGAGAGAGCTTTTGTGCTTGTGTGTACTTTTGTTTTCTTGAGTTTTCTTGCAGGTATAGAGCTCCAATGCATCAGGAAAGCTTGGAAAAGGTAAAATTTTCAGTTTCTGTCAGAAATTTCCGACTGTGTCAGACCATCGCGATGGTCTGCAAAGTTCGGATTTTGAGGAAGGCGAGTTCACCACCGTGTAGGCGACCCCTGAGTGTATAGGAATCCATAGCTGCATCTCAAAAAATTGCATTTTGGTGGACCATCGCGACGGTCTCAGACCATCGCGATTGTGTCACACCATCGCGATAGGTTCACGCCATCGCGACGGCTCGGCCGGACCATCGCGACGGTTCATTTGGACCATCGCGACGGTTCGCGGACCATCGCGACTGTTCGGTTGACCCCACACCATCGCGATTGGCTCACACCATCGCGCCGACGGTGCCACGTGGCAAGCTAGACCATCGCGACGGTTCACACTTCACGCCATCGCGACGACACCCTTACACCATCGCGACAACTCGAATTTTGGACCATCGCGATTGGCTCACGCCATCGCGGCCTGACCATCGCGATTGGCTCAAGCCATCGCATATGTGACCATCGCGACGGTTCACTTTCGGGCCATCGTGATTGTTCACGTTGACCGTTGACTGACGCCATCGCGATTGTCCGCCTGATCGAGCCATCGCGACGATTCACACTCACGCCATCGCGATTGTCCACTTTCACGCCACCGCGACGGTGCACTTCAGACCATCGCGATTGTTCACTTTCACGCCATCGCGACGGTGCACTTCAGACCATCGCGATTGTTCACCTTCACGCCATCGCGACGGTCCCAGACCATCGCGATTGTCTCACGCCATCGCGATTGTGCACCCCCATCGCAAATTTTAGGGTTTCATTTTTTGGCCTATTTTGGGGCTATTTTTGGGAAATTTTTGGGTGATTAGACTGATAGGAGACCCCTTAGCTCATATTTGGAGAAAAAAACCTGTTTGTCAGTTTTTACCCCCCAGGGCATGAACGGTCATAACTTTTTCATCCGAAGTCCGTTTTTTGAGCTTAATAGCTCGTTAGAAAGCTCTCTACGAGTACTACGTGACCTCAACTGTTTTTTTCTTAAAGGATATGTCTATTTTTAGATAAGCTATTTTGAGGTTGACCTAGTTTGGGACTAGAAAGCCAGGGGGCAAGCATTAGAAAGTTGGGCAAAAGGGAAGGGACTTAAAAGGTGTATATACTCAAGTGCTTGATCATCCAACTGTGAATTGGTCTAATATTGGATTTTTCCAGGTCTAGCAAGGGCAATCAAGGGCAATCAAGGGCAACCAAGGCAAGGCAGTGAAGGGCATAAAGCTTGGGAAGCACGGCTTCTTGGGCATCAGAGCAACCAGAAAAGCTGACTCGAGGTTGGAAGATTACTCAACCCCCTCAGTCAATTCTTAGCTTAGGATAAACGTTAGCATTGTGGATTTAAGACGATAGGAACGCCTCAAGTTCAAGAGAATTAAATTTATCAAGTCCAAGACTAAAGATAAAGGTGTGTGACACGAAAACCTAAAGGAAAGAACATAAGTCTGACGGAACGAGAACTCAAAGTACCACAGAGAGTCGAATTCCTGACGCATACATTAAGACAAGAATCTAAAGAAATCTAAAAAAGAATCAAGAAAGTAATAACAACGAATCATTGACGATCTAAGCGTGTACTGAGTGTGCAAGGAAGAAAATTAATGAACCTTAGATCGGGCAAACATATAGGTAAGTCAGACCGACAAAGCCTTAGATCATCAGAGGCAAGTGTAAGAACTACTGCTCGATCGTGGGCTCAGCAATTGAATAGTAATTACCCCTACGAGAGATCAGACACTAGTGATTCAGAAATGGCATTTAGCGCAGAAAGACCAGAAGAAGGGTCGAATGTAGCCTATTTATAAAAACCAGAAGGACCCTATAGGACTCAACTAGAGTTTCTCCGAACCAACCGATTAGGTGCTCGCATCTATGAGAATGGTTTGCGAAGGCAAGTGGTGCAAATGCACAACCCCGATCAACCCATTGGATTGGAATGTCGAGTGGTGAAATTCGAGAGAGACGCTTACATAGACAAAGAAGGAACAATGTACATCTTAAGTACGCAACCAAACAATACCAATGAGTTTGGCGTGATTCAGCTAGAGACGGAAACTAAATCTCAAGGAAAAGAACCATTAGAAGAGCCTAGAACACCTAGAGGGAAATCTGTACTGACACGAGTACTAATCCCGGAATGGATCCCTCAGGATAACAGAAGCATAGAGTTGTTTGTAAACAAAGAAACTGATGAAGCCTTTTGGAGATACAAGACAGAACTACTTAGTGAGGTAGGTATCATCACGATACACGAGTTCAAGGACCCTGATACACCTGGAAAGGTTGTATACCTGGATGAGACTTCAGAAAGAGTCTTTGTGGTGCCTGACCACGCTAAAAACACATACACATGGAGAGGTGAATTGGTATTCCCTCTATCTAGAACAAACATGAATACAAGCCAACAAGGGGCAAGAACATCCTCAGCCCATGGAAATCAAAGAGAGAGAAATAAAGAGAGACCGGAAGTAAGCTTTAATCACCCCATGGGGAGAGATAGAACAACCACGGACACTAATAGAGCGGATAGACAAAGAGATCATGGAATACCAGGTGGTAGAGATGATTTTCCTCTACCTAGACCACGTGAACACGCACGAATATTGAGACCCACTCAATTAGTGAAATCCATGAAAAATTACTTTGATGGGACAGGAGATCCCTATGACCATGTTGCAGAATTCAAGCAAGTACTAAGAGCAGAACAAGTTGAAGACATGTTCACGCAATATAATGCATTTGGACTAACGTTAAAGAATACAGCTTTAACTTGGTTCCAACCATTGCAACAAAGGCAATTTAGAGACATCCATCACTTTTTAGAGTCATTCATCACTGAATTCTCTAAAAGTGGGATTAGACATGACACGTCTTCGCTGATTCATAGCTTTAAACAGACCCCTCAGGAAACAGTTAGACTGGCAGGACGTAGGTTTAGACAATATGTTGAACGATGTCCAATGCAAGAGCTACCCTCACAGGCCAAGCAAGTGTCATTGTTTCTAGATGGCTTGTTGAGCTCTAAACTACGCTCCTATGTGTACCTGAAAGAACCCAGAACGCTAGAGCAATGTGTAAGAATTTGTATAGACATTGAGGACAACTTAGGAGACGAGTTGGAACTCTCAAAGGTCTATAAGGACTCAGACTATTCATCTCTAGCATCCACAAAATTGTCTAACTCGATAGAAGACCTAGCAGAAAAAGTGGCCCAGAAACTAGGAGTTTCTAGTAAACCTAGGGTACCAATGAACAAGCGTTGTTACACCTGTGGTGGTGATCATATGGCAAATGTGTGTCCCAATGCACCACAACCACAAGCCAACCCTAGTGGCCAATACTGTACAATTGAGAGAAGATACACGAATCATACGGCTCAGGACTGCCCATACAACAAACAGACCGTGAGACAGAACTACCCGCAAGCATACCTGCAGCCAGGTAGGTATCAAGGCCAATACAATGCTCAGCCTTATTACTATAGGCCTCCTCAGAACTACCCATACCAGGCTCAACAGAGACCTCAACCTGTCTTAGCTCAGCAGCCACCCCCACCAGCGAATGTCATCTCAGTCAAATACGCTGCTGCAGAAGAGAACCTAAGTAGGGCTTTAGTGCCTTCTTCACCTTTGATCACAGAGAGTGACCCACACTCAAATAGTTTTGACTCTACTCATGTAGATAGTCCACCCGCATATTACACGGAGTCACCAGAACACGTAGAAACATATCATTATGATAGTCCACCAGTGGAACCTAGTTGGCAGCCAGACTATGCTAATGTGATGTACACAAACCCAAATCCAAGGCCCCAAGTAAGACAACAGAGACCACAGGGCCCTAGAGGACCATGCTTTAGGTGCCAAGGAGACCATTTCATAAAGGATTGTCCACATCCCCCGATATCACGACAATCACAGTACTATAACATCCAAGGCTTTTGTGCCGATTGTGGTAAAGAGCACATAATCAAAGATTGTCCCAAGAACCCAGTTAACGCTTCGAATGTGACACCAATCAACGTGATAGGTATTGTAAACAATGCAGATGGATCCAACCCTACATACGTGCCTATCCAAGCTATCACAAGAGCCCAGGCGCTCTTACAGAACCAACAGCTTAATCAGGAAAAATTAGCTGGCACTAGTGAAGTTGCAGAATCTAGCAGTAAAAAGACAAAATCTTGGAAAGATTCTAGAGAAAGGATAAAGAGAAAATCGAGTAAAAAGATAACTGAGTTGGAAGGAAGTCTAAAAGAGTCGAGAGCCAAAATCCTAGAATTGACTTCACATGAATTGAATCAAGAGAATCCAGCTCAGAAATCAGGATCAGTTTTAGCGGAACCCATACCAGAAGATCTAGACATGATGTTTCGTGCATATCAGGCTAGATTAAAAGAGGGACCTCAGGTAGCTGAAATGAGCAAAAACTACCCACGAGCTGATCTAGAAATTGAGAGGACTAAACTGTGCATGAAGATGGTAGAATTAGCGCAAGCTTTGTTCGAAGCCTCTAGATACCTAAATTGGAATAACATGGCAAAACCGGAATTACACTTTCAAGGACTAATGGAGAGGCTAGAATACTTGATAGATAGCAAAGAGAAAAAGGATCAGTGTAGGAACCCTATTGTCCCAGAGACACAGGAAAATAATGCACCATCCCTGTCTCAAGTACCCAATACAGAAATTCAAGACAAATTGTCGTCCATACATAGGTACTCACATGAATTTTTGAGAGAAATCCAAGAAGAGAAGTGGAGAAAAGAACAAGGAACTCATCCTCCTATTCAAGAAATAGACGACTTGCAGGAGCAATTTCCCCAAGACATTCCCTCTATTTATGATGATGTAGAGGAAGAGCAATTGAGCAAACACACAGGATTTGAATCTAATTCTCTACAAGAATTACCTCAATTCACAGGACCTTGGGAAGCAAAGTCTATTAGTATGAGAGCACCCACGATAATAGTGAGGAATGAAGAATCAGTAATCTCTAGAAACACGGAAGTGATCAAGAACACTAAAGTACAATGTAACCTCACTCTAGAGGAGTTGTTAAAGGTAAAACCAGAATTGTGGAAACATGTAGCAAATCAATTCCCCGAGCTTGCTACTACTCCCTCACAAATAGGATCACAAAATAAGGTACCAGAGATACCCGTAGAAAAGATTGGAGATGTAAGTGAAGGAGAGGAAGGTAACACTTATCTTTCGATAACCCATCAGGGCTACACCACGAAAGCCATCTTAGATTCAAGAGCCAAGGTAGCCATAGCTACCACCGCTTTATGGAAACGTTGGGGTAAGCCAGCATTAAGACCCTCCAGGATGAAGCTACAAATGGCTGACGGACACATAGAAAAACCATTAGGCTTACTAGAAGGCATATCTCTCACCACTTGTGGTGTAGAATTTGAGCATACTTTCGCCATTTGTGACTTTGCAAAAAACCATGCTTATGAGATGATATTGGGACGACCATTCATGCGTCAGTTGCAAATTGTACAAGATTGGGGAACCAATTCTTTGTACTTGCAACATTTATGAGTGACTACCAAAGTCAATCTTAAAGACTATTCACATCGAGATGTACCCCCAATACAATGGAATACCATCCATAAGACACCAGTAGAGACGGAATCCGTGCACTCATTAGAATCAGATCCTTCTTGGTTGCATGAGGATACTCATTTATGGATGTGTAAGGTAGCCAAACAAGAGGAAGAAAGATTAGAAGCAAGGACCTTAGGTGCAGAACAACATCCATGAACTCTTCAAGACCCAGCTTACGCGCCTGTAGTATTCCCTGACGAAGAGTTTGAACCCCATGGTTGGGCAGAAATCCTAGCAACCATGGACGTAGCCATCAATGAAGAACAATGGACACCCCACTGTGATGAGGATGGCTATGACATTTCAGTTTTCATGATAGAGCCAATCATGTGCGATGCAATTTTAGAAGAGTGTGAACCTAACACTGATGCATTTGAGGATGCAAGCGATTTTGATTTAGAATCAATTATCATGGACTCTCCATTTGCATCAGAGGAAGAATATTTCTACGAAGTAGAGACTCACCCTCAGAGACACGAGGAAATTACGAATGAGGTGAGATTAGCCACAGAAGTGACTACTAAGAGTGAAGGCAAGAAAAGAAAGAAGAAAGAAACCATGACAGAAAAAGAAGAATCTTTATTTGAAGTACCCGAGAATTTCAAGAAATATGAAATCGAAGATAGAAGAATCATGGTACAAATGCCTAATAGAAAGGCGAATGACGGACAAGTATATGATAACCGAGAGAAAACCAAGAAAGTAATAGTTGCCATAGAAGGAGAAGAAGAAAAATGTACATACATAGGGCATGATTTGACGAAGGAAGAAGAAGAAGAATTAGTTGCCCTATTATGTGAATATAGAGATGTTTTTGCTTGGAGTTACAAAGATTTGAAAGGAGTGGATCCAGATATATGTTCTCATAGAATCCCTATGACTCCAGATGCAAAACCGACGAAACAAAAACCATACACGTACAATGATAACTACGCTACGAAGATTAAAGAGGAGATAGATCAATTGATAGAAGCACGATTCATTTATGAAATTGAGCATACCGAATGGGTATCTCCCATTGTGGTAGTGCCCAAGAAGAATGGAAAATTGCGTGTGTGTATTAACCTTAAAAAAGTTAATGCCGCAACGATTAGAGATAGCTATCCTCTTCCTATAACAGAACATCTATTGGAAAGAGTTGTGGGCAAGGAAGTTTACAGCTTTCTTGATGGTTTTTCAGGCCATAATCAAGTAGCCATTGCTCTAGAGGACCAACACAAGACGGCATTTGCCACTGAATGGGGCATATTTGCATTTCGGGTAATGCCATTTGGCTTAACAAATGCACTCGCCACTTTCCAGCGACTCATGTGTCATGTTTTCAAGGAATTCTTACGCAAGAGTTTGGAAGTTTATGTCGATGACTTATGTGCACATTCAAATGTAAGACAGACACATATCCCAGAGTTAAGACAAATATTTGACAAATGTCGAGAATATGAGGTTTGTTTGAACCCAGAAAAATGCGTTTTCATGGTCAGACAAGGCAAAATTCTAGGACACATTGTGTCAAAAAATGGAATCTCTACAGATGAGGAAAAAGTAAAAGTAATTGCAGATCTACCTAGGCCGACGAACATCAAAGAGGTACAAGCATTTATGGGCCATTGCGGTTATTATAGGAGATTCATACACATGTATGCAATCATATCCAAGCCATTGTACTCTCTTTTGACTCATTATGAATGGACTGACTCATTATGAATGGACAGATGAATGTGAAAATTCATTCAATGAACTCAAACGACGCTTGTGCTCAGCACCTATATTGACTACACCAGATTGGAGTAAGCCATTCCATGTACATGTGGATGCATCCAATTATGCCATAGGATGCGTGTTAGCACAACCCACGAATGAAGGTAACATAGATCTCCCCATAGCTTACGCGAGCAGACAATTGAACGCAGCAGAAAGAAATTACACCACGACGGAACGAGAAGGATTAGGGATGATCTACGCAGTAAAGAAGTTTAGGCACTACTTGTTGGCCAACAAATTCAAGTTCTTTACCGATCATCAAGCCCTATTGTACTTAGTCAACAAGCCATGTAACACAGGACGACTAATACGTTGGTTTCTATTACTCATGGAGTATGATTTTGAAGTAGTAGTCAAGAAAGGAAAGACACATCTTAGAGCTGACCACCTTTCAAGATTAACCTCGGGAGAAGCTCCTCAAGGAGTAGCGGATGATCTACCAGATGCATACTTGTTTAATCTTGAGATAGCACCAGAATGGGCTAAGCCTATAGTCCCTATTCTGACATATGGACCCAAGAATCCTAGGATAAAGATCAAAGAAGGAGAGATTACCAAGTCTCAGAGATACCAAATAATGGCAGGAAGCATATATAAACAGGATAATCAAAAGATTCTTGCTTGTTGTGTAGATGAATCAGAACATGCGAATTGGTTGCAATTAGCACACATAGGTGCATTAAAGCAACATCATTCAAAACATCAAACATTACAGACTCTGCATAGACTAGGAGTATATTGGCCTTCGATGGAGGCAGAGGTCTACAGGTTGTGTAAGGAATGCAATGTTTGTTGTGAAAGACCACCAGTAGAGCATGCTACATTGTATCACGTGTCTCTCACACCAGACTGGAGTGAACCTTTAGTGACATACTTGAGGACGAACACATTCCCTCAAGGAATGACCTTAGCGCGACAACGAAGTCTGGAGCAGGAAGCTCAAGATTATTCACTTATTGGCGACAATCTATACAAAAGAGGACGAGATGGATATCTAAGACAATGCATTCATGAAAGTGATTATATAAGCATACTAGAGACTGCACACCAAGGTGTTGCAGGAGGTCATTTTGGACCTGAAAGGATAATCAAAGCCATCCTCTTTGCAGGATTATGGTGGCCCACTCTTCACATGGATGCACATACCTATGTTAAGAGATGTGATGTGTGCCAAAGAACTCAGTTTCCTACTCGCAGAGATGAAATGCCATTGAAACCCATGATGGGCGGACTTGCATTTTCTAAGTGGGGTATAGACTTTGTAGGACCCATTAACCCCCCTGCAAAAGGTACACATGCGGAATACATTATTGTTGCGACAGATTATCTCACCCAATGGGTAGAGGCAAAAGCCACAAAAAGGAACGATGCACACACAAGTGCAAAATTCTTATTTGAGAATGTCTTTACAAGATATGGATTGCCTATAGAGTTAGTGAGCGATCGCGGAACTCACTTTCTAAACCAAGTCATTGAATATTTGTTACAGGATTTTATGGTGATTCACAAGAAATCCGCACCATATCATCCTCAGGCCAATGGTCAGGCTAAAAGCAGTAATAAGATCCTTTGTAACGTACTGACGAAACTCGTGAACAACAAACGTTCAGATTGGGACAAACAGTTACACCACGCTGTTTGGGCATATCGAGTGGCCTACAAGACCGTACTCAATGCAACTCCCTTTCAGATGGTTTTTGGTCAGAATGCAGTGCTTCCTTTGGACTTCTTGATACCAACCCTTAAGGTTGCACAAGAACATCAGTGGACCGGCCATGAATTATCAGCAAGAATAATGGACTTGGAACGATTAGGAGAAACCAGGCTAAAGGAAGCAGCAGGAATATACGCAGCAAAGAAACGACAGAAAGCATATTTTGATGCACATGTGAAAGATAAAGGCCTAAAAGAAGGAGATTTAGTTCTAGTATATACACTAAAGCAACACGCACGGAAGTTAGAAAAGCGAGGTTATGGACCTATGATCATTAACAGACTCTCAACAAGTGGAGCAGTATAGTTAGCCACCTTAGAAGGAGACATAATGCCTAATTATATTAGTGGCTGTAGAGTCAAGTTATATCAGGAACCTCTTACTGAGGATATGCTTAGACGAGTCACGTTGGCAAAGAAGCGTAAGGAGGAAGAAAATAGAATACGAGCGGAAGCTCAGGCAGAAGCAATAGAACGCATTAAACGTATGAAGTTAAGAAGACAAGGACTAGGGAGAGAACATTATAACCATCTGGAAACTACACCCAGATATCCCATGGCCATGTGTCAAGTAAAGTCAACCACTCATCCTAGTATAGTGGACAGGAGACCATTCATTACAGTCAGGCTAGAGCACGGCAACCCTTGCCAAGAGCTCAGGGCTTTAATTGACTCAGGTGTTGCGACTAGTGCGATTAGATGGTCCCACTATAAGGACTCAGGAATAGAAATGCGGCCAATTGAGGCATACCTCATAGGCTTAGGAGGCATGGAAACCCCTTGCATGGGTGAGGTGGACCTTCCTATCCTCATTAAGGAAGTGACCATGACAGCGAAGCTACTAGTGTGCCATGATGACGACTTGATAGAACCCCTAATCCTTGGCCAAGATTGGCTATATGATCACTCAGTGGACCTAAATCTTAGAAAAGGCTCCTTACAGATTGGAACCTTAGAACAGAAGCGAGTGATACCGCTTGACTTCCCTAACGGCATTCCAACTGAGGTTTGTAACCCTAGACCCTATGAAATGCATGCGACGGAAGACCGGGAGATCTTGGGTCAGATCAGTGACGTTACGTCTACACCAACCCACTCGGGCTTGGCTATGGACAGTTGTCAATCAGAAGGACGACAGGAGATCTTCCCTGGGGCTTCCTGCAAACTAGAAGGGGCAGCTACCCAACTGCTAGGGCAGATGGACACAATCAGCGGTTAGGTGGGTTGCATCAGCGGCCAAATGAGCACAATACCCTGCGGTGCTCATCCTTCCAAACTTGCTGCGGACTGGCCTAGATTAAAGATAAATAACGAATCACTTCCTAATGGGCAGGTCACGCAAGTGTTGGATCTCCCTTCTTTTCCAAAGCAGAGCGTCCATTGGACCTCTCAAACCCAACCACGAAGGAGTCAACCACAACAGAGGGACCGAGACCGACGACACCACCAGACAAGGCAAAGAAGGCAGCAGTATCAACATCACAGAATAAGTGGCACGAGACAAATATGGGTGCCAAAAGGACAGCAACCACAGGCTATTGGCAACACTGTAGACAAGAACAAGACAAAGTTTCAAAAGAAGCAGAGTCAGTATCCAAAGTCCCCTTGATCTTCTTCTACAAGTACCAATACTCGACAGATTTGGATCGCCAAGAAGTATCTTATCAATCGACCCACACCCACGCAGATTTGGGTACCCAAACAATGTATTATAGCCCAACCCTCAAGCCATGTAATATATACCCCTCAGAAATCTTTCCATCATTCAATACCACCAAACCCGATACCACTTTTCGTCCCTCAGCAGAAACACACCACCCACTCAAAGACTCTTAGGAAATGGATACCGAAACGTATCCAGACGTCTTCTTGTACCCCCTTATCTAACAATTCTCCCACCCCGTTTAAACTCCACCCTTGTAATAATTCACCCTCAACCAAACCTTGTATGAATTCATACACCAAAACCCCACATTAAGCATAATAAAAGCTCATCAAGAAATGTATGCATAACCTGACCATGTAGGCGTCTAGAGACATGCATTAGCTCTGCAAAAAATCATTGCATCAATCACTTCATGACACTTGGCTACACGGGTTACACATCGGTTATGGAAAGGGATTGCGGTCTCACCTTAATGGGATCATAATTAATTTCCATACTAATGTGCTAATCTTTTGTAGCAGATCTTTTCCATAAGCTCGTCAGTCATCATGCAAACCGAAGAAGGACCATCAGAAGCTGGCCCAAGCACACCAATGGCCAATATTGGAGAATTACTCGCGGAATCTTATCCTACGATGCAACCACCAGAGTTTCAAGGTTTTCCAAGACCCATGCCAATCGATGATCCTCCTAGAGGATATACCGAGAAGATTCATCGTAATTCTCACTGGTTTCAAGGCCTAGCAGGACCCTTAGCAGATGCTGATTTCATATTTGAGGCCAATTTGGCATTTGATCTTCGCACATGGACCAAGTACCAGTTCTTTTCAAGAGAATTTGAAGGACTGCAGAATACACAAGATTTAACTCACGTTTGGGCACGAGCGGGCTTTACAGAATATTTTCGTGACCCTCTACCTAAACCTGATTTTTACAGATGCTTTTACCTAGTAACCACCTTAACAGCTTCAGAGAACAAGGATCTACCCGGCACATTCATGTTACCATCCTTGGTAAATGACCCTCCATTTAGAAGGTTTTATTTGTCTAAAGATTTAATTCGCGCAGCTCTCAAAATACATGGAACGCATACTCCGACGGAGCGAGAACGGCTAGTCCCAGAGCAGATGAAACGTGGTGATGTAACTAAGTGGGAGGACATTTCAGCTATAACCCGTGAGCTCTCCAAGCCATTGAGGATATGCATGCAGCATTTTGCTTTCCCAGCTCAGGATCGTTTTACCATGCCCCACAAAAGAATCTATTTTGGTTTATACTTAGCATGTACTGGACCTCAAACGGTTGATCTAGCTAGCTGGATAATTGATCAGCTCTATTTGGCACAACATAGATGGGAACGAAAGAAAGTCATCAATGGATGTTGTGCACTTACAAGGATTATATGTATGTGTTTGGCATATGATTTACCCATAGAGCGCGCGATGACCAGTGAGGAGCTGAAGGCATTTAAAGGAACCACAAGGAAAGCTAGAAAGTCTAGCAAAGGCAGAGCCGGAAAGCGGATGAGAGGCACTATCCCGTGCTTACAAGTCCCAGAATCACCCTCGCCACAACCATCTCCAGAGCAATCACCAACAGTAGCCACTCCCACAGTACCACCAATTCGTATACGGTTATCAAGACCAGTTACGCCGCAGGGCACCACCAGTACTGTTGCACCCCAAGCAGCCACAACCATAGAACCTATCACCACAGCAGCTGAAATTCCCACCACCATTGGTGCGGAAGCGTTCTCTTTTCCAATACCCCATTTAGAAGCAGAACAAACAGCACCATTGGATCCAACTTTTGATTTTGAGATGCCCGATGCATTCTCCAATGAGTTCCAGTTTTCCGAAGGACAATTGTTTTCTCAAGAATTTGAAAGGCCTAGCTACCCTACCACACCCAGGGATCAGCCACAAGGACAGATTATGTCTAGCTCTGATGACGAAAGAACAGCAACCGATGACGATGAAGGCGATGACGAAGTCAGCCAGGGAACTCAGGAATCCCAAGAGCATGAACAGACAGATGGTCAAGGCCAACAAACAGACACACATGGTGATACAAGTACCCATGAAGATGAAACTTACGAAGCAGCAGCTTACACACTGGCTATTAAGAAGCTGTATAGAACTATGGAAAAAGTTTGGGCACGCAAAAAGCTGACTGAGGAAGAGAGTCAAGCAATAATAGAACAGGAACTTGTCACAGGCGGATTCGAAGACGCATACATAAAAGGATTCCGAGAGTTAGTCAAATCAGTAGGCTCCAACGAAGCCCTCAGGTACTTGCAAAGAAAGCCACTACCACACTTTGACCCCCGCAGAGTCCGACTACTTTCCAAGCCCGGCGAATACATTCATGTACCAACAGGAGCACAGTCTTCAGAACAAGCCAGGGAGGCACGCCTCGTCCCTGAAAGTTCGTTGGCAGCAGAAACCATCCTTGTAGATTCCCCACCCCGAGCTACAACTGTACATACCTCAGTAGTCACTAAAGTACCGACCACCCCAACCGCTCCCCCATCACCGCCCATCCCTCCAGCCTCCCCTCTTCACCCTCCTTCCCCCAGACCAACATCTTCATTTGCCGGTGGCGTAGCAGAAATCGTCTTTACGACCACTAACCCCACAATTCCCGCACCCACTAGACCTAGTCTACCCCCTCACACATCCACCTTTCCATTCAACCCATTCCTCCATCCAGCTTTTCCATCCTTCCCCACAACTCCAATACCCCATTTTCCATTCCCACCACCCTTAACCTTCTCCCCAGTCTCACCTCCCCGACCCACTGTAACCCCTTTTTCCCCTTTTCACCAAGCTGCTCCAGCCAGCCCCCCTGTAAATTACTCATCAACCTTTGTAAATCTCGTATTTACACCAGCACAAGCACCCACAGTCACACCCATATGCAGTCACCGCACTAGACACGTCCAATGAGATGGACATCTCACCACCCACTACACCATCACTCACTTCACTCACGGCACAAACATATTTAGGCACCTCACCATTTTCCACAATCACCACAGCATCCACCTTCCCACCCCCATTCCCCATTCCCGTTGCATCTACACCCACTGCATCTTCATTTAGCACCCCATTAATACTATCACCCACTGTAGATAATGCATTTTGACAGATGTTCATGTGTATGACGCAAGTCAGAGATGAGTTCACATCTCTTGGCGATAATTACCAGCAGCTGCAGAGGACAACCAATGACTTACAGTCGCAACTTAATTTATTGTCTATTGAGAATGCCTCACTGAACAGCCGATACCAGGAATTATGAGAGGCCTATCATAAATTAGAACTAGAAAGCGAAGAAAAAACCAAGGAAGCCACTGCTGACCTGGATAACTTATTAAGAGCCCAGACAGTTCGCAATGCAACGCTAACACGAAACATGGGCTTACTCAAAAGACATCTAGCAGCAGCAAAGGAGGAAAACCAGCGCTTACAGGACCAGAATCGAGAAAACTTAGAAGCGGCCCTAGACCATCCAGACCAACCACTCAGTCCTAGTCGGTTCAAAGCCATTCCCTCAGACTCGATGAGGATGCTGCTAGAAGATCATGTAAGACTGCTAGATGAATACGATCGCATGAACGAGGAGTTACAGAAACTCAAAGAAGATCATAAATTACTCCAGTTACGAGCACCGGCACATCCAGACATACCAGCACCTGTGGACCCCTCTCCTGACATCTTAGAGGAACTCAACGCATTACGGGCCCAGGTATCGAACCTTGAATCAAGGATTGCAGTATATGAAGCACCACCAAAGCCAGATTCCCCACCTGAGCTACCAGCTGAGGAAGAAACTGTCACCATCCCAGTGGAGGAAACGTTTGAAGAGGCATACGAGCCACAACCCATCCCAGGCGGACGCGTCACGGCCGAAGGCCAGATGACTTACGAACTCCCGACCCCCGCGTGGATGAAGACAATTCAGGAACTTGGAACAACGCACTCAGCTAGAGTAGAGGCACAATTACATGCCATGGCAATGATAGAAGAAAGAATTTTACAGTCTCCATTCTTTGCTCATTTGGCCCCGCGACGATACATATCTGGGCATGAGCTACAGTATAAACCGTATTTTATGTTAATGGCTGAATATCAGTTAGCCATTGAGAAAGAGACAGGTAAGAAACCATCGCATGCAACTCAATTCGAGGAGGCCGATCTACCAATCGATGCGCAGCAAGGAGAGATCTATCAACCAGAGTGGCGAAAAGATTTACTACAGAAATATCCAGAAATGATGAGTACATGGGTAAAGGCACCTTTGCATTTAAAGTACAACCCATGTTGGGGACCAGTACCACGACGCCACTCCTAGACTGCCTTTGCTATTAAGGTACAAAACAATAAGCAGTGCCAGGACTTGTTGAATTACCCCTATTTTAAGCCACCCATCGAGTTACCAACTGTAGGCTACATGATGGCTACAATTCGCCACTGGCTC
Source organism: Ceratopteris richardii (assembly GCA_020310875.1). Classification (NCBI taxonomy): domain Eukaryota; kingdom Viridiplantae; phylum Streptophyta; class Polypodiopsida; order Polypodiales; family Pteridaceae; genus Ceratopteris; species Ceratopteris richardii. Next base: position 152,755,207 of record CM035431.1, on the reverse strand, counting down.
CCTAGATTAAAGCATATGGACGATATAGCAGCGCATATGACTGTCAAAATCTTTGACATGATGCAAATGGTTTTTAAAGTCTTCTGACGCGTCAAGGCACCTCATGTAAACACCCCGGGCTTTGAGCATGGCAATTTCGATCTGGTATATGATATGAGTACAACGCCATCGCTACGGGTGTGTTATGCCTGGCATTGCAGAATAAAGTACCTACCGGCGTGCTACAAGCAGACTTTCGAAGAGATGTTCACAACCGGCTTTTGGGAATACCATTCAGAGGTATTCATAAGCAGACGTACACATTTATTACACTTATTTGCCTGTGAACGAATGGTCTATTCCACACACTATCAGCTCCCGCCACCGGAAGAACCACAACCAATAGACTGGGAGAAACTCGAGGCCGATCTGGCCCGAGGCATTCGTATCTCCGAGCACACCCTCGCTCAAGACCTCCTACAGAACTATATCCGGCAGACCTCACAACAAGGTTCTGTCAGGGACGACAGAAGCGAGAGGGAGGGGGGTGTTGGAAGCAGCCAGAGGCATAGAAGACGCGGAAGCATGTAACGACGGAGCAGGAAGCTAGTGGAATCTTTTTTCAAAGAATCATGTTTTAGAAATACTTTTCAAAAACCTCCAACAGTGATTTTTATCACTATTATAACATATGTAACATAGAAAAACCCTTTTCTTAATTTCTAGCTCCATTTTGTGCAAGCCGAGGAGTCCTCGAGCTTGAGGAGCTTAGGTAGAACAAGCGTATCAATTTTGGTTATTTTTAGACACCGTTTACCCTTTCAAATAGCATCTAGGACCTATTTTTTAACTATGCAGGTCACTAGATGTGAAACCGGTCAAAACTAGTCTAGAAACTATAAAAAGAGCTAGAGAGCTCATTTTTGAGGTTAGCTTGTTTGAGTAGAGAAGAGCTTAGAGCTATTTTGAACTTGTAAGAGTGTTCTTGAGTAATAGAGTTGATTTCTCACCTTCCATTGTGTCTTGCTTGTCTCTTCGTAGTGTGTGTGTATGTGTGTGTGCATCTTTGTGCTTCTCACCTTCACTCTCACATCATCTCACATTCACGATCTTCATATCACTCCTATCTCTTCCGCGGATTGACATTAAGGAGGTGGAGCTTCTTAACGTGGTTCTCACCATTGTGCTAGAGCAACACTTGTGGAAGCAAAAGGGGGACTTATCATAGCAAGAAGGCATCGAAAGAAGGCTACGTGGATCGAGATCTCAACTAGTCAAAGGTTTTCAAGGGAAAAGCTATCAAAAGGTAATATCCACACCTTCTAAAGCATACAAACACTTGCGGAGAAGATAGAGGATCATCTTAGAGCTCAGTATGGTTGAGTATAATGCACAAATATAGAAGCTAGAGAAAGGCAATTATCAACCATGAAAATTTAGAGTTAGTAACTACCTTATGGGCAAAGGATTGTGGGGATTAGTGAGCGGCACGGAACCAATGCCTCACGTACATGATCCACCGCTTCAAGGATAGGTCAAGGCACTTAATGAGTGGATAGAAAGGGATAGGAGAGTCATATTCATTCTACCCCAACACATAAGCAATAGCATGATAGGGCATATACAAGACTTGGACACATCTAAGAAGGTTTGGGAGACCTTGGAGAGATTGTACCCTTCATCAACGAAGGAAAGGAATATTCAGCTCAAGAATGAGCTAAATAATCCTAGGAAAGCACCAAGTACTAACATAAATGAGTATATTTTGAATTTTAAGGAGCTTGCAGATGCCCTGGGCTCAATTGGGAGCCCAATCAAAGGATGATCTTGTCACGCACACTCTCAATGGCTTGAGAGAGGATGAAATGTCGAAATAATTCACCACATCAATTTATGTGAGGGATTCCCTACCAGAATTCGATCAGTTAGTCACATTGATGGTGATCGGCGAGATGAACCAAAGAGCTTCACGATAAAAGGGCAACCAAGCCCAAGTTTTCTATGCAGGTAGAGGCAAAGACAAAAGAGGTGGACAAAACTCCCAAGGGAGAGGGAGAGGAAGGTCAAACTCAAGCTCAAGCAACTAAGCAAGCTCCAAACAAAGTTATGGATCAAGAGGAAGAGGAGGAAGATCACATGGAAGAGAAGCATCCAGTGTAGAATGCTACAATTGTGGAAAATTGGGCCATTATGCAAAATATTGTTGGTCCATAGGAGGAGGTAATCAAGGATACAAGAGGAACCAAGGTAATTATGCTAGTACTTCAGCAAATTCAGAAAATGAAAACTTTCTTATGATGTATGGGTCAAGTGAAAGATTCAATTCAAATTCTACATGGTACATTGACACTGGTTGTAGCAACCATATGCGTTGCAATAAAGATGTTTTCTTTATTCTACACTCACCCATCACTCAAGGAAATGTAGAGATAGGGGATGAAACTGAGCACAAGATTACACATGTGGGAGATGTTGCATTGAATGGATCTCAAAGCTCCAAGGTGTTGAAGGATGTGTTTTCTTTTTGAAACAATGAGAAAGATGAATTAAAGATGGTAAATGTAGATGTGCCTAGGGCAGGAGTCCACCTCTTTACAAGAGAAAAAAGGCCAAAAAAATCTAGATCGACAGCAAACTGTAGGATCTAAGATAAAAAGGGTCACATCAGACAGCAAGCCCCACAGAGGGAGGGCTTCCAAGCACTTACAAGATGTTAATACACGAGAAGATCATGTCCAATCTGGAACTAGAATACCTCATTAGGGACTCTCTCCATTGGTTGGGAGGTAGCTCTTGTAGATATTTGGATAGTTGAAAGTTGCAACAGAAGCATCTTTAATTGTTGACAAACACTTCATTGCAATCTTTCTAAAACCTTGATAGAAGAAATTATATCTATTGTTGAAAACGAATTCATTTTTTCTTTTCCAAAATGTACCATAGGGTATGAGCTCTCCAATGATTATAGAGGTTCCATTCTGTTACAAGAACCCAACAGGATTTCTATGTAGTTAAAGTGGAAGTTGAGCTTATAAGAGCAAGGTTGAACAGACTTCCAAAAATGCTTAGCATTCTTGCAATTGTAGAAGAGGTGGGGCAACTCCTCCACAGTGCCACAAAATGTACATTTACCATCATTAATGCCATCCTTCTTTATCTTGGAGCCACACCAAATGCCATTGTGAAGAATGAACCACTGAAGAAAATATTGCTTGACGTTGATGGGGAAATCCCATATGCACATAAATCTATATTGCCATTGTCTAGCAGACCAATTGACTTGCCATCTCCTATTCATCTTGAAGAGGATCTTGTGGACAAAGCCTCTAAATTTCTTGAACCTTCTGAACATGTCCCAGGCCACCAAGGCAAGATGCACCAGTGTGTTGTAATGACAGTGCTGGAGCTTTTCCTATAGTAGCCCTTTATGTTTGATCAAGACTTGTAAACAAGGATAGGAAAGGTCAGTACTGCCAAGAATAGTGTCATCAGACATGAATTCACCATACAAAAAGAAGTCCCTCTAGGAGACAAAGCCCTTCTTGTTGCATTTGTGTTCTTTAATGTCAATATCCATATTGCTCCATAGGGAGAGTCATCTAGTCCAGATGCTTTCCTACAAGAAAATTTTGTGTACAGGAAATACTTTTCATTAGGGATACATTTTTTCTTGAATTCCATCGAAGCTTTCTAGATTCTACAGCTAAGGGGACTACCAATAGGAGAAAAGGGATGGGAGGAAACAATGATGTCCGAGAGGGAGTGGCTTTTCCAAGCTTTCTGGTGCTCTGAAGAGAATTTCCTTGTATTTCTTTTAATTAGGCAAGCCCAAATATCATCAGACTCAAGAGACCTGGCTATCCACTTGGTTGCCATGTTGGTGGCCATCTTTTTGGGCAGATAATACCAAGGCTACCCTCCTTTTTAGGGAGACAGCAAGTCTCCCAAGCAACTTTGGGAATTTTATTGTGTTGAGGGCTTCCTCCCCATAGAAACCTTCTAGCAAGAGCCATCACCTAGCAAAAATCCTTTTTGTTAGGCATCCAGCAAGATAGGAAGTAGGTCAAACTAGGCAATATATAATGATTTAACACAAAAACTCTGTGGGATAAGGCACTCTAGCAAGCATACCACTTGAAAATTTTTCCTCTAAATTTGTTGAGCACCCACTCCAATCTTTGACTAAGGGAGACTTGAAAACCCATAGGAATACCCAACAGTCTAAAAATTTCCCAATCCTTAGAGATGTCATAGTTCAGGGATTTTATACAATCAGGAATAGTGTTATCAGAGGCTCTAAGAGCCTTTTTTTTTGGTTGACATGAGAACTAGTGGCCAAACAAAATGTATTCAAGCAATCCAAAAACCCTTGTAAAGAGTTGTTGTTCGCTTTGAGAAGAACATTGGTGTCATCAGCAAAGGCTTGGAGGCATAAGGGATTAGGAGATCTGTTAGCTCAGAAAATGGTTGGTTTTTATGCACTAATGTGGATCTAGTTGGCAGGAACATATTTTTATTTCAGGTACTTGAAGAGTGATTAGATGATTGATGGGAAGTATTTGAGGCTACCCAATGACTTCTTGGTCAGAGAGCATGTTCAGATTGCAGAATATATTGGAGATGTGATGGAGTGGTGACTGCATTGAAGAATGGTGGAGGAATGAGCAAATTGGGGATTGAAGGAAATTACTTGAGAGATATTGTATAGGCTCCCTAAAAGTGGGAGAGAATCCATATACAGATGTTTGCTCTGTCCAATACAAAAATTCGAGAGAAGAAGATTTTTTTCTTACACTTAAAAATCGTGTGGAAAATTATTTCAGAACGACGAAGGTGAATTCAAGGGTGCATCCTCACATGTTTATGAAATCAATTCTATTATTGGCTATTTACATGATGAGCTACTCTTCACCTTTTACTGGGAAGGAAGTTTCTTGCTGTCGATTTTTCCTATAGTTCTCATGGGATTTATGGTTGCGGAAATCGGCATATGTATACAACAGGATGCCAATCATGGAGCATATTCAAATTGTAAGGCATTAGGCTATCTGATGAGCACATCTCTGGACCTTGTTGGAGCAAGCAGCTTTATGTGGAGGTAGCAACATGTTGTCAGCCATCACAATTTTACAGATGTTGATGGCTATGATCCAGATATAAGAGTGAGCGATCTTGATCTGAGAAGGGTTACAAAAGATCAGCCAAGGCGAAAATATCATTACTTTCAGCATTGGTATCTAGCATGGCTCTATGGGCTTCTTGCTTTCAAAAGCATTTTCGTGGATGATTTTGTTGCACCGAAATCAAGCTTGATTGGCTGGATCAAACTCCCAAAAATGACTTAAATAGAATCATGCATCTTTTGAGTTGGTAGCTGGGTGGACTCTTGCTTCTCATGTTTCAAGTCGCCCATGTTGTAGAGAAGGCCGACTTTCTAGTCCTAGAGAAAAAAGATGGAATCTCAAAAGTATCCGAAGGCTGGGTAGAGCTTCAGGTCAGGACGACAAACAATTTCTCAACGGATTCTCTGTTTTGGCTCCACATGAGTGGTGGTCTAAATTTTCAGATTGAGCATTCAGGGGGCAGGTCCGTTCCTTTCCGTTGTTCTGACTGAGAAACAGAAAAGGGACGACTACTGCAAAGGAGGTTGGGGGATGGTTGTCCTTATATGCAAGGGTTGTTGGGTACCACAGGGGGATGATGTATTTTTTTGTTTTGAGGAGAACCTCGTTCTGCTGGCTGCTGGGGGGGGGGGGGGGGGGGAAGAACACCGATTTTTTGGCGCGTCGGCTCTGCTCCTGCTGCTGTTCCGGATGCTGCATGACCTAAGAAACCTTTAGCTCCTGCTTTGACTCACAACAAACCGCCTGCTGCCTGCATTCGCCACTCGACTTGTAGCGAGGAGGAAACAACAAATTAGCTGCCGCATTTATCTTCTCCACCATAGAAGTTCGGTTATGTGAGTTTGTCTGGTAACCTTAAAGGATTTGGAACGCTTGAGGCTATAAACTGCATGTAAACGTCTTACGGATCGAACATGTCCATCTTCTGCAAGCGTCTATTAGATTTGACGTGTCGTTTTTTTTTCAAGGGATATCTGTTTATGGATGGTTCATTTTGATCGTTGAGATCGCAGTCTTAAGTACGAGTAGATCATACATTTATATGCTGTTGTGCATCATCTTTATCTCAGAAATCCCGTCTGAAATGACACCCTCCAGTCTATTCGTAAAAAAAAAAACATTGTGGGGATCATTTCTGTTCTCGCTTTGGTCGTGCACAACCAGCTGTGAAAAGGTTATTTTCAGAACATTACCTGGTCATTTCATATGTGAAAGAGCTCGTGTGTTGAGAAACATGGAGTAGGAGTAATGATTCGAGTTTTGTACTTTGTCAATTGCGCACTCAAAATTGAATACTATGTGACTACAACAAACCTCTCTTATTTTTCGGGGTGTTCCTTGCTTGCTAAAGGCGAATATGTATGTGGAAAGGGCGTTCCGTTTGAGCCGACTCCATGATAGAAACATCAAGTAGTTATAACACATAGCTTAGTATTTATTGATCAATATCATGCTCTCACTAGAGAAGTACTGGAAAAACCGTTCAAGAACAAATTCCTTAGAGCTTGAAATCTTTGCATCTAGATTTGTTGAGGCAACATCACCCAATAAGGTGAACGTTGGTGTGCTAGAAAGGGAAAATGAAAATTGTTTACGCAAGGGAGGGAGCATGAGTGTGTGTGTGAATGCATGTGTATACGACAATCTAAGCGGGTGTGCATGAGTGCATAAGGGAAATTTGCGTGTGAAAGGGTCTGAGTACTTTATAGGCTGGGGCAAGAACGATCCATGGGAGCCTTTAGAGTTGGGAAGAGCATATGGATCCTACAGCAGTGTTAATGAGTTTTATCGGCAAGGAGAATACTATGTGAGTGCTATCATGATGATAGTGCTGTTATGGATGAGTTGGTAGAGAAGATTCTACTACCTGGGTCAGAACCAAGTGCTGTAGATCTATTTTTTTGACTTCATTTGCTATTCAGGAGGTCCCTTATCTGAAGAATTGCTTCCAGACATTAAGTGTCATGTGTGTAACGCTGCGCTATTGTGGAGCCCCTATCTTAGTGAAGATAGAGTTGCTATTCTGACTCTTGTTAGTGCACCATGTCGTCTGCTTTTACCCTATATTGTGTATGAAGTCCAATGACCCGTGACATGTAATGTTATGGTTCTCTCACACATCCGAGCGAAGAATAGGTTGCGAAAAAACTGATAGCTTGTCTATGGTCCATCTTGATGATGTTACTGTATAGAAATTATGCTATAGAGGATGTAGTGTAGTCCTTTAGTTCTCCTGCAACAACCCACAATGTACAAGCATCCTTTCTTGTATTATGATAAATTGGACCAACAAAGTTCAGTCCCTCTTTTCGAAATAATTTTAAAGACAGTAGCGGCTTAGGAAGCATTTCTTTCTTGTCTATAGTCCCTCCCATGCATTGGCAGGTTAGGCATGATGGAATTTACTTGTTAGAATCTTTGATGACATAAAAGCCTACGGGAAGAATCTTCCTAGATGAATAGTGGCCTCTTACACTTCTTGCATGGGGTTCTTCTGGAATTTGGATCCCTTCGTTATCTATGATGTAACTCTTGAGAACGTGATAGATGCCCAATTTGTATAATGAAGTACTGATCACTCTGAATCTTTTGCTTTGCAAGGACGCTCTTTTCTTTCTTGACCTTCCTATACTTTCTAGTACGGTTCCTTTTATTTTGAAGGGTCTGCACGTAGATGATCTGGATGTTGGGGCACACAAAGGTTATACGACCAAGAAGTTTCTTTCAATGAATTGCATGTCAAATGAGTGGGGAATAAAAACAAACAAGTTGGGGCCTTATTATATATTCAAGGGCTGTTTTTTAGTGATAACCAAAATCATCTAGCTCATTATTTTGAGTGTACCCGAGCTGTACTCCTGATATCTAGCCTCATCGGATCGACTTCCTTCGAGTCTGTGACCACAACGGTAAATCAAACTTCAATGAAAAGCTTACCTTCACTAGCATGCAGGTGAGTTTTATTCCCTGAGGACTTAAATTCTATATGTGCGTAAAGGTCTCCCTCGAACTTGGAAGTATTGTTGATGACTTGCATGGATTAATACTTTCCCTATGTTTTCTTATTGAAGTCTTATTTCGTGGATCGGAAAGATCTCGTATGAGAGAGAGTAAAATAGAAGAAAGGGTAGAAGTATGGGGGGAATCTGTGTGTTTGAGTATAAAAGCAAGTGAGAGCATATGCGAGTGCATATGAGCAAGAAAGCGAGAAAAGTCGGGAAGTGTGTGAAGGCAGGAATACGTGAAAGAGAGAGAACAAGGAATTAAGTGGAATTGGAAAACGTGAATAAAGAGAGCGGGAGGTTGCGAGAAATCATCACAGAAGTGGGTCATCCAGTTGTGCATGTACTTTCTCTTCCACTCCACTAATACATTGAAGTGAAATTGTGGACTTAGGGAGACAAAAACTGACCTAGTATCAGAAGGTTTGGGCAAAATATCATTGTGTGTAAGTACTTTCCCTTGGACTTAGAGACCTAACAAGATCCAGGAATATCAAAGTAAGATATGAGAAGAAAAGGAGAAGAAACCATGAAAAACTCATTGGGAAGGCCATCAAGGCCAAGAGTTTTGTAGGGTTTCGATTTACCAATGGTTTCTTTAACCTCACCGATAGTGAGGGGTAGGTCCAGAAAGGAGGCCAGGCTTGGAGGAATAGTTTTCTTCGTTTTAAGAGCAATATGAGCCCTGGCTCCATGGATATCCTTCCCACACTTAGGAGAGCTAGAGAAAACATTGGTAAAGAAGATGGAAGCCTCCTACAAATTCTCCTCATCATTGATAGAAAATCCACCAGACTCTTTCCTCAACATAGGTATGAAGTCTTTACACTTCTTTTTCTAGAGCAAAGAAAACATACTTTTGTTAGGTCTATCTAGATTTCCAGCCTAGAGTTCTCTTGGGGGTAGAGAGAATACTACTAGCTTCAATGTACTCTTCATACTTCAATCTACCCTAAAGGTATAAAATCCTTTCCAACTTACTTTGCGGAGGGTCAGAAGAGGAAAAAAGGAGACCAATTTCTCTGGAGATTTGCTTTCTTTTGTTGGCCCTAATTCTTTTCTTAAGGTTCTTGTAATGAGTGAAGAGAGATTGAATTTCTTTGATGGTTCTACCCCAAGCCACAAAGGGGTTGACCTTCTGTCTGAAATGGTGGGAGAGGATCTCCTTAGACTTCTCAATCACATAGCGGATTTTCAGAAGTGAGGGGTCAAGATCAGGCCATCCTGCCCTCACATTAGGCTAGTTCTACTTGAGGGATATGATAAGAGGGAAGTGGTTAGAGATACATAGGGAGAAATTGAGGGAAGCCTTGACATCGTAGAATTGCGGAAGAAAAAGGATGTTGATATAACCCATGTCCAAATGAGCAGTGAGGTGGCTATCGCCTTTTTCTTGTTAGTCCAAGAGAGGCCAATACCAATAGAGATGTCCATGAGGTCATGAGTGGACACAAAATGGAGCCAAGTGTTCCACTCATGACCACAAATGGCATTACCTTTTTTACAATACATATTTGTAGTGGTGGTCACCATGTTGAAATCTCCCAACATGATAAGGGGACCAGGAAGGGCACTTAGCTCTTCACAACACCTGCTCCTACTAGAGGGGCAGTTAGAAGCATAGATACTAACAGTAGTATAGTCAAAGGGGGAATTCAAGGAAAGACCTACCCATTGATGGGTAGGGCTAAGATGGTCAAAGGAATGGGAGACACATAGAGCCATGCCACCCCTACCTTGGGGATAATTAGTAGAATACCAGCTATGGTTAATAGACACATTGCCACTAATCTTGAGTCTTGAAGATGAATGAAAGCAAGCCAAACATAGAGGTCTGAGAGCCATTTTGAAATTCCTTTGGCCCTCGCACGGTAAAAAAGCCCTTTAGTATTAAAAGGTAAAAATTTGATTTCTTCCATGATTAAACAAACTACATAGAAAAACAACACAAACTCCTAGCAATTCATTTTCTTATGTTTTTGGTTAGCTTATTCAAGGACACAGAGTTTCTAAGGATATGTTTCCTTCTTGATTATAGTTACCATCTTTCCTTTTAGCTTTGGAGGAGTTTTGGTCCAACGCGTCTTCATTTTCAATCTGAGTAGACTAAAAATCTTCCATGTTTAACCCAACTTGCTATAATTTTTCCAGTTCTTATAAATAGGTTCTTCAAAGAATCTATATTTATCAAAAAACAATGAGTTAATATTACCGAAAGAATTAGCTACAGAAACAAGTCCTAAGTCCCATTTCACCACTTTTTTATCAAAGGAATTAACCCAGCTCTTACCCTTTTTTAGTATTCTTAATCTTATTTTTCCTTGTTTTTTGCCCTTGATTGGGCTCGGGGCCAGGGGGATCATTAGCAACTTTGTTTGTTACACCGGAAGATTTTTCTTTTAGCAGAGGACAGTCCTTAACCCAGTGAACCTATTTATAGCAACTAAAACAAGCATTTGGAAGGTTTTTATACAACACTTTTTGCTCATGAAGGCACACTCCATCTGAATCTTTAATTTTCAGCACAAACTTTATGGGTTTAGAGACATTCACTTCAAACATAACCTGGGGGTCCCACTTAGGGTTAATCCCCCCCCAAGCTCTTTGACCAAGAACCTTTCCAACTATCGAACAAAGACTATCTATCCATGGATAATATTCCACGGGCAAATCCAGAAATTCAACCCAAATGGGGACTTTGGTAGCTTTAGGACCCCGGGGGTTAAACCTAGAAGACCACTTCAAAAACGTCACTAGAGTTGATTTAATTAACCATTGACCTTCAGTTTGGACCTAAAGGGCACTATTCAAGTTCTCAAAGAAGAACAGAAAGTAACCATTGGGTAAATATTGGATATAGTTTACAAACAGTCCCTAAGCCTCCCAGTTGGTCTTTATGTAGAGTTTCAGGACCTCTTGGGGGGCCTAGGCCCATGGCAAAGGGCAATGACCACTGTTTCAACCAATTGGGATTGCCACTTATCTAGAGCATTACGATCTATTATTAACATGGACTCCCCCAAATCCTTAAAATCAGGATCTAAAACGAGTTTATGGGGGTTTTCTTCCTCTATAATGTGATTTTGCCTCTCATTATGATTAGGGCCAATGTTATAACCATGCAAAACTTCCAAGTGAAACCGATCTTTGACAGTCGTAGATGCTGCTTCAGTAAAGGTCCTTGAATGTTTAAGGGGAGAGTTCTTACCTGGGGCTAGAGATGATGCCGAGGGGATGATCTTACTAAGACTTTCAATTGTTGACATAAGGCAGGTCCACCCTACACATACTTAGAGCATTGTCCTTCCTCAAAGGTCCCAGATGCCAGCTGATTCCAAAACAGAGAATCCGTAGTAGCAACCATTATGTTCCCCCCCTCTCGGGGGAGAGTGAGGGCATGAGTCACTGTCACTAGCGACAGTAGCACTTAGTCACCACAACAGAGGACAACTATGGAAGAGAAACCATGAAACACTCATGCATGAAGAACACACACTAGGGTTTTGAGAGCATCTAGGCTTATGATATCCCAATGTTGAAGGATGTGTTGCATGTGCCAACCATCACAAAGAACTAGGTTTTGGTAGGTCAAATGGTTGAAAGAGGTTATGAGGTGAGGTTCAATGATCAATGATGTTTTTTCGAAGACCCCATGCAATACTACAAGCTCATAGAAAAAGGAAAGAAGCAAGGAAGACTCTTCAACATGGAGGTAAATCCATCCACCCCTCACAATGTCTACTTGTCAATTGGAAATAAATAGATTGCAAAAATCGACTTATGGCATAAAAGAATTGGGCACATAAACTTATAAAGGATGAAGGACATGCAAAGGAAGGGCTTGGTGAAAGGTCTTCCTGATCTTACATCTCAGGATATGCAACATTTGTGCCATGCTTGTCAATTAGGGAAACAAAGCAGATTTTCATTCAAGAAGGGAGTGCATGTGCGCAATGAAGTGTTGAATCTCATACACACAGATGTATGGGGACCTATAAGGGAGACATCCACTAGAAGAGATGGACCCTACCTATAGTACGGATAGATCAATTATTAGATCTGGGATGGAAATTTCTCCGCAAATACATTGGTCAAGGATTCACATTTACTTTAGATCACCCAAATACTCTGCCTACAACTTTTCAGTATCCTAATAGATATTTTGTCACATTTATAGATTATCATTCAAGGTTTATTTGGATGTATTGCATGAAGTCAAAGTCAAAAGTGTTTTACCACTTCAAGAGGTTCAGAAACCTAGTGGAGAAGGAAATAGGGAAGTATATAATGACTCTAAGATCGGATGTAGGGGGAGAGTATTTTTCAAATGAATTTTCAGATTTTCTACATGACCATGGCATCAAAAGGCAATTCAATTATAGGTATACACCAAAAATGGGGTGCCAGAGAAGAAGAATAGATACATTGCAAAAGTGGCTAGAGCTTTGTTAAATGAAATGAATGTTCCTAACCCGTATTGGGTTGATGCAACAAATACAATCATACACATTATGCATAGGTGTCCAACCTCAGGATTACATGGGGTTACACCTTATGAATCTTAGTGTGGTAAGAAACCCAATATTTCACATCTCAAAGTATTTGGTTGTG
>CM035431.1:152732492-152734992 GCA_020310875.1 Ceratopteris richardii | reverse complement strand
AATAGACATATTGCAGAGATAGCAAGAGCCTTGATGGCTGAGAAGAATATGCCTCATTGTTATTGGACAGAAGTTGTGCATGTTGCTATATACATCATGAACAGAACTCCAACTACTGCTCTACATCAAGTTACACCTGAAGAGAAGTTTACAGGTAAAAAGCCAAACTTATCACATCTGAAAGTTTTTGGCTGTATTGCATATGTACATGTTCTAGATGAGTTGAGGATGAAACTTGATCTGAAAGCAGAAAAATGTGTCTTCATTGGATATTCCCTTGAGCAAAAGGGGTACAAATGTTATAACCCACTCACACGACAGGTGAAGGTGAGCAGAGATGTGGTATTTGATGAAATGTCAAGCTTCTATGCAGATGCCAAAGAAGGACTGAATCTTGAACCAAATGACAAAGAAAATGCTGAAAAATCTAGTGCAGAATCTCAAGTTTTGAGTGGACCGGATGCATCACCAAGAAATAGTTCCAACTGGAGTGGAAGATTGCATGGAAATTTCAGTCCAGCAAATTCATCAAATACATCCAAGAAATGTAAAGAAAAGTTTTCTGCTGGTAGTAAAATAGGTGCAGGTTTTGAAGATGTTGATGGAGATTCAAGTGGTTCAGAAAAGAGTATTGATGAGGAACTTGGATTGCCCTCTATGAAGACTCCAGGAGTAAGAAGGGCACATGCAGATGATACAAGAAGAAGTGACCCAGGACCAAGAAGATCTGGGAGGATGCGTAATTCAGTGCAACGATTGACATATGATAGTTACATGGCTCGCCATTGTGCCTACATGACAAAGGTAATACAAGATGCTGAACCTTCTTGTTTTGAAGATGCAATTGGTAGTGCAGATTGGAAAAAAGCTATGGATGAGGAGATGGCTACACTTTATGGAAATGATACATGGAAGCTGGTTCCATTGTCACAAGGAAAGAAATCCATAGGCTGCAAATGGGTTTACAAGGTAAAGCATAATGCTGATGGTAGCATAAGCAGGTATAAAGCACGATTGGTAGCTAAAGGTTATGCACAGACATATGGCATTGATTATGAGGAAACATTCAGCCCTGTAGCTAAAATGTCTACTGTCAGAACACTTGTTGCATTAGCTACAACAAAAGGATGGACTTTGCATCAGATGGATGTGAAGAATGCTTTCCTACATGGTGAGTTACAGGAAGAAGTATATATGGACCAACCACAAGGATATGAAGATTCAAAGCATCCAAAATATGTTTGCAGGTTGCAAAAGGCTTTGTATGGGCTAAAGCAAGCCCCTCGTGCATGGCATGCAAGGATTGCTGGTTACTTAGCTAGCATTGGGTTCTCTATGTGTGATGCAGATCACTCACTATATGCAAGGAAGGCTGATGATGGCATCACTATTGTGGCTATTTATGTTGATGACCTGATTGTAGGTGGTGATAATGAAGAAAGCATCAAAGAGGTAAAGAAACTTCTTATGCAGGAATTCGACATGAAAGATCTTGGTGTGTTGCACTATTTCTTGGGCATTGAGTTTATACATACAAAAACAGGTATATGGATGTCACAAAGGCAATATGCCTTGAATATGCTGCAAAAGTATGGTATGGCTGATTGTAAGCCAATTTCTATGCCATTAGATCAGAATTTGAAATTGGATACTACATCAGGTGAAGCATTGGAAAATGCTACTATGTACAGGAAAATTGTGGGAAGTCTTATATATCTCACAATTACAAGGCCCGATCTAAGTTATATTGTTGGACTTGAAAGTCAGTTTATGCAGGTTCCCAGGAAGCCACATTTGGATGCTCTGAGGCGCACTCTACGTTATGTGAGTGCTACTTTGCATTATGCATTGTTTTATGAAGCTGGTGTGGAGTTGCAGGTTCATGGATACACCGATGCAGATTGGGCTGGTAGTACTCCAGATAGAAGATCTACTAGTGGGTTTCTTTTCTCACTTGGAGGTGCAGCTATTACATGGAGCAGCAAGAAGCAACCCACTATTGCTTTGTCGAGTACAGAGGCTGAGTATAGAGGTGCTGCAATGGTAGCATGTGAGGCATCATGGCTGGAGATGTTACTTGCAGATTGAGGTGTAGAAGTGCAAAAGTCTATCACTATCTATTGTGATAATCTTAGCAGCATACAGTTAGCACGGAACCCTGTTTTCCATGCTAGAACAAAGCATATCGAGGTACATTATCACTTCATCAGAGAGAAGGTATTAGCAGGTGATATTGATCTTGTTTATGTGAGAACAGATGAGCAGGTTGCTGAAATTTTCATCAAAGCACTTCGAGCTGAGAAGTTAAAGAAGTTTCGAGAGATGCTTGGATTACAGGATATGGCGTTGAGCTTGAGGGGGAGTCTTGAGATATCAAGCTCAACATGTGATGATCCAGGATGACACGTACCAGTTTTTCGTTTCTCTGACATGTATAGTGGTCATACCGATATATGTCAAGGATACTTCATTGATCTTTATAAGATTTATCTACCGAGAG
>CM035431.1:152714992-152729992 GCA_020310875.1 Ceratopteris richardii | reverse complement strand
CCCCCCCCTAGCGTCTATCGCCTCTGACAGACCTCTGCTCCATTGTTTGATCAATGTACCTCTGCAGGAGGTCGGTTGCCACTTCTTGTTCCTTGATGCGTAGTCCCGGGACCAAATCTCTCTGAAGGGCATCCCAATTGACTGCTCCTGGCAGATCAGGGTGTGGTGTGGTGTAAAGTTCCGAGTGCATGGTTTGTTCACACGCAAATAGTTGTAGCAGGTGGGTTGGGCGTGGTGCGAATACTTCTGAGTGTGACTCCCAAAACCCCGTGGTGAACATATCATCAAAGGTTTGCTTGTAGCAGGCAGAAAGATATCTTATTCGTGCATGCCATGCGTAAGCTACTCGAATGCTCGAGGTCGTGCTCATGTCATACAGCAAATCATAATTACCATTGATGAAGCCCAGAATTGAAGGCTGGATGTTACGTACATTTCGAAAGGTCTTTAGCACCACTTGCATCATGTCCAAAATTTTGAGCATCATTTGAGCGGCGACATCCGGCATGGGGTGGAGGTGTGGCATCCAATGTCTGATGGTGGCTATCATGTATGATACTGTATGTGTGCCGATTGGGGGTGCGATTGCGGGGTAATTGAGCCATTCTTTACAATTTGCGTTGTTCTGAACCTTGATGGCAAATGCTTTCCATGATCTTCTTCTTTGTACTAGACCAAAGCAAGGGTTATACTTCAAATGCATGGGAGCGTGATCCCATGTTCGTAACATCTCCGGATAGGTCTCCAGTAACTTTTGCCTCCATATGGGTTGGAATATGGCCCCCTTTCTGGCTGCCTTTGGAATGTCCTCGGGTTCGAACTGTGTTGCGAACGTAGGGTACTGGTTGGTTATGCGTTTGATCTCAGCATTATAGTCAGCCGGCAGTACAAAATAGGGCTTATATTGTAACTCTGAACTGGTGATCAACCGCCTAGGAGCCAAGTTCGAGAAATATTCAGACTTGAGTATAGACTCCTAAATGGTTTTCATGGCCAGCATCTGAGTTGCTACGCGCTCTTCGTGAGTGTGGTCCATCTCCTCTACCTGCTTCATCCATGCCGATGGGGGCTCCTCATATGTGTCTTGGCCTTCCTCCGTAATTCTGCCTCCTGGAAGGGGTTGAGGCTCATAATTGTCTTCAAATGTCTCCTCCACTGGAATGACTACTGTTTCTTCTTCTATGGTTTGATCAGGTGGAGAGGGAGGTCCTTCATACTGTAACAACTTGATTTTTAGTTCTGCAACCTGTTGTCGTAGCTCAAGTACCTCACTGTTGGTTGAAGGTTCAGGTTCTGGCGAAGTAGCGGCATGGACCGTCTCTTTAGGTGTGGGTGGGTGTGTTGTCGGTACTTTGGATCCTTGTAGTTCCTTTATCTGGTCTGCCAACTGATCATGGGCTTCCAGCAGGGTCACATAACCTTCTAAAACCTGTTGAATATGCTCTCAGGGGACAGCCTGGCATTTCGCAGGGTCTATAGGTGCTCCCGGGGTGTTTTCCATGGCAGCTTCTAGGTTCTCCTGGTTTAGTTGTTGTAGCCTTCGGTTCTCTTCTTGAGCCGTTGCTAGATGGCGACGTAGTAGGGCCATGTTGCGTTGAAGTCTCGCATTGCTGCCCGTTTGTTCTTTGAGTTGTTCCTCCATAGCTTTGCCTGTCTCTGCATACTTAGCTTCAAGTTCTGTCTTCGAGTGTTGGAGGGCAGTCACCTGGTGTTGTAGTGCTGTATTACCTAGTTCCAAGGCATCGACTCATGCTTGGAGTTGAGCCGAGAGATTTCACAGCTCTGTGTTATTTTCTTCTAATAGCTTATACTCTTGCTTAAGCTGAGTGGCCGCTTCAACCATGGTGTCTAGTGCATTACTAAATGATGTGGATGCATGGGTAGAGGTGGAACATGCAAAGGGTCGGGAGGTGGGAAAGGGAAAAGTGGATGATGTGCCTATGAGTGAAGTGAGATGTGCTGATGGTGAAACAGACGTGGTGGTGGGTATTGGTTGTTCAGAAGGACTAGTGGAGAAGGGTTCTGAGGGTTGAATGGAAGGTGACGGTGGAGATGGTACCTGTGTATTTACATCTTGTTCGTCGGTGAGACTTGGGCTAGTCATGTGGACATCCTCTGAAATTGTGGTAGGCAAGGCAGTAGACACTTCCATTTGAATCATTTTTCCTCGCCGTGGCCGTGTATCAATCCTTCGTTGATCATAGGTAGGGTTCTCCCGATAGACCATTGTCCTCAATGCTTCCCCGATCCCACATGTGTCCCCCAATAGATTCAATGATTCAACAAAATGTGAGTCTACATTCTCGGCTTGAAGCATTTGGTTCACTAGAGCTCTATTCGCCTCTTCTGTCATCTTATGTCTTCTCTGTACCTGCTTGATTGTCTTGTATAGCCGTTTGAGTTGTGCCGTGTAGGCAGGGGCCTCCTCTAACTCTCCTCTGGTTCATCTCCCCGTTCTTCTTCCTGATTTTGTGTGCTTCGATCATGAGGATGTTGTGCCTCACCTTCCCAATGTACCCTGCTTGTCTCGCCCTGTGGCTGTTCTCTTTGGAATGATGATCCCGGATTGGCATTGTCAGGAAAATCTTCACTATCAGATAAGTGGGCCGTCTGTAGGAATCTTTCAAAATCAAAATTGGGATCCTTAGTTAAGGTGGCCATAGATGCAAACTCGGCATTGGTTGGTAGTGGAGGGGCGGATGGAGTGGGCTGTACTACGCCCCCTGATTGAGTTCCTTGGAGATGTACCGTGAAAGGTGCTACATGGGCTTCTTCTCTAGGGGGAGCTTCTTGTAGTTTTGAGCTTGTATGAGAACTTGGTTGCAATATTATAGTCAGCCAGCAGTACAAAATAGGGCTTATATGGTAACTCTAAACTGGTGATCAACCGCCTAGGAGCCAAGTTCGAGAAATATTCAGACTTGAGTATACACTCCTCAATGGTTTTCATGGCCAGCATCTGAGTTGCTACGCGCTCTTCGTGAGTGTGGCCCATCTCCTCTACCTGCTTCATCCATGCCGATGGGGGCTCCTCATATGTGTCTTGGCCTTCCTCCGTAATTCTGCCTCCTGGAAGGGGTTGAGGCTCATAATTGTCTTCAAATGTCTCCTCCACTGGAATGACTACTGTTTCTTCTTCTATGGTTTGATCAGGTGGAGAGGGAGGTCGTTCATACTGTAACAACTTGATTTTTAGTTCTACAACCTGTTGTCGTAGCTCAAGTACCTCACTGTTGGTTGAAGGTTCAGGTTCTGGCGAAGTAGCGGCATCGACCGTCTCTTTAGGTGTGGGTGGGTGTGTTGTCGGTACTTTGGATCCTTGTAGTTCCTTTATCTGGTCTGCCAACTGATCATGGGCTTCCAAGAGGGTTGCATAACCTTCTAAAACCTGTTGAATATGCTCTGAGGGGACACCCTGGAATTTTGCAGGGTCTATAGGTGCTCCCGAGGTGTTTTCCATGGCCGCTTCTAGGTTCTCCTGGTTTTGTTGTTGTAGCCTTCGGTTCTCTTCTTGAGCCGCTGCCAGATGGCGACGTAGTAGGGCCATGTTGCGTTGAAGTCTCACATTGCGGCCCGTTTGTTCTCTGAGTTGTTCCTCCATAGCTTTGCCTGTCTCTGCATACTTAGCTTCAAGTTCTGTCTTCGAGTGTTGGAGGGCAGTCACCTGGTGTTGTAGTGCTGTATTACCTAGTTCCAAGGCATCGACTCGTGCTTGGAGTTGAGCCGAGAGATTGCACAGCTCTGTGTTATTTTCTTCTAATAGCTTATACTCTTGCTTAAGCTGAGTGGCCGCTTCAACCATGGTGTCTAGTGCATTACTAAATGATGTGGATGCATGGGTAGAGGTGGAACATGCAAAGGGTCGGGAGGTGGGAAAGGGAAAAGTGGATGATGTGCCTATGAGTGAAGTGAGATGTGCTGATGGTGGAACAGACGTGGTGGTGGGTGCTCTTGTGGATGGTGAAATATCCATGGGATCGGATGTGAGAGTGTGTGGAGTGTGAATTGTGAATACGGGAACGGTAGGTGGTGTGTTAGTGGTGGCAGTGAATGTGGGCGAGTGGGGTTGGGAAAGGGACTTTTTATTATAGTTCTCAACCTGTTGGAGTATATTTACAAGGTTTGTCCAGAATGACGGGTGTGTGACTTGGGTTGAGCCTGAGGCAGTTACAAGGGAAGTGGTGGATAGGGTTTGGGAGAGGGGAAATGTGTGGGTGAATGGAAAAGGATGGGATAAGTTATGGCTAGTGGCAAGTGGTTGTCCCAGGGCGGGGAGATAGAAAGGGTGACCTATTATGGTTTGATCGGTGGCAGGATGACCCATGTGAGGTTCAAAAATTTGGGCGGAAGTGATGGATGTGGGTAAAGGGAAGGATGTAAAAACGGAGGTGTGTACAATGGTTTCATGTTGGGTGGATATCGGTTGTTCAGAAGGACTAGTGGAGAAGGGTTCTGAGGGTTGAATGGAAGGTGACGGTGGAGATGGTACCTGTGTATTTACATCTTGTTCGTCAGTTGGACTTGGGCTAGTCATGTGGACATCCTCTGAAATTGTGGTAGGCAAGGCAGTAGAGACTTCCATTTGAATCATTTTTCCTCGCCGTGGCCGTGTATCAATCCTTCGTTGATCATAGGTAGGGTTCTCCCGATAGACCATTGTCCTCAATGCTTCCCCGATCCCACATGTGTCCGCCAATAGATTCAATGATTCAACAAAATGTGAGTCTACATTCTCGGCTTGAAGCATTTGGTTCACTAGAGCTCTATTCGCCTCTTCTGTCATCTTATGTCTTCTCTGTACCTGCTTGATTATCTTGTATAGCCGTTTGAGTTGTGTCGTGTAGGCAGGGGCCTCCTCTTCACTCTCCTCTGGTTCATCTCCCCGTTCTTCTTCCTGATTTTGTGTGCTTGGATCATGAGGATGTTGTGCCTCACCTTCCCAATGTACCCTGCTTGTCTCGCCCTGTGGCTGTTCTCTTTGGAATGATGATCCCGGATCGGCATTGTCAGGAAAATCTTCACTATCAGATAAGTGGGCCATCTGTAGGAATCTTTCAAAATCAAAATTGGGATCCTTAGTTAAGGTGGCCATAGATGCAAACTCGGCATCGGTCGGTAGTGGAGGGGCGGATGGAGTGGGCTGGACTACGCCCCCTGATTGAGTTCCTTGGAGATGTACCGTGAAAGGTGCTACATGGGCTTCTTCTCTAGGGGGAGCTTCGGCTGTGGCCTGGTGAGGGATCATGACCTGGGAGAGTGATGCACACATTCGTTTCGCAGGTTGATTCCCTGACTTCCGCCCCTTGAAAAACTCTAGTTGTGAATATTTAAGGGCCCTGGCTATTGGCACGTCATATGCAAGACATCTATAAATAATTCTGGTAATCGCACAGCAGCCGTGTAATGTATGCTTCCTCACACCCCGCTTGCCTGCTTCATACAATTGATCCAGAATCCATACAGGCATCTTAATTGGCAAGCTTCCAGTCTCTGCTAAATATAATTCATACCATATTTTCTTGTGAGGTTGGGTAAAGCGGTCTTGAGCTTGAAATGCGAAGTGTTGAAGGCACATTCGCAGGGGTATGGCGATGTTAGGGGTGAGGGCACACATGTCCTTCAACTTCTTGATTCTGTTGCTCTTCATTGACTTTGGTATCAAGGGATCGCGATCGGAAGGCACATGGGTGCCATACATCTGAAGAGCTTCCCTGATTAAAGTAACATTTAACTCAAACTTCTTCATTTCCTCCTGGTTTGATAGGGAGGGCACCCAGAATGTGCCTGAATGATCTTTATCTCCTGTCGGCTTCAGTGTGGCAATCAAGAAGTAGCACCTAAGAAAGTCTGGTCTAGGCAAAGCTGCACTAAAGTAATCTTGCAATCCCGCTTTCTGCCAAATATCCTGAAGAGGAGCTGCATTTTGCAATGCTTCAAATTCTCGTGAGAAGAACTGGAAGGTCCACCACACTCCTCCACATTCCATCTTGGATTCCGAGATATGATCAGCGTCTCCCAAATCTCCTGGCATCTCATTGAACCAGTGAGAATGCCCCTTTACTCTTTCTGTTAGGCCACTTGGTGGATCCGGAATGGGAATTCTTCTTACGTTCAAAAGCTCCTCTGGCCTAGCTGTCAGTGGAACCTCCACAGGCATGGTATCCCAATTGATTTGAGTGCTGGTGCCTGCCTGAGAACTCGTGCCTGCTACTGCTGCCATGGGAATCGGGTGCTTATCTGCTAGAAGAAGAAAGGCACATTAGTGTTGCATAGGAAACAGGATGTAATGGTGTTCCCTTCACAATACTAACATGACAATCCCGAAGGTTAGTGGTCAGAGGTGAAGTGCTTGTGATAGATGTGAGTGGTGATTAGAGGTCAGTATCATCCTAGATGCCTACTTTGGTTATTCCATGGACTCCGAATGCACCTATGTCAGAGTGGATGGATTTACAAAAATTGGGTCAGGGGTTTTGATACATGGTTTAAGTCTCCAAACTTTGCCAGAGGGTTCGTAGCTCTTAGAGCTAAAGACAGGTAGAGAGTTATGAACTAGAGTGTGATGGATTTGGGACCTTTTGGGCACCCATTTCCAGACATTCCTCGGTTTGACTAAGTGTGGTTCAGGGTGGTATTTAGGTAGAGTTCCTGCGTTGTTAGCCGAGAGGACTTGTGAGTGTTGAATTATGCCAGTAACTAGAGTTGGAGCTATTTGGGCTCGTAAACAGGCCTTGGGCACCCATATGTGTCTAGCATTGGGGCTAGCCTTCCTTGACCGCTTAGGGACCCAAATAGACGTGGTGTGCCTAGGAGGTTGCCTAGGGTACTCCTTCACTTGTGTCCGTGATGGTGTGGCTTGTTTGTTGTCTCCTCGAGAGTCTTCTATTAGAGTTGTGGGTTTTCCATCCTTGCGTATCCAGATCTGCTTTGTGCCACGAGGTGCTCCATGTTGCACGGGTTGGCGCTCCTGCCTCTTGATCAGCGGCCTCCTTCGTGTCGAGTGATGTTTGGTCTGTCCGTTTAGAATCTTCTTTGGATCAATTGGGAACTCCTTATTGGCTCCTGTACCTTCGGTAAGGTTGACAATCCTCTGCACCATAGAAGTTTGGACAAGAACAACATTGTTATCTTCATGTGGATTCCTGGAGGGACTAGGAGTTGGTGCCTGTTCTATTGGTTTGAGTGCTTGATTTTCTAATTCAATCGTAAGACGGCTTTGGCCTACCCAGGCCTGAAGAAGTCCACTTCTTAGGTTGAGGTTGACTGCGTGATCGTAGATCCAGTCTTGGCCCAGGACCAGAGGTTCGGTCAGATCCTCGTCTTCACACACTAGCACTTTTGCTGGCATGAGGACCTCTTGTATGTAGAGGGGAAGTTCCACCTCTCCCATGCAAGGGGTTTCAACACCTCCTAATCCTATCAGATATGCTTCTAGGGGTTTTACCTCCAATTGCAGCTGCTGGCAATAAGAAAGCCGAAATGCACTTGTGGCTGCTCCTGAATCAATTAAAGCTCTCATGCTTGTTGTGCTGTCTCTTTGTCCTATTTTTAGGGTCACAAAAGGTCGTCGATCCACTATCTTATGGGTACGTTCACCTGAAGCCTCACACATGGCCATGTGATAGCCTGGAGACTCTTGAGTGTCAATCATAGGTTGATCCCTCCCTTGTCTCCTCAACTTCATTCGTCTGATGCGCTCTAAGGCCTCTACCTGTGCTTCTTCTCGAATTCGTTTTTCCTCCTCTTTACGTTGCTTAGCAGTATTGAGTCGATTTAGCATTTCCTCCGTGAGGGGTTCCTGATACAACTTGACTCTGCATCCGTTAATATAGTTTGGGAGAACATCACCCTCTAAAGTGGCTAGTTGTACTGCTCCACTCGTGGAGATCCTATTGATGATCATAGGTCCGTAGCCTCTCTTTTCTAGCTTCCTTGCGTGTTGTTTCAATGTGTAGACTAAAACTAGATCTCCTGCTTTCAAGCCCTTATCCTTCACATGGGCATCAAAGTATGCCTTCTGTCTCTTCTTAGCTGCATATATCCCTGCAGCTGCTCTCAGTCTTGTTTCTCCTAATCGTTCAAGGTCAAAAAGTCTAGAGGAGAGTTCATGACCCGTCCATTCGTGCTCTTGTGCTACTTTCAATGTAGGTATTAAGAAGTCCAACGGTAGCACAACGTTTTGGCCAAATACCATCTGAAAGGGGGTGGCTTGGAGTACCGTTTTGTAGGCGACTCGGTATGCCCAAACAACATGGTGTAGCTGTTTGTCCCAATCAGAGCGTTTATTGTTCACTAATTTTGTCAATACATTGCATAGGATTTTATTGGTGCTTTCGGCTTGCCCATTGGCTTGAGGGTGATAGGGGGCAGACTTCTTATGCACTACCAAGAATTCTTGGAGCAGATTTTCAATAACTTCATTCAAGAAGTGAGTGCCTCTATCACTAACTAGCTCTATAGGTAGCCCGTATCTTGTGAATACATTCTCAAACAAGAATTTAGCAGTTGTCTGAGCGTCGTTCTTCGTTGTGGCTTTTACCTCTACCCACTTGGTTAGATAGTCTGTGGCAACGATGATATACTCAGCATGGGAACCCTTAGCTGGGGGATTGATAGGACCTACAAAGTCTATTCCCCACTTAGAGAATGCACGTCCGCCCATCATAGGCTTCAGTGGCATCTCATCTTTGCGTATAGGAGGCTGGGTTCGCTGACAAATCTCACACCTCTTCACATAGGTATGTGCATCCATGGGAAGGGTGGGCCACCAAAATCCTGCAAATAGAATTGCTTTGATCACCCTATCTGGACCAAAATGTCCTCCTGCTACACCCTGGTGAGCTATTTCCAAGATCTTTAGATATTCACTCTCATGAACACATAGTCTCAGATAACCATCTTTTTTGCGCTTGTATAGATTATCACCAATGAGTGAGTAATCTAGGGCCTCTTGTTCTAGACTTCTTTGTCTCGTCAGGGTCATATCTTGAGGGAATGTTTTCGTCCTCAGAAACGCCACTAGTGGCTTGTTCCAATCTGGCACTAGAGACATGCAATAAAGGGTGGCATGTTCCACTGGTGGCTTAGTGTGGCAAATTGGGCATTCCTTGCACATTCTATGGACGTCTGCTTCCATAGTTGGCCAATACACTCCAAGTCTCCTCAATGTTTGTAGGGTTCGTTGTTTTGAGTAGTGTTGCTCTAATGCACCTACATGTGCTAATTGCAACCACTTCGCGTGCTCGTCCTCTTCCACACAACAAGCCAAGATCCCTTGATCCGTGTGCTTGTAAATACTTCCTGCCATGATGTGATACTTTTGGGCTTTTACTACCTCTCTATCCTGTGTGGCCATTACTGAGTGGTTAGGCCCGTAGGTTAACACTGGCACTAATGGCTTAGCCCACTGTGGTACCACTTCCAAGTTAAACAAGTAAGCATCAGGTAAGTCATCTGACACTCCTTGTGGGGCTTCTCCTGATGTGAGCCTTGAGAGATGATCTGCTCTTAGGTGAGTTCTACCTTTTCTCACTACTACCTCAAAGTCATACTCCATTAGTAAGAGAAACCATCTTACTAATCTGCCTGTATTACATGGCTTGTTTACCAGGTACAGTAGAGCTTGGTGATCAGTAAAAAATTTAAACTTATTTGCAAGCAAATAATGTCTAAACTTTTTAACTGCATATACCATGCCTAATCCTTCTCGTTCGGTGGTTGTATAGTTCCGTTCAGCAGCATTCAATTGTCTACTAGCATAGGCAATAGGGAGATCCATGTTCCCTTTACCCGTAGGTTGTGCAAGTACACATCCAATAGCATAATTGGAGGCATCCACATGAACATGGAATGGCTTGCTCCAATCTGGTGTGGTCAAGATTGGTGCTGAACATAATCTTCGTTTAAGCTCCTGGAAGGAATTCTCACATTCCTCAGTCCACTCAAAGTTAGTTAGAAGTCCGTACATGGGCTTTGCGATGACAGCATACATGTGGATGAACCGACGGTAGTAACCACAATGTCCCATAAAAGCCTGTACTTCCTTGACGTTCTTTGGCCTAGGTAGTTATGCGATGGCTCTCACTTTCTCTTCGTCAGTGGATATGCCGTTCTTAGACACTATGTGCCCTAGAATTTTGCCTTGCCTAACCATGAAAACACACTTTTCTGGATTCAGGCAGACTTGATATTCTCTGCATTTATCAAAGATCTGTCTGAGTTCAGGTATATGGGTCTGTCTAATGTTGGAATGAGCGCAAAGAT
This sequence comes from Ceratopteris richardii, assembly GCA_020310875.1. NCBI lineage: Eukaryota > Viridiplantae > Streptophyta > Polypodiopsida > Polypodiales > Pteridaceae > Ceratopteris > Ceratopteris richardii. Next base: position 152,719,729 of record CM035431.1, on the reverse strand, counting down.
CATCAACATAGACTTCCAAATTCTTCCTCAAGAACTCTTTAAACACGTGACACATTAATCTTTGAAAGGTAGCCGGTGCATTGGTAAGCCCGAACGGCATTACCCGAAAGGCAAATATGCCCCACTCCGTGGCAAAAGCCGTCTTATGTTGATCCTCTGGAGCAATGGCTACTTGATTGTAGCCCGAAAACCCATCTAGGAAGCTATACACTTCCTTGCCTGCTACCCTTTCTAATAGATGCTCAGTGATAGGAAGCAGATAACTATCTCTAATCGTGGCGGCATTAACTTTTTTAAGGTTAATACACACACGCAGCTTTCCATTTTTATTGGGCACCACTACAATGGGGGATACCCACTCAGTGTGCTCAATTTCATAGATGAATCCGGCTTCAACCAGTCGATCTATCTCCTCTTTGATCTTAGCAGCATAGTTATCGTTGTATGTGTAGGGCTTCTGTTTCGAGGGTCTGGCGTCTGAGGTCATGGGGATTGTATGTGAACATATATCAGGGTCTACCCCTTTCAAGTCCTTATAACTCCAAGCAAATACATCTCGGTATTCTCTTAGCAAGGCTATCAGCTCTTGTTCTTCCTCTTCTGTCAGGTCATGACCTATGTATGTGCATCTTTCTTCTCCTTCCTCGATGGCGACAACTATTTTCTTGGTAGTTTCCTTGCTATCATAGGCTTCTCTTGCTTGTGCCTCACGTTTAGGCATTCTTATCATGACCCTCCTATCGTCTATCTCATATTTTTTAAAGTTTTTAGGGACCTCAAACAAGGATTCTTCTGCCTCCAGAGTGACTTCCTTCTTCTTTCTTTTCTTTCCTCCACTCTTAGTAGCTACTTGTGTGGCTAACCTCACCTCATTTGTAAGCTCTCCGTGCCTCTGGGGTTGAAATTCTACTTCATAGAAGTATTCTTCATCTGATGCAAAAGGTGGGTCCATGATGATTGACTCTAGATCGAAGTCACTCGCATCCTCAAATGCATCAAGGATAGGTTCGCATTCTTCTAAAACTGCATCTCCCATGATTGGCTCTATTGAAAAGACTGAAATGTCATAGCCATCCTCATCACAGTGAGGTGTCCACTGCTCTTCATTGATGGCTACATCCATTGTTGCTAGGATTTCTGCCCAGCCATGGGGTTCAAATTCCTCATCAGGAAAGACTACAGGTGCATAGGTTGGGTCTTGAATTGATCTACGTGTTTCTTTTGCACCTATCTCTCTGGCTTTTTCTCTTTTCTCTTCTTCTACTGCCACTTTGCACATCCATAAGTGGGTGTCTTCATGCATCCACGAGGATCCGGATCCTATGGAATGCACAGACTCAGTCTCATCTTTGGCTCTATGGATGGGATTCCATTGAATAGGTGGTACGTCTCTATGAGAGTAATCCTTAAGATTGACTTTGGTTGTAACACCTAGATGTTGCAAATACAAGGACTTGGTTCCCCAATCCTGGACTACTTGCAATTGCCGCATAAATGGCCTTCCCAAAATCATCTCGTAGGCTTGGTTTTTGCTAAAGTCGCATATAGCAAAAGTATGCTCAAACTCCACCCCACATGTAGTGAGAGTTATTTCCTAGGTATGATAGAATCTTCATTTCTTATCATGACTGTGGGCGCTCTCAGACAAGTAGACTTGGTTTCCCATGGGCCTGTGAAATGTGGTAATTCTTGTAGAGAATTAGACTCAAAGTCTAATCTCTCTTGAGAGTGGATGCTCTCATGCTCCTCATAAATGGATGGGATGTCCTGTGGGAATTGCTCGTGTGCATCATCCACAAGTTCAATGGGAGGAGGGACTTCACTTTCTTTAGCCCATTTGTCTTCTTGAATCTCTCGTAGGAATTCTAGTGTGAACCGATTCATAGAAGATGATGTGTCTGGCTCCGTAGAGTTAGGCACGTAGGCTTCCTGGGGAGGTAGGCTCACGTTCTCAGTTGCCTTGCCCTTATTTTGAGAGGCGGGTTCCTTTTCTGATTGTGCAATTAGCCTCTCTATTTGTTCTAGTAGTCCATCAAAGTGTAACTGCGTCTTAGCTGAACTAGAGATGTTAAAGAGGCGACTGGCTTCAAACATAGTCTAAGCCAATTCCACCATCTTAGCACAAATTTTGGTTCGTTCTAGCTCTAGTTCTGCTCTAGGGTAACACTTTTCATGATCAATTACGTTTGGCCCTTCTTGGATTCTGGCCTGATATGCTCTAAGCATCATGTTTAGGTCCTCGGGAGTGGGATCGGCTAGGATGGATCCTACTCTGGGTGGTGGGTGGGTTAAGGGTGGTGTATTGAAAGGTTGGGGAATGGAAGAAGGTGGATTGGCGGGTATAGGGAGAGGTGGTGGAGGGGTGGTGTGAGAGTGGTTTTGAGATGCGAGTTCACTTATCTTTGCTTTGGTTTCTCTCAAGCTTTCTTCAAGTTCGCTCATCTTTTTTGCCCATTGCCTTTTCATTCTTTCACGACTATCCTTCCAGGCTCTAGTCCTCTTTTTGGTTATGCTCTTTGTTTCACTCACCTCGGGGCTCTTTTCTTGACCAACACCTTGGTTTTGCTGTAGTGCTTGGGCTCTTGTGATCACTTGCACAGGTGCAGTGGAAGTCACACTCCCTGTGGAGTCTACAACTAACCCAACAACATTGATAGGAGTGATTTTAGGCATGTTATTAGGGTTCTTTGGGCAATCTCGTAGGAGATGCTCTTTTCCGCAGTCTTGACAGAAACCCTGAATTGTCACTGGTTGGGGTTGTGTAGAGGCAGGCAGTGGACAATCACGTATAAGGTGATCTCCCTGACATCTGAAGCATGGTCCTCTAGGGAATGGGGGTCGTACCTGCCTAGGTTGAGGTCTAGAGTTGGGGTTTGTGTACAAGACATTAGCATACTCAGGCTCCCCACTATTTTCACTTAGGTCCTCATAATAGTATGACTCGTTACGCTCGGGTGACTGCATGTAGTAAGCCTGTGGGCTATCAATATGTGTGGAGTCAAAACTATGGTCACTTGGATCACTGTCTGATAGCAATGGGGTGACTGGGACTATGGCTCTGTTCGGATTTTCTTCAGTAGATGCATATTTCACTGGGATCACATTGGTTGGAGCAGGAGGTTGCTGTACTAGGACTGGTTGAGGTCTCTACTGCCCTTGATAGGGTGGCTGATAAGTTTGCTGTGGTCTGTTGTATTGTTGTGGTGGGTACTGATTCTGGTATCTACCTTGTTGTGGATATGGCTGAGGGTAATTTTGCCTAACAGTTTGTTTGTTATATGGGCAGTCTTGTGCAGTGTGGTTGGTGTACCTTCGCTCTATGGTGCAGTACTGGCTACTAGGATTCGCCTGGGGTTGGGCCATAATGGGACATACATTTACCATATGGTCACCGCCACAAGTGTAACACCGCTTAACTAGGGCAAATCTCGGAATTTGTTTGCTAGAGACACCTAGTTTTTGAGCTACCTTCTCTACAAGTTCCTCAATGTATGTGGATTGACCAGACGTGAGGCTACTAGAGCTATCAGAATCCTTATAGATTTTTGATAGTTCTAATTCCTCACCTAGATTGTCCTCAATGTCTATGCACATGCGCACGCACTCTTCTATCGTTCTGGGGTCCTTCAGATACACATATGACCTGAGCTTGGTGCTCAACAATCCATCTAAGAACAAGGCCACTTGTTTGGCTGGTGTGGGTAACTCCAGCATCGGGCATCTCTCCAGGTATTGCCTAAATCTTCTTCCAGCTAGTCTGACCGTCTCTTGAGGTGTTTGTTTGAAGCTATGAATTAGTGAGGAAGTGTTGTGCCTGATTCCACTCTTAGAAAACTCAATGATAAATGCCTCTAAGAGCTGGTCTATGTTTCTGAAATGCCTCTCGTTCAGTGGTTGAAACCACGTAAGGGTAGTGTTCCTAAGGGTTAGACCAAAAGCATTATATTGTGTGAATAGGTCCTCTACCTGTTCAGCTTTCAATACTTGCAGAAATTCTGCCACATGGTCATAAGGGTCTCCAGTGCCATCGAAGTAATTCTTCATGGACTTCACCAGTTGAGTTGGTCACAGGGTCCTAGTGTGTTCTCTCGGCCTTGGCAAAGGAAAATCGTCAGCATTCCTTTGATTCCATGGGGTTCTATGTCCCTCAGGTACCACTCTATTCCTTTCTGTTCCCGTCCTTTCTCTTCCCAGGGAGTTCAAAACTTACCTCAGGTCTCTCTCTACTCCTTTCTCTTTGAGTCCCATGGGCTTGAGATGTTCCAGCTCCTTGGTGACCATAAGACACATTGGATCGAGGTTGGGGAAAAACAAATTCTTCCTTCCAAGTGTATGCGTGTCTTCCATGCTCAGAGACCACAAAGATTCTCTCAGAAGCACCATCTAAGTATGTCACCTTGCCTGGGCTATCAGGATCTTTGAATTCATAGATAGCAAGACCTCTCACTTCGTTAGGCTTTTCAAGCTTGTACCTCCAAAAAGCCTCATCAGTTTCTCGGTTTAAAAGCAAATCTATGCTTTTATTATCCTGTGGAATCAATTCTGGAGTCATGATTCTGGTCAAGACAGATTTACCACGGGGGGTTCTTGGCTCTCTCTCTACATTCCCTTGCTCTATATCACCCATGTCGGTCTCCGCAATCACATTTCCAAACTCATCTGTTCTATCAGGAAGAGTGGTGACTACATATATAGTCCCCTCTTTATCTAGGTATGCTCCATTCTCAAACTTGACTA
>CM035431.1:152634992-152707492 GCA_020310875.1 Ceratopteris richardii | reverse complement strand
CTTATTTTTAGTCCTAGTGCTTTCTAGCTTGGACCATTCCCTCCTAGTTTTTGAAAGTAGTTGAAGTAATTGTGGCCAAGTGATATTTGGTTTTTGTGTAGATATATCCTCAATCAGGTCATATGGTTTGATACCCTTACCTAGAGGAAATTCTTCCATCATGATCTTCCTCCTCGGCCTTCTCTTTCTTTTACTAACTTCTCCTTTTGAAACTCTTCCTTTCTTCATTTGTGTACCCATGCCAGAATCTTCAGCTTGAGATGGGTCGATCTCTGTTTTGCATCCTTGTCCTCTTGATTGGCATCGTATCCATAGTCTCTCATTCCTCGGTCAAATCTAAAACATTCACTTGCCTTTGGTCACCTTGAGCCATTGGGACAGGTGGAATATTTGTTTGCAATTGTTGTTGTTCCTATGCATATTGTGGTGGCCTCCTAAGAGGATACATATCACCTAGATTCCTATGAGGATGAGAACAATTGTACATACCATGACCACGTCCATTGCAATTGTAGCATATAAACTCTTGTGTTTTCCATCCTTGTCCCTGATTTTGTTCCCTTTGTGATATGTTTTGCTGACTCCTTACCAAGATGAGTGTCAGTTGTTCTAGTTGTTGTGTGAGTTTCTGCAAGGTATCTTGTTGTGAAGCTTCTCCATTCTCTATCTGTGTAACTGGTACAAGGGGAATAGCATCCATATGTTCTACTTTTTCAATCTTTGAAAATTGAAACTTCAATTTTCTACACTTCACTCTTGCTATCTCTCATGCTTCTTCAAAAGTCCCAAGGCCTAGAAATTATGACTTCACCTTTTGTTTTAGAGAAGGGAAGAGTCCTAAGATGAATCTATCCCTTTTCAAAAATTGTGGAGCTACCTCATTTGCCCCTAGGCTACTTTCCCAATTATTCCCCATGCACTGAAACTTGGAATCATAATTTGAAAGGTCTTCAAGGGTTACTTGCCTTAGTGACAACAATTGTTACCATAATCCTTCTGGAATATCCATTTTGCCATATTGTGCTATGAATGCTTCACTCATTGCTTCCGAGTTTCCTATTGCCTTGTTTGATAGGTTGTTGTACCATACTCTCCCTTCCTCCTTTAGGACCAACAGGAAAGCTCTTAGCTTGATAGCTTCCTGAGACGAGGTATGCCATGTCCAAGTTGTCCAAAAACTCTGCAGTGTCTTCATTGCATCTCCCATAGAACTATGGGAAGATTGATGCCATGGTTGAACTTGAATGTGGCTTCCTTACAAAAATGGAAGATACAAACATCAAAACTAGGGGTATATTCTAGAATTGGAAAAATAAATGGTTCTTAAGGTTCAAGGATTTTTGCCAAACTTTGTGCCCCAAAATGATAGACTATGCATTGTTTGCTACTTTACTAGGGTGGGGCCCGCCTTATTCTTGGCTTTTTATTTCCTTCAAATACATATATTTATGATTTCCATAAAGGTTTGAAAATTACAAATACTATAAGGGTACATATCTATACATAAGGTATTATTAAGGAGGGGTTTCAAAAAATATTCCTTCATCGCTATATGAATGACCACATGGACATACATAAGCAGTATCCACATAAGCATACATAGTGTATATGTGCTCAATATATGCAATAAAATGAAATTGAAAGGCTGAATGCACAACCCAAAAATTAGCCAAAAACACTTGCAAGTGTCTGTCAACTCTCTTGTTTAGGTTCAAAAAACTACATAAATTTGTAGTGGCTACTCCCACCACAACTGAAAACCTTTCGAGAAACCTCTAGTTTTACAAGTGTGGCTGAAAACAGAGCCCCAAATGTTAATACTTATTTTAAGACAAGTACAAAGGAAACTCTTCTTGATGTTCTTGAACCTGTATGGAGACACCTATGAACAAAAGTACTAAAAAATGGCTCCAAAAGTCACCCCAAAAATGCTTCAAAAACAAGCTTTGAAAGCAAAGAATGAAGCTTTGAGCTACCAAAACATGTTCAAGGTAATGTTGAACTTAGTATTTCCCATTCTTTAGACACCACAATAGTATAGCTTAGTGGCAAGGGATTGCTACGATTAAGCGAGCTCTAGGGGGAACAATACTGGGATGGGTGACCTCTCGTGAAGTATCGGGAACCTCTATTCTCCTTGATCATTGAGGTCCTCCCTCACGCATATCCAATGGCGCCAATGGTGACTTTGGTGACTCGGACAATAAGGTATGCCAAGGTCTATGCCTTGGTTGCCACCTTAGTGAAAGCCTTGGATGGAGAGCTGCTCTCTTTGCTCGCACAAATGGATCAAAAACAGGCTTTGAAAGCAAAGAATGAAGCTTTGAGGTTCCAAAACATGTTCAAGGTAATTTTAACCTTAGTATCTCCCATTCTTTAGACACCACAATAGTATAGCTTAGTGCTAAGAGATTGCCATGGTTAAGCAAGCTCCAGGGGGAACAGTACTGGGATGGGTGAACTCTCGTGAAGTACCGGGAACCTCTATCTTCCTTGATCATTGAGGTCCCTCCTCGTGCACAGCCAATGGCACCAATGGTGACTTTGGTGACTGAGACGATAAGGTATGCCAAGATCTATGCCCTGATTGCCACCTTAGTGAAAGCCTTGGATGGGGAGGTGCTCGCTTTGCTTGCACAAATGGAACAAATCTTTTGCGTCAAAATGCTTTGATACTAGTGAAGTATTTTGATTATGATGCACCACAGTGTGCTCTCCTTCTCAAGAGCTCCACGATGATATCCTTGGAATGTGCAAAATATGCAAAAAAATTGTACACAGGGAGCACGAACACAGACTTCTTAGGTGTTACAAATGTAGTCAAACTTTCTTGTCTATGGTTGACCAGGCCACTATGTGTTTTATTAAAGAACATATACAAAGAAGTGTCTGGTGGCAATTTGGCCTTTCACATGGACACTAACGATAATAGTTTCAGGATCCCATAAGCGATATTCAAATTGTCCTTCTCGACCATATCCAAGAAAAATGCATTTCTTTGACTTATGGTCCAACTTTTGTCTAAGATTCTTGGGTATATGAACATATGATTCACACCCAAAAACTCAAAGATGATCATAATTTGGTGGCTTCCCTATCCATAACTCTTGTGCAACTTTCAGGCCTTTGGTACTACTAGGTGAAAGGCTAATCACATGAACTACACTCAATACTACTTCTACCCAAAAGCCTTGTGAAAGGTTTGCATGATGCAGCATAGAAACTAATCTATCCTAAATAGTTATATTCATCCTTTTAGCTACACCATTATGTACTAGGGTATAAGGAGTCCTAAACTATCTATGAATTCCTCCAGATCGACAAAAAAGGCTAAATTCATGTGAGATATACTCACCCCCATTATTTGAATGTAAATCTTTGAGCTTAGTTCCTTTTTTAGTCTCAACTAAAGCAAATCTTTTTTTGAAACTAGGGAATACCTCATCCTTCAATTTGATAGGATATATCCAGACTTTTCTAGTAGCATCATCTATGAAAGTGACAAAGTAAAGAGAACCACCTAATGACCTTGTGGGCATAGGACCACACACATTTGTATGAACAAGATCTAAAGGCTGAACTAAAGTTTCAATGTGCATTCTATGCACATTTCTGGTTTTTTTTCCATATTGACAATGCTCAGAAAATGAAAAATCAGAGAAAGATAACACAAGTAAGTAGCCAAAATGAGAAAGATTTTCCATTCCACTATGAGACATATGGCTCAAACGATCATGCAAAATACAAGCCATAGGTTGTTCAGTAACAGTTAACAAGTGTTCTTTTTGTGATACAAATAAAGGATAAAATGAGCCAACTTTGCTTCCTTTTGCAATAACCATATTGCCCTTTGATATGCAAAAGGAGTGAGCATAGAAGACCAACTTGTAGCCAAGGCCATCAAGTTGAGAAGCTGACATCAAACTATGTGATAATTGAGGTACATGGCATACACTATGCATAGTAAATTTTGAACCATTAATGAACTGCACAACCACATCTCTAATCCCAACAACATCACACTGATAAGAATCACAAGTCTCATAGTACCAAGAGCCTTTGCTACATAAGTAGAGAACCACTCTCTATGTGATGTTACATGGAAAGAAGCAGCAGAATCTAACAACCATGACTGGGAAAGAGAATCAGCCATAAGAGCCTCAATAGGCACAATATTGTCAAGTCTCAACACAATAGCATCATCAGAAATAGCATTGATTTCTTCAATCTTCAGGGTTGAAGTAGATGGTGTAGGTAATTTTTTAACATGCCCCTCAACATTTTGCCCTTTACCTTTAGCATTCTTTAATGCATAACATCCTTTCTTCATATGTCCTTTCTTATGAAAATAATGGCATTCGATATCCCTCTTCCTTGATTTACTTCTACTCTTATTTCATTGATCATTCTTTTCCTTGTTCTTGCTCCTACCACATTGTTGATTCTTTCCTTTATAAGAATCATGAACATTATATGCATCTCCAATCTGAGTGCCAACCATAGATTTTCTACAAATATCCTCACTCAAGAGTGCTCCACATATGTCATCATAAACCAGTTTACCACTACGCACACTATTGCTAATAGCTGTGTCAAACGTGTCCCATGATGATGGCAAGATGCATAGCAACAACATTGCTTTCATTTCATTATCCATGTCCATTTTTTGAGCCTGTAACTAGGAGGATATAGAATCAGAACCATTTAGATGAGAAGCAACATTATCTCTGTCCTTCATGCAAAGATCAGATAACTTTCTCATCAGATACACTTTGTTTGATGCCATTTCTTTTTCATATGTATTGCATAACTTCTTCCAAAGCTCGTGTGCACTTTCATAGTCCAATATTGTAAAGTAAACAGTTAGTATGCTTCTTTGAGATTCAATTTACTAGCTTCCATTGCCTCCTTTGAATCAGCACATCTTTAATCTGATTCTTCCATAGAGTAAAGTTTGAGCCATCAAATTTTCGAATCTCAAAATGGTCTTTGCCCTACAAGTTATAGCTCCTCCTCAGAACATTGGCACTAGACTCTGATCCACCAAACATCTTTGGGACCTTTGATGCCATGATGATAGAGAACTGAATAGAATGATAATGGAGCTAGAGAGTCCAAAATACCACTAAAGCCCAAAAAAGGATGACCAAGAGTCAGAATTATTGATATATTTAGGTAGTGATGTGTGTGAACATACTAGGACTTCTAGGGCACTTTTTTTCCTCTTTAGGAGGTTTTTTTTCCCTTGACTTGTATATACGCCTATTGCCCTAACAGGCTAATAATCTTTGTACATTCTAGTGGTAATACAATCAGTATTGGGTGTTGTGTTCCAAGCTTCTTCTTCTTCCTTGTGCTATTTGTGTGCTTTCACAGACCTCGAACTCCAACAATTTGTATCAAATCAAGTCGTTGCTTCATCTAGGTTTTCGTTGACACCCCTCCAGTCACAATCTCAAAATCACACAAAATCTGGTGAAGGTCATTAGGAGATCAAAACGGCTTCACTTTGTGGTGCCGAAATCATGATCTAAGCTCGTTTCGGCCTTCGAGCGCACTATGGTAGTGCTTGTGCATGCTATTTTTTCTTTTTGTGTCAAAGATATATATAGGTTTTGGGTTGCCAGTATAAGCATCTTAAAGTCTACTACAAGTTCAGCAGAACTCGTCAGGGTAATTCTCTTCAACTTTTTCAGATACAAACATTTTTTTGCATCAAGGTATTTTAGTGAGTGGCCATGGCTGAAAGCAGTGATGCATTTCATATGTTGGTTGTTGAGGATAAGTTGGATGGTACGAATTACCCATTTTGGGCTTATATGATGCATCATGTATTGGTTGATAAAGGACTTTGGAATATTGTGCAGGGTGTTGAAAAACATCCTATTACACCTGCAAATATAGGCACTAAAGTTGATGCAGATGGTGTCGAAGATGGTGATATTCTTCAGATTCATGCTCGTGCTATAGTTTCTACTGCACCTACTGTAGAGAAAATTTGTTGGGATGACAGAAATGCTCATGTGCATGCATTGATAGCCTTATCTATCAAACGTGCCATTATTCCTCACATTCTCTCTTGCAAAACAACTCAGGATGCTTGGGATACACTTACCACATTGTACCACACTAGGAATGAGGCTCGTATTGCTTATCTCCAAAAACGGTTGGAGAGTGATCAATGAGTGGAGGTGATTCTATGGATACTTTTCTAACAAAGATCAAATATTTGAAGAAAGAATTAATTGCTACTGATGAAGTCTTGCCTGACAGTTCACTTATGCTGACTGTTCTGAATGGTCTTCCCGATTCATATCAGAGTTTTGCTTCTACTCTTTATTTCATGATGAAGGCAATCAAAATACCTTAGCATTTGAGGAGTTAGTCTTTGTTTTGTTGCAAGAAGATGATTCTAGGTAGAACAGGTCCATTATGCATGTTGCACATCAAGCTTTCCTAGCTAGTCAGAAGGTCAAAGGTAAATGGAGCTCTTCTACTAGTAAGCAGAAATCTGCTCATTCTACACAATCAAAGAAGGATGACAAAGACGAAAAGAAAATAGAAAAGCACAAACTGTTTTGCAAGTACTGTAAAACAAATGATCATGTCATAAAGAATTATCTAAAATTGGTTGCAAAAGAGGCAAAGAAAAAAAAAGGATGGAATGGTTGTTGCAGAGGCCTCTACACAGAAAACAATGTCTGCTAATCTAGTGCAGAATGAAGAATGATTGTTTATTATTGTTTGTAGTTTTGACCCATCTTCTTCTAAATAGTGTATATCTGTAGTAGACTCAAATGTTTGGTACTTTGTAGTGGGGAAATCAAACATATTACCTTGTAGTGCAGTTTCTTCGCTTCACTTGAGCATGTCCCTACAGTGAATACTGTCACATCTACCAACAACTCCTCTTATCCTGTCATGAGAGTTGGTAAGATCATTCTAACTACTATTGATTGTAGTTCTTTTACATTATCAGATGCTTTATTTGTGCCAAAGATCAAGAAAAATTTGTTATCAATTTTAGCTTTATCCAAGATTGGTTGGTTGTGAAATTTATTGATGATAGATGTACAATTCATTGTCTATCAAATGGCGACGTGATTATTGCTTTTGGAATTTTATGTCGTGGGCTGTATAAGCTCATAGGCTATGAAAAATATGTGAATGACTCAACATGTGTAGTACATGATTCTCAAGCTATGTTAGATGCAAAGCTTTGGCATGCACGCTTTGTTCATCTGAATTTTGCTAGTCTGCTATGCCTGTAGAAATCTAATGGTTTCCTCTTTGCCCAAACTTGAGGCACCCAATAAACATGTTTGTGAAGGCTGTATTTTGGGAAAATTGAAATGTTCATCCTTCCCAAAAGATGGTTCGATTCGAGCTTCTCAAAAGTTGCAGCTTGTACATAGTGATATATGTGGTCCTATGTAGACACCTTCTTTTGGAAACTATCTCTACTTCATTATTTTCATTAATGATTTTTCCACGCATGCATGGGTATATCCATTGAAAGCAAAATCAGAAGTGTTTATGTGTTTCAAATAGTTTTTTGTTTTGGCTAAAAGTCTGTCAGCATGTAAAATGGGCACCCTCTATTGTAATCAAGGGGGGAATATATGTCTTCTGACTTTAATGTATTTTTGGCTAGACGTGGGATAAAACATCAGTGTGCAATGCCATATACACCTCAATAGAATGGAGTTGTTGAATGGAAGAATAGGTCACTCATGGAGATGGTGAGGTGTATGGTCAAGAGTCAGGCTTTACCACATAGTTTCTAAAACCTGGTGGTTGTGACATGTATACCTCTTCACTTATCCAACCATTCAAGAATGCATTTTTCACATCAAGTTGAAGGAGTCTCCAATTCCTTCTCGTAGCTACACTTATCAATGTCCTGATTATAGTCATCTTTGCAACTGGTGATAATGTTTCCTCATAGTCTATACCATGATTTTGTGAGCATCCTTTGGCAAATAATCTTGCCTTGTACCTACAAACAGATCCATCTAAATTTCTTTTAACTTTATATACCCATTTGCAATGGATTACCTTTTGATTTCGTGACATTGGAACCAAATACCAAGTGTCCATCTCCTTCAATGCATCTATTTCTTCTTTCATGGCCTTTTCCCAATTAGGGTTTCCCTTTGCCTCTTCATAGGTTGAGGGTTCCTCTGAAATTGAATCTTTTGCCAAGTAGATTGAATGCTTCATAACAAATGTGGATGGAATCATGTCTATACCCTTTTGGTTATTTCTTCTCTCTTGTGTAAGGAATTGAACTCACAACCTCTTGGTTAGGAATGTGATGGGCTAACCACTTGTCCCAAAATCCATGGTTGAGGATTACTTCCTAATCCTCTCTCTTATGGTGTATTTCAACCATCTCCTATCTATCAAGGGTGTGGTTCAACTATCTCCTACCTATCGCTTTACTACAACTTCCATAGTTTGTAATCCTTTTCTCTTTCATCTTGGTCATCGTTTGTATCACTTCTTGGATCATGGACCTGTGTATCATGCTTGCTTCCTAATTGATGAGAATAAAAATCAAGATCATATGGTATAGTTACCTTTTTTTGTATTCATCATACCAAGACATGTGTTCTTTAAACACAACATCTCTACTTGTAGTGAATTGCTTGGTTGAAGGATTATAGACTCCCTATAACCCATCTGAGTTGAGTCATATCCAATAAACACTACCTTTGTTGCCCTTTCATCTAGCTTACCTCTTATTTATGATGGTACATGAACATAAGCTAAACAACCAAACGCCTTGCAATGTCCAAAACTAGGTTTCCTTCCATGCCATGCGTCATAAGGATTCATGCCTTGAAGTTTTTTGGATGGTAGCCTATTGACAAGATACACAGTAGTTGAAGTAGCCTCCACCATAGATAATGTGGAAACTTCTTCTCTTCAAGCATTGTTCTGGCTGATCCAACCAATGTCTTGTTTCTCTTCTCTACAAATCCATTTAGTTGAGGAGAGTACTTGGTAGTCACTTCCCTTTTGATAACTTTTTCCTACAAGAACTCATCAAACTCTTTGGAGAAGTATTCTCCCCCTCCATCAGATCGGAGCTTCTTGAGTGATCTACTTGTATGATTCTCCACATGTGTTAGATACTTTTTGAAGCAATCAAACACTTCATTCTTACTTTTGATGAAGTATAGAATAGCCCATCTACTATGGTCATCAATAAATGAGACATAATACCTTGATCCTGCCAATAAAGGATCTTGACTTGGTCCCAATACATTTGTATGTACTAAGTCCAATAAGTTGTTGTGGATGTAGCCTTTGTGGTTGAATTGTTGTCTTTGTGCCTTCCCAATCTGACATGCATCACACCTATTGATCATATGTTGCTTTGATATGTTCGGTAGTCCTAGAACACTTTGATCCCTGCATATATCCTTCAAGGTTCTTTCATTAACATGAGCAAGTCTCTTATGCCACACTTCAAGCTCACTTAAGGCTTGAGACCCAAAAGTGAATAGAGATATGTTCTTGGTTTTTCTTACTTCAAAAGTAAAGAGCCTACCATGCTTCTCACCTCTGGCTATCTTCTTGAAGCCTTGACATGGATCTTCCACAAAAGCTCCATGTTGGGTGAACCTAACTTGCAAGCCTTTTTCAACTATTTGGCCTACACATTAGGTTTTTAGTGATGGTGGGTACATAGAGAACCTTACTTAGAATCTTTCTCGTGCCATCGGAAGCTTTGACATTACCAATTTTATCCTCATTGTGATTTGTGTCATCCCCTATTTGAACTTCATGTCATGCTTCGGACTTTCCAAATCAGTTAGAAGAACAATGTTGCCTGCAACATGATTTGAACATCATGAATCTATGTAGAATAAATGATCATCTTCTTTACCTTCTTTGTGGCTTAGATTCATAAGAAGCAATGAGTTTTCATGTGATTGATCTTCTGAATAATTTTTGAAGTCCCTTCTATTATAGCCTCTAATGTTATTGTTGAAGTTGTGTCCACCTCTGCCTCTATTGCTGCCATATCCTCCTCTTCCACTTCCTTTCTGGGTCTTCCCATTGAACCAACAGTTATGAGTGGTGTGCTTGGTCTTATCACATATGCCACAAGGTTGAACATTCTGACCTTTGGCTTCGTCATGCTTTGGTCCTTTCTTCTTCCCTTTCCACTTGCTTTTTCTTATGAAGTTGGCTTGGCAAGTCTCTTCTTCATCTTCTTCCTTCTTCTTGCCTTTCAGCTTCTTATCCTTCTTATCTCCATATAGAGCACTAGTTGAATTACCATGAGAGGATTTACCTTCCTTTATGCTATTGTTGGCTTTTGATTGAAGAGTTGTCCAAGAAAGATGTCGAAGTCTGGAGTTGCACATCCATGATGAGATCATAATCCGTTGTGAAGGATTGCCATTGCTTATCACTTCGAGTCCCATTGAGAATCTTCCTCATGATAGCCCTTTCTTCAATCAACTCTCCAATGGATGCTAAGTGATCTGCAACCTCATTGACCTTGGTAACTAATTTTTTGATGGTTTGTTTAGGTGTCTTTTTCATTTGGTTGAACTCGTTCCAAAGATGATTCTTTCTTGCTTTGGTACTAGCAAAAAAGAAAGTCTCGAGGGCATCCCAAGTCTCATGAGATGTCTTGCATCCTCTAATATGTGGTAATAGAAAGTCAGAGATAGAGTTTAGTATGTACGACCTTGCTTGAGCATCCCTTGCACACCAAAGTGTGAGCTTATCTATCTCCTCTTGTGTAGGTCCTCCTTTGGATCTTGGAATAGGCATAGATTCATCACCTACCACAATTCCATAAAGATTTCTACCTTGCAAATAAGCCTCCATTCTAATTTTCCAAGCTATGTAGTTGTGTCGATCAAGCTTCTTGATTATTGAGGGAAAGCCGTCACCCATCTTGATCTAACTCTAATACCACTGAAAGAACTTGGAGAAGCTTGTAGGAGGTAGAAAAGTGAGTTTTGAAGCAACTAAATTTGTTCTACCCAACCGGCAGAAGACCAGCCCTTGAGCTTATGGAGAATCAAAAATACCTTATATGCATGTGATAAGTACAATAAAATGCACTATATACTTTGGAGCATGAAGGAGAAAGAGTCGATACAAAACAGATAGGTTTGTGCATCGACTAGCTCAAAAAACTTACTACCTATGGAAGAGACAATGAACTTCAAATGCTCATAGCGACCAGCGTGATTACAATTAGAAAAAATCTTTGTATGGGAGTGATACACATAGAATTGAGTGTATATAATGCAGAAAAATATAAGGAATAAGCAAATTATGCTATAGAAATGAATCAAACACTCAACAGTGGTACTTCCTATTTTTCAGGAATACATAGAGATTGACCCCGAGACAAAAAAATTGATAATTCTCCCAATATACTGAACCTAATGCTTTGAAAACTTTTAAACATAAATGAGATGCAAATAACTTTCCAATGAGCCATGTCTCATCCAATTTGGAGCACTGTAGAGAGAGCAGTAGCCTCTGCAAGATTACTATTGGTGAAGAAGATGATGCAAAGAAATGAAGGAGCAAGACAATGATTGTCACGTGTATGTATATTGCTTCCATGTATTGTACAAGTTTTTTGAAGTCTTTATATAGACTCTAGACGTAATCCAAAACTTCTACAAGTGTTTTTTGAGTTCAAATGAAGGTGGGAATGGTTTTTGGAGGGAATCAATTCACTTTCCTATAATCTAGGAAAAGTGAAGATCTAGTTTGATCTACTTTTAGGTGATTGTTTGATTGATTGAATGCAATTCAAACACCAAAAATTCATGGAATTTGTGCTTTATAGTTCTACTTCTACAGTGTAAATCTCAAGACTTTTACAATGGTAAAATATCCATGAAAAATCTTTAAAAAAATACAATAAGTGAGCATAAGAAAAAGAACTCTCCAATGGATATTCCTTTGACATAATCTAAGCCATAGTTTTTTATGTAGATCAAATCCACCTCAAGCATAGTGTAAGATTGATGTTCCAACAATAGTGCCTCTTTTGCATCAGATTGTTATGCTATGGCTGCCTCTAGTGTTTGTGATGAGAATGAGCCTGTTTTGTTTGATGAAGCACAAATTTCTGAAAATTAGATGGCTACTATGCAATTAGAATATGATGCTATCATTAAAAATAGTACCTCTTCTTTATGTGACTTGCCTCCTGGCAAGAAGGCCATTAGCACTAAGTGGGTATACAAGCTGAAGCATAAGCCTGATGGAACAATTGACAAGTATAAGACTACACTTGTTGCAAAGGGTTATGCACAAGAAAGAGGCATTGATTTTGATGAGACCTTTGCACCTACTTGTCGAATGACTATTTTCCATAGCATCTGTGCACTTGCAGCTCATCATGGTTGGAATGTACATTATTTAGATATTAAAACTACATTTTTGAATGGTGAATTGCATGAAGAAGTGTATGTTTTATAGCCCCATGGCTTTGTGCAAAAAGGGCATGAAAACTAGGTGTGCGGGTTAAACAAGGCATTATATGGTTTAATGCAAGCATCCCGTGCTTGGTAGGAAAAGATACATGCTTATTTGATTGCACATGGTTTTGAACAAAGTCCACCACCTAAAAGCCACATTATATGTTAAGCATGCTAATAATGTGATTTTTATCATTGTTGTGTATGTTGATGATATGCTGCTCACTCGTCCTCATGAGAAGCATATTGCTGATTTTAAGGCTGATTTGCATGCCTCATTTGAGATGTCTAGTTTGGGGCATTTGCATCATTATTTGGGCATTCAATTTATTCAAGTTGATAGTAGAATAGCTTTGTGTCAAACGAAATATATTGACAAATTATTGTAGTGTTTTAGCCTTGAAGACTGCAAAGCTATTACCACTCCTATGGAGACATGTTTATGATTGATTCTTCATTATGTTGGAGATGCATTTGATGTTGTTCTCTTTATGCAGGTTATTAATGCTTGATTTACTTATGCATTACTTAGCCAAATATTCAGTTTGTTGTCTCACAGATGAGCAGGTTTACGCATTGTCCAGTATTCAAGCATTGGCAGGTAGTTAAGCACATCTTTCGTTTCTTGAGTGGTACCCGGCTACTTGGGTTGTCTTATCCCAAGGGTGGATCACTACCACTAGATTTACAGGCTTTTTCTAACTTTAACTAGGCTAGTTGTAATGAAACTTGTGTGTCAACTAGTGGCTTTTGCTTCATACTTGATAGCTCATGTATATCTTGCTTGAGCAAGAAGCAGCCTACTTTGGCCACTTCTAGTTGTGAGGGTGAGTATAGGGCAGCTTTCATAGAGACTCTTGAGTGTGTGTGGCTCAGATGCCTTATGGTCGATTTAGGTGTTGGTCACTCTTCTGCCACCACCATCTTCACTAACAGTGAGAGTGCATCGGTAGTTGCAGGGAACCTTGTGTTCCATGCTCGCAGTAAGCACATTGAGGTGCATTATCATTATGTCACGTGTAAGATGCCACATTGATTTTCCACCCGGAAAAAAAAAAGATATGTAGGTAATAATGAAATTTTATGTTTAGGATATTCTGATCATGTCTGCAAGATTTTGTAGCAATAAGTTTTTACATTCTCTCTCTAGAAAGTTGTCGCATGAAATTCTATGTTAATTTCGAGCATGAGGATGAAGGAATCTGAAAAAGTGTTGTATGAGAGAAAGGTAGAGTACTCTTAGTAGAAAAACTTTACCTGATAGAATTTTTTGTAGTTCCTATGTTTTATGTCTCGTTCGATTCCATGAAGATAGGTAAATGAAGAGATTTTTCATGTTTTTTCATCTCTCTCTAGAATTTTCGATTTTGCAGGGCCCAAAAGTGATATCTGGAAGCATATTTGGACCTGAGGTGTCTCTAACACTATTGTACAGATTTAAGAACTGAATATTTTTGTCTCTCACAAGCTCAAGCTGATTCCTCACCGTTTTTGAGTTACAAGGCTTGGAAAAGTGCCGTTTTCCAACACTTAAAAAAAAAAAAGAGAAGCCTTCATTCATTCATCTTATTCATGTTCGCGGATTTAGAAAACGCACATGAGTATATAGGTTATTTTTGGGTGATTGACGTGTGTGTGAGTGCGTTGCAGGGATCACCTCTATTTTGCAGGTACGATTCTTGATGGTGGACATGAAAAGTAGATGCGTGGGTGGTCTAGAAGTCTTGCATGAGACATGCGAAAAGACGCTATCTTGGAGCATGCAGATTCTAAAAGTGCGGGTCTAGGAAGGCGTGATTGGTCGTGTGCTGGCGAAAGGCGGAGACCCCAAAAAGACGAAGACTGAGAGATAGAAAAGGATGATGGTTGTCCAGTCACTACGATCGTTTTTCGGCTTCTATATTGAGATTGAGATTGAGATTGTGATTGTGATTGAGATTGGGATTGAGATTGTGATTGTGATTGAGATTGGGATTGAGATTAGCTCGGGGGTGGTCGGGTGGATGAGGCTTCACATTGAAGCTATCTGATAGATTTTGTAACACAGATCAGTACTACTTGTAAATCTGCACAGATAATAAAATTCTCTCTCTTCTTGTTCTGCGTATACTCTGTTTTCCTTCTTATATCTTGTGGTGTCGAAACCTATGATTCTGTGTGAGATTGTGATTCAAGTTTAGAAGACTTGTTACATCAGGGATAGGGTCTCTACTAGAGACATTAGCTTGCCATATGCACCCACACAGGAGAACATCGCAGACCTTTTCATGAAGGCTCTCCCTAGGGAGAAGTTTGAAGCTTTTTGCAAAGCTTTGGGCTTACTTCCTTTCGTGGATTGATTCCACATAGTTTAGCATTTCCTTACACATGAGTGTCAGCTCCTTGTTCACCACATCACTCCCAGGGGGATTTGTTGATATATTTAGGTAGTGATGTGTGTGAACACACTAGGAATGCCATGGCATTTTTTCCCCCTCTTTAGGAGATTTTTTCCCCGGCTTGTATATATGCCTATTTGATGGAGAGTGCTAATCTCCAAAATAACAAGCTACTCTTGAACTTAGAGCACCTCTATATCAAGAGTAACTCAAAACCTACACTAATTTGGAGGCTCAAATGAAAATTTTGGATAAACTGTGAAGAAGAAGACTCTATAGAAAGTTGGCTGCAAATAACTCTCTCATTGACTTATCAAATGTGTAAACTTTTTTATAAAACTTTGCACAAGGTGTCGCATATAGTTTGTGCACCTCCTCCAAGTTAAATCATTCCAAAAGACTCAACAGATCTTGAGAAATGATCTTATCAAGTCACCTATGTCTAAAATTGTTCTTCTGAGAAGTAGATTTAGACACCTAACTTCTAACACTTGGTTCTCTTAATTTAGAACCTATTTATGAAAATGTTTTTAGCCACAGATAGCTTACCTTCCAACTTAAAGATTGAGTGCTTGATTGGTCAAAAATTTACACTGTGAAAGGAGAACTGACCAAAACATTAACATCAAATTTTGCGCATGTTTCAAGAAATAGTGAACACTTCTTCACATATGAATGTTCCTACTTATAATTCTCACAGCCTGTTTACAATTAGGCTCTCAAAATTTAACCATAGACTAGTTAACTAATGGACTTAGACATCTACAAAAGGATTCTTGAAATGATCAAGCACAGAAGGAGAATACACAGAAAGTTCGGGTGCAACATTTTTCATTTCTGAGAAATTTTTACATCTAAGTAATAAGAGAGATTCTACATACTTCTAAAAGTCTAATGACATCTAATTCTCCTCAAAACTTGTTCTAACATATTCCCTCTCTCTTTGCCCCGACATTTTCTTTGTATATATAGGCAAATATTTACAAGCTCATGACCATACAAAAGTATATGATGAACTGACTCTAAAATAATGTACATATGTATACACATCTTTATCTCCTGGATATGCACTTCCTTCATGCTTCATGACTTGGTCTTTTCTTCAGTCCTTGACTTCAATTCTTCACCCAAAACTTCAATTGTTGATTCCCTGCACCAACAGCTCCCCCTCAATCATCAATTGAGGTTTTATATATCTTCTTTATGCCTCCCATGTCTTTGAATCTCTGTAGCTTTGGTCCATCCAAGCTTTTGGTTAGCATATCAGCTATCTGATCCTTTGTTGAAGTATGCATAACTTCAATCTCCTTATCCATCACCTTCTCTCTAAGAAAGTGATACTGAATCTCAATGTGTTTAGTCTTGGCATGAAAAACAAGATTAGCAGCTAGATACAATGAACTCATGTTATCTCCATGAATAGTGGGTATACTCTGAGTGATGTCAAAACTCTTCATGAGAGTCTTGAGCCATATCACTTCCTTTGCAGCTTCAACCATACCTTTGTACTCAGCCTCTGTGGATGATAAAGCAACAGTATGTTGCTTCTTTGAACATCAAGAGATTAACTTATCTCCCACATAACACAAGTATCCATATGTTGATCTCCTATCATCAGGATTACGTGCCCAATCTGTATCACTATATATCTTGATGTTTGTATCTGATTTAAAACCATAATACAAACCTTCTTTGAGTGTACCCTTAATGTACCTCAACACTCTTTGTCCTGCAATCCAATGTTCTTTCCTAGGACAATGCATGAATTGAGATAGTACTCCAACTGCATATGACAAATCAGGCCTAGTTAAAGTAGCATAGATGAGACTACCAACCAAACTTTGATATAGCTTCATGTCCTTGAACTCTTCTCCTCCATATCTGCTCAATTTATGATTCACCTCCATTGGAGTAGGTGCTACCCTGCAATCATTCATCTTAAATTTGATCAACAAGTTTCTCAAATACCTTTCTTGAGTTACATACACTCCATGTTGAGTGTATGAGATCTCCATTCCCAAGAAATATGATAAGTCTCCCAAGACACTGATTTTGAATTCTTTATCCATTTTCTTCTTTAGGCTTTGAATACCTTCCTCATCTGTACCTGTAAGAATTATACCATCAACATATATGCACATGTAAATGAACCCATCATCACTTGCTTTAACAAGCAAGCTACTATTTGCTTTAGATACTTGGAAACCAAGTTCTTTTAAGAACTTCACAAGTCTATAATTCCATGCCCTTGGGGCCAACTTCAAACCATACGAAGTTCTCTTGAGCTTGCACACATGATCTAGATACCTTTCATCTCTGAATCCTTGTGGTTGCTCCATGAAAACATCATCTGAAATATAACCATTTAAAAAGAATTCTTCATACCTAATTGACATAACTTCCAACCTTTACATGCAACAATAGCTATGAGTGTCCTGATGGTTGTCATCTTTGCCATAGGACTATAGGTCTCATCATAATCTATACCTTTTGTTCTTGTAGACCCATTTGCATCCAATGATCTTCTGACTATTTGGTTTAGGACCAAATCCCAAGTGTCATTCTCCATCAATGCATCATACTCTTCTTGCATAGCTTTCTCCCAATTTTCCTTAACTTTTCCTCTTCATATGTAGAAGGGTCTTCATCTGCCTTTATCATATATGCATAATCTTTGGTAGCCAAAAAAGAAGTGTCATAGCTATACCTTGTAGGTTGCCATTTGTGTCTTGTTGCCCTTTTGAGTTCTCCACTCCTTGAGGTTTCTGGTTCATCACATTCTGGATCAAACCTTGGCACTTCTTCAACTTCAACATGTACTTCATTGTTCTCTTCTTCATCAAATATATGAATCTTTGATTTACCTTTCTTTTGATTCACAACTTCTTCATCACCTGCATAAATATTGATTGTACCTGCATACCAAGTACCTTGCTCATCAAATGTAACATCCTTTAACACTAGGAATTGTTTTGTGGATGGATTCCACAACCTATATCCCATCTGCTTGTCATCATATCCAATGAATACATATTTTTCAGCTTTAGTTTCCAATTTGTGCCTCAATTGAGATGGCACATATGCATATGCCAAACATCCAAATACTTTGCAATGATCTAGAGTAGGTCTCTTACCCCACCATGCCTCATATGGTGTCATACCCTGCAAAGCTTTACATGGTAATCTATTTGACCAAGTATGTAGCTGTATTTATAGCCTCAACCCACAAGTAATTTGGGAAATTTTTCTCCTTCATCATGGATCTTGCAAACTCAACAAGAGTTCCATTCCTCCTTTCTGCTACACCATTTTGTTGAGGAGAGTACCTACAAGGAATTTCCCTTTTTATACCTGCATTCCATAAGTAATCACTGAACTCATTAGAAAAATACTCTCCCCCTCCATCTGACCTTAGTCTCTTCAACTTATGACCTGTAATTCTCTCTGCATACACATGATAATGTTTGAATGTATTGAACACCTCTAACTTATCTTTGATCACATAGATAGTGATCCACCTGGTAGCATCATCAACATAAATCACATAATACCTTGAACCATTGATACTGAAATCCTTTGATGGTCCCCACACATCTGTGTGTACCAATTCAAGCTTTTCTCAATACATAAAACCATGCTTGGAATAAGATTGCTTATGAGCCTTACCTAATTGACATGCTCACATATGTATGCCATATGTTGACGTGCAATATTAGGCAATCCAAGCACTGAACCATTATTAACCATATCTTTGATACCTCTTTCATTGAAATGTCCAAGCCTCTTGTGCCAAAGATCTAACTCAGAGATCTTATGTCCTCCATAAGTGAACAAGGCATGACCAACATTACCTTGGATCTTCAATGTAAACAATCTTCCTTCTTTCTTCCCTGAAACAATCTATTTATACCCATTGCTAGGGTCTTCCACAAACACTCCTTCATTACTGAACCTAACTTCATAACCTTTTTCAACAATTTGTCCTACACTTTTTCAGATTCTTAGGAATTGTAAGAACATACAAGACCTTACTCAAGAGGGTACTACCATCCTTGGCCTTCACTGATCCAATTGACTTCACATTGTGCTTTGTATTGTCACTTGTTTGAACTACATGATTAGTTACCTTATTTTCCAAATCAGTCATCAAAGCTATGTTACCACTCAGGTGATTGCTACACCCTCAGTGAATGTAGAAGACTCTTTGGTCTTCACTTTGTCTTTCACAAGTTGCATTCATTATCAATGTTGAATCCTCCTTCTGATCTGAAGCATAATTGTAGTAGGTATTGTTGTATTGTTGACTTTGGAATCCTCTACTTGCATTTCTTCCAAAGTAACCTCTACTACCTCTACCTCTGAAATTACCTCTTTGATTTGTGCCACCTCTTCCTCTTGAATTAATGTTCTAATTATATCCACCATTACTCAAAGTATTATGCCAACAATCATTAGCTAAGTGATTTCTCTTACCACAAATCCAGCAAGCTTTGACTCCATCTTTATTACTCCTGCCTCTTCCTCTACCTTTGCCACCTCCTCTTCCTCTTAGGAAGTTAGCTTGGCTAGTTGTACCTTCATCCTCATTTGCTTGTTGCTTTCCTTTGATATTCTTCTTCTTATCCTTTGAATACATTGCATGACCTATACTCTTGTCACCTTCACCTTTGACATCCTACTCAAAGGTTAACATATGTCCCAGAACCTGATTAAAGTCAGGAGTAAAATGATCAAGTGATAATTCAGTAGACAAAATGAATGGCTTCCATTTGTCATCACCTCTCAAACCTGTGAGGATTTGCCTTACCAATGTATCCTCTTCAATGTCTTCATCAACTGCTCCTAATGCATCTGCAATGTCCTTCATCCTTCTTACATAATCTGAGATGGATTGAGAGGCCTTCTTCTTGAATGTGGTAAATTCTGCCCACAAAGATGCCTTCCTTGACTTTGTGGTGTTTTGGAAATGCTCCTCCAAAGCATTCCATATAGCACTTGCACTTTCAAGACCTCTAATGTGAGGTAGCAAGTAGTCATTAACTACCATATAGATAATGCTCCTAGCTTGAGCATCTCTCTTCATCCAATTCTTCAAATCTGATAGTTCCTCCCTAGTTGGAACACTATGATCTCTGAACTGAGGCTTTTCTTCTTCACTTGTGATATAACTTATCAAATCTTTGCTCATAAGATGAGCTTCCATCCTCATTGACCATGCTGGATAGTTCTCTCTATCCAACTTCTCTATTTGAAGAGAATCTCCCATACTTTTTTCACCTTTGTATTGAATTCTTCAAACTTTATGAGTAATAGATGTACCTTTACTTCGAATGATACTCCTTTTGTCTTCCTTGATGTCGTATGGCTTCCTTCTCTGGCTTTGCTCTCAAGCTTTCACCTTTTGAATCTTCAGATGTTGAATTCTTTATGACTACAACAGTCGAGATCCTTCCTTTCTTCAATTTTGATGCTTCCTGCTCTGATACCACTGATGGAGAGTGTTAATCTCCAAAAGAACAAGCTACTCTTGAACTTAGAGCACCTCTATATCAAGAGTAACTCAAAACATTCACTAATTTGGAGGCTCAATGAAAATTTTGGATAAACTGTGAAGAAGAAGACTCTACAAAAAGTCTGCTGCAAATAACTCTCTCATTGACTTATTAAATGTGTAAAGTTTTTTATAAAACTTTGCACAAGGTGTCTCCTATAGTTTATGCACCTCCTCCAAGTTAAATCATTCCAAAAGACTCAATAGATCTTGAGAAATGATCTTATCAATTCACCTATGTCTAGAACTATTCTTCTGAGAAGTCGATTTAGACACCTGTAACTTCTAACACTTGGTTCTCTTAATTTAGAACCCGTTTATGAAAATGCTTTTAGCCACAGATAGCTTACCTTCAAACTTAAAGATTGAGTGCTTGGTTGCTCAAAAATTTACTCTGTGGAAGGAGAACTGACCAAAACTTTAACATCAAATTTTGTGCCTGTTTCAGGAAACAGTGAACACTTCTTCACATATGAATGTTCCTACTCATAATTCTCACAGCCTGTTTACAATTAGGCTCTCAAAATTTAACCATAGACTCATATGGACTTAGACATCTACAAAATGATTCTTGAAATGATCAAGCACAGAAGGAGAATACATAGAAATATCGGGTGCAACATTTTTCATTTCTGAGAAATTTTTACATCTTAGTAATAAGAGAGATTCTACTTACTTCTAAAAGTCTAATGACATCTAATTCTCCTCAAAACTTGTTCTAACATATTCCCTCTCTCTTTGCCCCGACATTTTCTTTGTATATATAGGCAAATATTTACAAGCTCATGACCATACAAAAGTATATGATGAACTGACTCTAAAATAATGTACATATGTATACACATCTTTATCTCCTGGATATGCACTTCCTTCATGCTTCATGACTTGGTCTTTTCTTCAGTCCTTGACTTCAATTCTTCACCCAAAACTTCAATTGTTGATTGCCCTGCACCAACACTATTTCCCTAACGGGTTACTAATCTTTGTACATTCTAGTGACAATACATTCAGTATTGTGTGTTGTGCTCCAAGCTTCTTCTTCTTCCTTGTGTTGTTTGTGTGCTTCCACAGACCTCAAACTCCAACAAGAATTTGGGAAATATTTAACAGAGTCTTCTCAAAAAAATGAATCAATGGACAATAATGACCAACCAAAATGATTATGTGAGAATAAATATGCTCACACCGATAAAATCATGAAGAAGTAAGTTGAACATTGTATAGTTGACAAAACCAAAAAGTGTGCATACTAAATCACTCACTCCATAGCATATAATCACTTGCTTGAAAGAAGCCAACTAGGCATATCAAGCACCTATGAAATTATCATACATCTCCTATGGTGAGGCTGGGTAAGTCTTCCACCTGCATCACTGAAGAGACCCCAACATTTGGGTGTCTCCCAATTAAGAAAACCTCACCATGACCCTCTTTATCAAACATAAAAGGATTTATGCAAAAACATAACTATGATATCAATGACCACATGGACGTACATAAGAGGTATCCACAAAAGTCTACATAGTGTGTATGTGCTCAATATATGCAGTAAAATAGCACTCAAAAGCTGAATTATCTACCCAAACATTGGCCAACAAAACTTGCAAGTGCCTATCAACTCTATTCATTAGGTTCAAAAATTCTACATAGACTTACATGTTGAGATATCAAGCTCAACATGTGATGATCCAGGATGACACGTACTAGTTTTTTGTTTCTTTGACATGTATAGTGGTCATGCCAGTATATGTCAGGGATACTTCATTGAGCTTTATTAGATTTATGTACCGAGAGTGATGGCACATTTTTTTCTAGCCAGCTCGTTCATTTGCGCACATTAGGTTTTTCCTTATGTACTGATCTTTATATATTGCACTTGTTGTATTCTTGTTTTTAGATCATTTTTGTACATTCCTTTTTATGTAATAGAAGAAGAAGAAGAAGAATAAGATCATTCATCCTTGCCTCAATTTGTGTGTGTGATTCTCCTTGAGAGTGAGAGTGTGTGTGTGAGCTCTCTTCTTTATCTCCTTCCTCGTGACATGGTATCAGAGCCAAGGTGGCTGTAGAGAGCTTGTGGAGAAGGCGACGGTGAAGAGTACGTAGCAAGGCGTGGAGAAAAGGTGATTCACAAACGAGATCCATTTGCTACGAAAACCGATGTGAAGGTAGAAGACCTCAAAATATTTTTGGGAGTTATCCCTTTAAGGTCACTCGTTTTTGTCAAATTGAAGTTTTAGAGCCATCTCGACCTCCACTTTGAGCCCGCAAGGTGGGGCTCACAGAAAAACCAGGTCAAATTATGAAATTCTAACTTGCATTGTGTTTGGCAACACTGATATATTCCAAATCCAAAATTTCAAGCGATTCTGTGTACTGTTGATAGTGCGACAATGTCATGTCATATTGCGACAGTGTTCAAGTAGAAGTGCTGCTTGTAGTGTTTTGCAGTGTTGTGAATTGCTACAAAAATGGCAAATGCAGATGGAATGAGTCAGCTTATGAGCGATAAGCTGGACAAGAACAACTTCCATGCTTGGAGATTCAGAATGACAAATTTCCTGATGGGAAAAGTCTACTAGAAGTACATCGAAGGAGAGAATGAAAATGATCCACAGTTACCAGAAAGGAATCGAACTGCAGATCAGGTAAGAGTATATGAGGAATGGAATCAAGGAGCATGAAAGGTAATGTATTGGCTATCTGTTAGCATATAGGATAGCATGATTGGACATATCTAGGATGCCAAGACTCCAAAAGAGTCTTGGAACATTTTGGTCATATTGTATGAGACCAATACAAAGGCATGGAAATTGCAACTCAAGAATGAGTTGCATACATTGGAGAAGAAGAGCATGTTGGTAAGTGACTACACCTTGAAAATCAAAAGCATATGTGAGTCACCTACATCTATTGGCGTGAATGAAGATGATGATGATAAGGTGGAAGTGTGTCTTCATGGCTTAGGAGCTTCATATAAGCAGTTCAGAACTTCCATACAGACCGGGGAAAATATTCCGAATTTTGATGATCTGGTATCTATGTTGATTATTGAAGAAAAGAATCTTGGTGAGGATTCAAACTCCCAAGTAAAATCTAGTTCTGAGCAAGTATTCTACTCTGGTAGAGGAAGAGGCAGAGGTAGAGGTTTTGGAAGTGGAAGAGGAAATAGTAACCAAGTCCAAAGTCAACAACAGAATCATGCAAGAGGAAGAGGATAGTTTCGAGGCAAGGGGAGCCAAAGAGGCCACAGAAATTTCCAAAGAAATGATTCAGGTAATGACACTAAAGGATGTTGGAATTGTGGTAAACCTAGGGACTTTGAACGTGATTGTAGGTTGAAGAATCAAAATAACAGGAGGCAGCAGAATAACTATGCATCCACAAGTGCAGATGATTCTGAGAAGATGTTCATGGTTCAACATCACATGATGAATACGATGTCTGCTGGTGTTTCAAAATCAAATGATCATGTCTCGTATGTTGATTCAGGTGCTTCAAATCACATGACCAGTCATGCGGAATGGTTTAGTGCTTTGTAGAAATTGCCAGTTCGTGGATATGTTGAAACAGGTGATGACACATCACATCCTAGTGAGCATACAAGAAACATAGCATTATCGATGGAAGACGGAAAGGTAAAACATCTTGCTAATGTGCTTCATGTTCCAAATATAACAAAGAATCTGGTTTCCGTTGGACAAATGGTTGACCAGGGATTACAAGTCAGGTTCAATGTTGATGGATTATATGTAGAAGAGTACAAGCAGGATGGATGATTGGTTGCCAAAGGAAACAAAGTGGGTAGGATGTTCACCTTAAATGTGAAGATTCCTAAAATGAATGCAGTCATGTTTGCAAAAGGCGCAAGAGTTATTGCAGATTTAGAGATGTGGCACAAACAGATTGGACATGCAAACTTGCAAAGGCTGAAATTGATGCAGTCAAAGGAGATTGTCCATGGACTACCAAATTTCAAAGTTGCAGAAATGCAAAAGGTATGTGCAGCATGTTAATTTGGTAAACAATCAAGAGCATCATTTCCACATGACAAGCATGTTAGTGAGAATGTACTAGAAGTAGTACATATAGATGTCTGGGGTCTAGCAAAGATCACATCTATGGGTGGTTACAGGTTTTATGTTACTTTCATTGATGACCATACACACAAAGTATGGGTATATTTTATGAAAGAGAAGAGCGAGGTGTTCACTCACTTCTAGAATTTTAAAGCTATGGTGGAAAAGCAGGCAAGAAAATACATTTAGACATTAAGATCTGATGGAGCAGGTGAATACATGTCAAATGAGTTCAACAGTTTTCTAAAAAATCATGGAATTCGGCGTCAATTTTCATGCAAGTACACACCACAACAAAATGGCGTTGTTGAATGCAAAAATAGACATATTGTAGAAATAGCAAGAGCCTTGATGGTGGAGAAGAATATGCCTCATTGTTATTGGGCAGAAGCTATGCATACTATTCTATACATCATGAATAGAACTCCGACTACTGTTGTACATCAAGTTACACCTGACGAGAAGTTTACAAGTAAAAAGCCAAACTTATCACAACTGAAAGTTTTTGGCTATATTGCATATGTACATGTCCGAGATGAATTAAGGATGAAGCTTGATCCAAAAGCAGAAAAGTGTGTCTTCATTGGATACTCCCTTGAGCAAAAGGGATATAAATGATATAACCCACTCACACGACAGGTAAAGGTGAGCAGAGATGTGGTATTTGATGAAATGTCAAGCTTCTATGCAGATGCCAAAGAAGGACTGAATCTAAAACCAAATGACAAAGAAAATGTTGAAAAATCAAGAGTAGAATCTCAAGTTTTGAGTGGACTAGATGCATCACCAAGCAATAGTCCCAACTCAAATCCATGGAGTGGAAGATTGCGTGGAAATTTTAGTCCATCAAATTCATCAAATACATCCAAGAAAGGTAAAGAAAAGCTTTCTGCAGGTCATAAAATAGGTGCAGGTTTTGAAGACTGTTAAATGTTAATCGTTAAATTTCCAATTTGAGACTCAAAATACTTTCAAATTCATACGTTTCCGAACCTTTCCTAACCGTAAATTACCTCTTAGCCACGTGGGTCCTTGGGAGTGGTAGGGCTCTGTTAGATAGAGGCCCTGTACTATTTTCCCAACTTATTACACAATCATAATTACTTCTAGCGTCTTAGTTCCGTGCGCAATTCTGAACAACCGATGACTGTTCGTTGTACTGGACTTAGAATTTCTGAACTAATCCTGCTATAATGGTCTGAGCAGTAGTCCGGTGACTTGTGTCCAATAGAATAATCTACTTTAGTAAACGAAGATCACCTAATACGTACTTCTTCAGAACAGACAGGTATACCAAACACATATATATATATACTGAAATTATACAAC
Source organism: Ceratopteris richardii (assembly GCA_020310875.1). NCBI lineage: Eukaryota > Viridiplantae > Streptophyta > Polypodiopsida > Polypodiales > Pteridaceae > Ceratopteris > Ceratopteris richardii. The sequence continues at coordinate 152,681,682 of CM035431.1, read as the reverse complement.
TCATCGTATACCAATTACGAGCAACAAATGTCCTGCCAACAAGTGACTTGTTACAGGCTTAACAATGACCTACTCGCACTTCAATCGTTACAGATGCTAGTTTTCCTGTGATCGGAATCAACATTGAACGTAGACTACTGCATCGAACTTGGTCACTTACCAAAATGGTTAACATGCGATCAGTTCGGAACTACTTCCATACTTCCTTGTTCAGTATACTACTGACAAGTAACACACTGCACTTATTAACACTCAGAGACACACTCAACCATTACTGAACAGATTCGTAACACAAAATTACTAATTCGCAACTCTGCACTACGGAGTGAATAAACGACTAACCAAGCGCAGAACAGAACAGAAATCAACACAAACAATACTCAAACTTTGTAACAGTGTAATAATAATCTGACAAATAATCAGGCAAACAAACTGGCAATTCCAAGAAAAAAACCGTTTCTCACAAGCGTCTCTCTCGCCATTCTCTTTACATTTGTAGCTCAGTGATGAGTAGCACCTCCTTTAATGTCAATCCGGGAAGACGTGAGGATGGTATGAAGACCTCGAGCAAGTGGCGGCACAAGTGCGTGAGTGAGAAGCACACAAACATGCACACACATACACACACACGCGCACACACGGCAAAACAAAAAAGTGAGAAGCAATGGAGTTCTTAGATTACTTTCAAAAAGCTCTTACAAGTTCATTTCAATTACAAGCTAACCTCAAAAATGAGCTCTCTAGCTCTTTTTATAGTTTTTGACTAGGTTTTGGCCCTGTCCAGACCTAGTGTCCGGCCTAGTTAAAAATTAGGTTCCAGGGCCAATTTGAGGGCGTAAACGGAGTCTAAAAAATACGAAAATTGATATGTAGGTACTTCTAAGGCTCCTCAAGCTCAAGGACTCCTTGGCTTGCACAAAATGGAGCTACAAAAATATGAAATGGTATTTACAATGATTGTTAGTGATAAGAATCACTGTTATAAAGATGTTGATTTGGAAAAATTTGCAGGGCCTATCTGCTAGATTTGCGTTGACTGCTTTGTCTACTTACTCCTTCACCTCGCTCTGACTCTCTCCGCTGGCTTCCTTGTCTAGTCAGTCCTTGGGTGCCCATACTGCTCTCAACACCCCCCCCCCCTCTCTCGCGTCTCTCGTCCCTGACAGACTCTTGTTGCTGGGAGTGTTGGATGTAATATTCCACAACCTAAGTGGCAAGCTGATGTTCTTGTATGCATAGTCCTCTGGCCAAATCTGTCATCATACGATCCCAATCAATTGGTCTTGGAATGTCCGGATGTGGCAGACGTAACTGATCTGCATGGATCGCTTGTTCTACTGCGAATAGGTGTAGCAAATGTGTGGGTCTGGGAATGAAAATTTCCGAATGATATTCCCAGAATCCCGTAGAGAACATTTCCTCAAATGTCTGCTTGAAGCATGCGGGTAAGTACTTTATTCGTGCATGCCAAGCAAAGATTATAGTGACCGAGGGGGTCTAGCTCATGTCGTAGACTAAATCCTTGTTACCTTGAGAGAATCCAGGGGCAGAGATGTATGGAGCTTGTACATTCCGAAAGGTTTTGAAGACAATGGTCATGAGCTCGAATATCTTCATACACATTTTCGCTGCTATGTCGGGTACATTATTTAGACGTGTAGACCAGTGCCGAATTGTTGATATCATGTAGGCTACAGTTGGGGTCCCTCGAGGTGGAGCAAAATATGGATAGTTAACCGAAGCTGAGCATTCTTTATTGTTGCGTACCTTGATTGCAAATGCTTGCCAGGATCTGCGACGTACCACTGGGCAATAGCATGGATTATACTTGATATATAGTGGCATGGTTGCCCAGGTGCTCATCATCTCTGGGTAATCGGTTAGTAGACGTGCACGCCAATTAGGTTGGAAGATCGAGCCAACACGTGCATCTGTCGGTAAATCCCCTAGCTCAAATTGAGTGGCGAATGTGGGCTCCTTCCCTGTATGTCTCTTGACTTCTGCATTATAATCATGTAGCAAGACAAAATATGGCATGTATTGCGACTCTGATGTTGTGATTAACCGTTGATGGGATAGATTTTGAAAGTAAGAAGACCGAAGGACAGTTTCTTCCAAATTTGTGAGAGCTTGCATTTGCATGGCCACACGATCATCATGTGTCTTACCCACTTTCTCGACCCTTTTGACCCAATCTGGAACTTGAATTTCTAAAGTGTCTTGTCCTTCCTCTGTAGTTCGACCACCGGGTGTCGGCATCGGCTCATATGGCTCTTCATAGCTGTCGTCGACGGGGATTTCCACCACTGTTTCAGGTTCTGGTTCTTCAGTTGGCGAGGGTGGCCTTTCATATGGTAAGAGACGCGCTTGGAGTTCGGTCACCTGTTTCCGGAGGGTCTCTAATTCTTCTGGAGAGTGTTGCAAGACTACCAGCTCCTGTTGAGCTGTGGGGGCACTGGCTATCTGTTTCTTTAGGTCTGCACATTCAGTCTCTAACTTTTCATATGACTCCAAGAAATTTGCATGCTCCTCAAGTAAGATGCGAATGTCTTCCGATGGTACAGCTCTATACTTGGTAGGGCTAATGGTTGCTCCTGCAGTTCCTTCCATAGCCGCTTCAAAGTTGTCTTGGTTTTGTTGTTGAAGCCTCTTGTTCTCTTCTAGTGCTGCTGCCATATGCTTCCTTAATAGCCCCAGGTTGCGTCTGAGTGTAGCATTAGATATCATTTGCGCTTGGAGCACTGTTTCTAATTCCTTGACTGCTTGGTCATCTATTGTTGATGTCTTTGATTCCAATTCGGAGTGAGCCTGCTGTAAGGTTGTATGCTCGGTTAGGAGCGTTTGGTAATCAGCTTCAAGAGTGGTGACTCTAGCTTGCAGATGTTGAGATTCTACCTGGAGGGCAGCAGTGCGTTCTTCCAATTGATGGTATTCTTGTTGTAGTTGATGTGCACACTGAAGTAATGTGTTGAACGTGCTATTTACATTATGAGATGCAAGGGGGAAAATTTGAAATGCAGGGGAGGTGGGATTGGGTAGGGGGGTAGTGAATGCTGTGTGTGCCAATGATGTGAGTGGTGAGGTGGGGGTAAGGGAGGGGGAGATGGTGGAATTGTGGGGAGAGGTGCTGTGGTTGGTGAAATGTCCATTGGGTCAGACAAAGTGGTGTGTACAGGGGCTACCATGTAGGTGGGTATGGTAGGTGAAGTGAGTGTGGTGTTTGTGTAAATTGATGTCGTTGCTAACATCAGAGAAATGTGCCTCTGAAACATTGGAGAGCGGATGAACTGCTCCACAAAGGACGGGTATTGGGGTGGTGAGGTCAGGTTGAAAGAGGAGTAGGGGCCAGATGGGAAGTGAGGGTCATGGAATGGAGGTACCCGTAGTGGGGAATAGGCTGGAAAACACAGGGTGCCTTCAGTGGGTGTCGGGTTTCCAACCACACTTGGAATTATGGGATGGCCAGTTATGGGTTCGGAGGATAGAAGGGGTGAAGTGTACAAGGGATTGGTGACGAAGGAGAAGAGGGTGTCTTGTGAGGTGGGTTCTCGAAATGAGAATGATGTGAATGAGGATGGGTTATAAGTGAAGGTAGAGGTGATGACTGTCGTTTCTTCCATGGTGGGAGGTGGTGGTGGGGGTGGAGAAGGTGGTGATGGAGGATGCTGGGGTGAGATGGGTGATGTCTGAACGAATGTTTCAGCAGAGAGGTCAGTGGTGGTTGTGGGAGTAGTTGTGGTTTCAATGGGTACTTCTTGTTCTGTGACTGGTATCCTGATAGTCTTACCTGCTCGTGGTAATGTGTCAACTCTGCGTTTGTCATACCTCGCGGACTGGCGGACTGCAGTGTGGACAGCCTCCGAAACTCCTAAAGATTCTGACACTAATTTGAGGGTGTCAATGAAATGTTGGTCCACCCCCTCATCTGATAGCATTTCTTGCATCAAAGCTTGACCTGATACAAGAGAGAGTTGATGCCTTTCTTGTACTGCTTTGATTGTGTCATATAACCTTCGTAGTTGAGCTGTATATGCTGGTGCACCTACAAGTTCTGGCACTTCTTGTTGCTCATCTTGATGCTCTTGATCATAATCCTCCTCATCTTCCTCCTGTTCTTCATCTCCATCATCCTCTTCATCCACTTCAACTGTGGTGACAGGTGCTTGGGAGGTTGTGGCCTGCGTTTGCACGTTCTCCACTTGTTGTGCCTCTTCTACCTCCACCTCTACATCTTGTAATAATTGTTCGAAATCTTCATTCGTGAGTTCTTCCAAAGGTGCACCACTAGGAAATTCAAGATCGGTTGGGATGGGAGGGAATATCAAGGTAGAACCATCGGTGCTGCGTCTTGGAAGTCGGAGTGTGAATGGTCGGACTCTTCGGGGTGGAGGGGTGACGTCTAGTGTTAGGGTGGCTCCACGTGGTTGAGCACATGGGACTTGGACAGTGCCTCTCATTTTCTTAGAAGGGGGTCCTGTGGATGTCCTGCCTCTAAACTGCTCTACACGATTCCACATTAGGGCCCGTTGAATAGGAATGTCATAAGCCAAACACCTATAAATGATTCTCGTTAGAGCACAGCAACCATATAAAACCTGTTTCCGCGGCCATCGTTTGTGAGCTAGGTGTATCTGATCAATTATCCAGTGGGGTAAGTTGATGGTGAGGCTCTGTGTCTCTGCCAGATACAAACTAAACCAAATCTTTTTGGGCGGCATGGTGAATCTATCTTGTGCAAGAAAGGCAAAGTGTTGCATGCACATGCGAAGGTGTATTGCAATATTAGGCGTCATGGACACCATGTCCTTGAGTTTGGTGAGGCTTCGATTCTTCATGTAATCCGGTACTAGGGTTTCCTTCTCTGTAGGAATATGCATTCCGCGCATATATAGAGCCTCTCTCACCAAGTTGTTTGATAGCCTGAACCTCTTGAGCTCGTTCCCCTTTGTCAGAGATGGGATCACAAATGAGCTTGCACCTTTTGGGTTCTGGTTTGGAGTCAAGGTGTTGATGAGATAGTAGCATCGCATGAAGTCAGGTTTTGGGAGCCGTGCACTGAAATATGCATCCAATCCTGCCTTTTCCCATATCGAACGTAGACCTTCTGCATTTTGTAACTTCTCGAATTCTCTTGTAAAGAAATGGTATTTGCCTTGCTTCCCATTGAAGTCCAACTCTGATTCCCATAGGTACGTTCCCTCACCCAAGGGTCTTGCCACTTCAGTAAACCAGTGGGAAGTCTTTCCTACGGGCATGGTGTGGCCACGCGGAGGGTCCGCAATAGGTATGATTTTGATGGCCCGCAATTCTTCTGGCCTTTCATTTGTCTCAGGCAAAACGGGTAAACTGTCTAAGTCCACCACTTGCTGGCTTGATTCTGTTTGAGAGCTAGTTCCTGCTGCCTCAGCCATGTTGAAAACTTCGCAGCTGGTTCTGTGAGAATATGTGAATAATTGTTAACATCGCAATGGACACAAAATTGACATGGTATCCCCTGTTACAACATTATCCTAAGGTTCGGGGGAGGTTAGGGGTTAATAAGTGCTCGGTGCTTGTGTGTGTAGTTAGGAATTGGGTAGACCTACGAGCTAAGCGGGATGATGTAATGTGAGAGTGAAGTGGTTAGTAGGTGGACATGGATTTACATTTGGGGTCCGGGGGTTTGTTACAAGTCTTAGGCTGCCAAATGCAGTGGATGGGTTTTGCTCTTGGTTTCGTAGAGACTCTCGAGAGCTTTATAGGTGTGTCAGCTTGAAATTGAGGCCTTTTAGGGACCCATTTACAAGTGATTCTGTTCGTGCTCATGGGCCTTGGTGTGTTCCTGAGTGTTAAAAACGAGTGGATGCCGGCTGTGCAAGTGAATGGATCATGCTGTATAGAGTGTGTTCTTGGTGTAGCTATTTGAGCCCTCAAACAAGCCTTAGGCACCCGAATTTGTCTTGATTGTGGGCTGGCCTTCATCGACTTCTTGGGCACCCAAATAGACTTCACGTTAGCAAAAGAACTTCTGAAAGACTTCTTATTAGTGTCGTGTTGTTGGTTACTAATAAGAGGCTTTGCCCGTGTGGTTGGCTTGAGTGCAACCGGGTGTTCGCCTTTTCGCACCCACACTTGTTTCACTAGCTGAGACATTTTGCTGCGCGAGTACTTTTGATGTCCGACATAGGTAGTAATCTGCTTCTTCTGCCTTTGATCCACCTTTGGTTGCTGCCTCCCTCTGGCCTTTGGAAAAGAATGGAGTTCCGTTGCATCCCTGACTCCTTTTTTGCAACCATCATTCCTCTGCAACACATAGTTTTGGACAAGAACAGCATGGTCATCTTCATGTGTACTCCTGGAAGGACCAGGAGTGTGTGCCCTTCCTAGTTCCTTGAGTGCTCCATTATCTAACTCTACTGTAATTCGACTATGATTGACCCAAACCTGAAGAAGTCCACTTCTTAGGTTTAAGTTGACTGCTTGGTCATAGATCCAGTCTTGACCCAAGACAAGGGGTTCAGTGAGGTCCTCATCTTGACACACTAGTACTTTAACTGTCATTGCCTCATCATGAATATAGAGGGGAAGTTCCACCTCGCCCATGCAAGGGGTTTCCACGCCTCCCAATCCTATGAGATATGCTTCCACAGGATTGACAGTTAATTGCAACTCTTGACAGTGAGACAATTTAACAGCACTAGTGGCTGCACCTGAGTCAATCAAGGCTCTTACAGTCCTTGCACTCTTTCCTTGCCCTATATCTACGATTATGAAAGGACGTCGATCAGTTATCCTATGTGAGCTAACACCTGAAACTTCACACATAGCCACGTCATATCCTTGATCTGCATATGCATCTTGCCTAGGGTGCTCTCTACCTTGTCTTCTTAATTTCATTCTTCGTATGCGCTCTAGGGCTTCTGCTTGAGCTTCTTCTCGAATTCGCTTTTCTTCCTCTTTGCGTTTCTTAGCAGTATTGAGTCGACTTAGCATTTCCTCTGTGAGAGGTTCCTGATACAACTTGACTCTGCATCCGCTAATATAGTTTGGGAGAACATCACCCTCTAAAGTGGCTAGTTGTACTGCTCCACTCGTGGAGATCCTATTGATGATCATAGGTCCGTAGCCTCTCTTTTCTAGCTTCCTTGCATGTTGTTTCAATGTGTAGACTAAAACTAGATCTCCTGCTTTCAAGCCCTTATCCTTCACATGGGCATCAAAGTATGCCTTCTGTCTCTTCTTAGCTGCATATATCCTTGCAGCTGCTCTCAGTCTTGTTTCTCCTAATCGTTCAAGGTCAAAAAGTCTAGAGGAGAGTTCATGACCCGTCCATTCGTGCTCTTGTGCTACTTTCAATGTAGGTATTAAGAAGTCCAAAGGTAGCACAGCGTTTTGGCCAAACACCATCTGAAAGGGGGTGGCTTGGAGTACCGTTTTGTAGGCGACTCGGTATGCCCAAACAGCATGGTGTAGCTGTTTGTCCCAATCAGAGCGTTTAGTGTTCACTAATTTTGTCAGTACATTGCATAAGATCTTGTTGGTGCTCTCAGCCTGGCCATTTGCTTGAGGGTGATAGGGGCAGACTTCTTATGCACTACCAAGAATTCTTGGAGCAGATTTTCAATAACTTCATTCAAGAAGTGAGTGCCTCTATCGCTAACTAGCTCTATGGGTAGCCCGTATCTAGTGAATACATTCTCAAACAAGAATTTAGCAGTTGTTTGAGCATCGTTCTTCGTTGTGGATTTTACCTCCACCCACTTGGTGAGATAATCCGTGGCCACAATGATATATTCAGCATGTGAACCCTTAGCTGGGGGATTAATAGGGCCTACAAAGTCTATTCCCCACTTAGAGAATGCACGTCCACCCATCATAGGTTTCAATGGCATCTCATCTTTGCGTATAGGATACTGAGTTCGCTGACAGACATCACACCGTTTCACATAGGTATGTGCGTCCATGTGAAGGGTTGGCCACATGAAGCCCGCAAATAGTATTGCCTTGATCACTCAATCTGGTCCAAAGTGTCCTCCTGCTACACCTTGGTGAGCAGTTTCCAAGATCTTAAGATATTCACTCTCATGGACACACAGTCTCAGGTAGCCATCTTTACCACGTTTGTATAGATTATCACCAATAAGTGAGTAATCCTGGGCTTCTTGTTCTAAACTCCGTTTCCTAGCTAGAGTCATGTCTGGGGGGAATGTTTTCGTCCTTAGGAAGGATACTAGTGGTTCACTCCAATCTGGCACAATGGACACTTGATAAAGAGTGGCATGTTCCACAGGTGGTTTAGTGCAGCAGATTGGGCATTCCTTGCACAGCTTTTGGACATCAGCTTCCATAGTTGGCCAATGTACTCCTAGTCTCCTTAGTGTTTGTAGGTTTCGTTGCTTTGAATAGTGTTGCTCGAATGCACATACATGTGCTAATTGCAACCATTTAGCGTACTCATCCTCTTCCACACAACAGGCTAAGATCCCTTGATCTGTGTGCTTGTACATACTTCCTGCCATGATGTGATACTTTTGGGCTTTTACGACCTCTCTATCCTGTGTGGCTATTACTGGGTGGTTAGGCCCGTACGTCAATACTGGCACTAATGGCTTAGCCCACTGCGGTACCACTTCCAAGTTAAACAAGTAAGCATCAGGAAGGTCATCTGATACTCCTTGTGGGGCTTCTCCAGATGTGAGCCTAGAAAGATGATCAGCTCTCAAATGAGTCCTCCCTTTCCTTACCACAACCTCGAAATCATATATCATTAGTAAGAGAAACCATCTTACTAATCTTCCTGTATTGCATGGCTTGTTCACTAGATATAACAATGCTTGGTGGTCAGTAAAAAATTTACACTTATTTGCAAGCAAATAGTGTCTAAATTTCTTGACTGCATATACCATGCCTAAGCCTTCTCTCTCAGTAGTGGTGTAATTTCGTTCAGCAGCATTCAATTGTCTACTAGCGTAGGCAATTGGAAGATCCATATTACCTTCACCCGTAGGTTGTGCGAGTACACATCCAATAGCATAGTTGGATGCATCCACGTGAACATGGAATGGCTTGTTCCAATCTGGTGTGGTCACGATTGGTGCTGAACATAATCTTTGTTTAAGCTCCTGGAAGGAATTCTCACATTCATTAGTCCATTCAAAGTTAGTCAGAAGTCCGTACATGGGCTTTGCAATGACAGCATACATGTGAATGAACCGGCGGTAGTAACCACAATGCCCCATGAAAGCTTGTACTTCCTTGACATTCCTTGGCCTAGGTAGCTCTGCTATGGCTCTCACTTTCTCTTCGTCAGTAGATATGCCATTCTTTGACACTATGTGCCCTACAATCTTGCCTTGCCGGACCATGAAAATGCACTTTTCTGGGTTTAGGCACACTTGATATTCTCTACATTTGTCAAAGATTTGTCTGAGTTCAGGAATATGGGTTTGTCTAATGTTGGAATGAGCACAAAGATCATCAACATAGACTTCTAAATTCTTCCTCAAGAACTCCTTGAATACATGGCACATTAGTCTGTGGAAGGTAGCTGGTGCATTGGTAAGCCCAAATGGCATTACACGAAAGGCAAATATACCCCACTCTGTGGCAAAAGCTGTCTTATGCTGATCTTCTAGAGCTATGGCTACTTGATTGTAGCCCGAAAATCCATCGAGGAAGCTGTACACTTCCTTGCCTGCTACTCTTTCTAAGAGATGTTCTGTGATGGGAAGCGGATAGTTATCTCGAATCGTGGCTGCATTAACCTTCTTCAAGTTAATGCATACACGCAGCTTGCCATTCTTCTTGGGCACCACTACGATGGGGGATACCCACTCAGTGTGCTCAATTTCATAGATAAATCCAGCTTCGACCAGTCTATCTATCTCCTCTTTGATCTTAGCAGCGTAATTATCGTTATATGTATAGGGCTTTTGCTTAGAGGGTTTAGCATCTGAGGTCATGGGGATAGTGTGTGAGCATATGTCAGGGTCAACACCTTTCAAATCCTTGTAACTCCAAGCGAATACATTTCTGTATTCTCTTAGAAAGGCTATTAACGCATGCTCTTCTTCCTCTGTTAGGTCATGGCCTATGTATGTGCATCTCTCCTCTCCTTCTTCTAGGGCCACTACTATTTTCTTGGTGGTTTCTTTGTTATCATAGGCCTCTCCTGATTGTGCCTCTCGTTTCGGCATTCTGATCATGACTCTCCTGTCATCTATCTCATACTTCTTAAAATTTTTCGGGACCTCAAACAAAGATTCTTCCTCCTCTGGTGAGACTTCTCTCTTCTTTCGTTTCTTTCCTTCTTCCTTCGGGGTCACATGTGTGGCTAATCTTACATCATTTGTAAGCTCTCCATGCCTCTGGGGTTGAAATTCTACTTCATGGAAGTATTCTTCATCTGATGCAAAAGGTGGGTCCATAATGATTGACTCTAGATCGGAGTCACTTGCATCCTCAAGTGTATCAGGGCTAGGTTCGCATTCTTCTAGAACTGCTTCTCCCCTGATTGGCTCTATGGAGAAGACTGAAATGTCATAGCCATCCTCATCACAGTGAGGTGTCCATTGTTCTTCATTGATGGCTACATCCATAGTTGCTAGAATTTCTGCCCAGCCGTGAGGTTCGAATTCTTCGTCTGGAAAAACTACAGGTGCATAGGCTGGGTCTTGGATTGATCTATGGGTTTCTTTTGCACCTATCTCCGTGGCTTTTTCTCTCTTCTCTTCTTCTACTACTACCTTACACATCCATAAGTGAGTGTCTTCATGCATCCATGAGGATCCTGACCCTATGGAGTGCACCGATTCTGTATCATCTTTGGCTCTATGGATGGGATTCCATTGGATGGGAGGGACATCTCTATGAGAGTAATCTTTGAGATTCACTTTGGTCGTAACACCTAGGTGCTGCAGGTACAAAGAATTGGTTCCCCAGTCCTGTACCACTTGCAACTGTCGCATAAAGGGTCGTCCCAAGATCATTTCATAGGCATGGTTCTTGCTAAAATCACATATGGCAAAGGTATGCTCGACCTCGACACCACAGGTGGTGAGAGGTATTCCTTCTAGCAACCCTAGGGGTCCCTCTATGTGACCATCGACCATCTGCAATTTCATTCTTGTTGGCCTGAGTGCTGGCTTGCCCCAACGCTTCCATAGGGAAGTGGTGGCAATTGCAACTCCTGCACCTGAGTCCAAGATTGCCTTGGTGGTGTACTCCTGGTAGGTAATGGGAAGATAGGTGTTCCCTTCTTCACCTTCACACATATCTCCTATCTTATCCAAGGGTATCTCTGGCACCGTCCTATGTGATCCTACCTGGGAATGAGGTTTCACTATCGCTGGTACTTGTTTGGCGACATGTTTCCATAATTCAGGTCTAACCTTGAGTAGCTCTTCCAAAGTGAGATTGCACTGCACTTTAGTGTTTTTCACTACCTCTGTGTTCCTAGGTAAGACTGAGTCCTCATTTCGTACCATGACCGTAGGTGCTCTCATACAAGTAGACTTAGCTTCCCATGGGCCTGTGAAGTGGGGTAATTCTTGTAGAGAGTTAGATTCAAAGTCTAGTCTGTCCTGAGAGTGGGTGCTCTCCTTCTCCATCATCCACAAGTTCAATAGGAGGAGGGACTTCACTCTCTTTAGCCCATTTGTCTTCTTGAATCTCGCGTAGGAATTCTGGTGTGAACCGATTCATAGAAGATGATGTGTCTGGCTCCGTAGAGTTAGGCACATAGGCTTCAGGCACATAGGCTTCCTGAGTAGGAATGCTTAATCTTTCACTTGCCTTGTCCTTGTGTTGAGAGGCGGGTTCCTTTTCTGATTGTGCAATCAGCTTCTCTATTCTTTCTAACAGTCCATCAAAGTGCAACTGTGTCTTTGCTGAACTAGAGATGTTAAATAGGTGACTGGCCTCAAACATGGTCTGAGCCAATTCCACCATCTTAGCACAAATTTTGGTTCGTTCTAACTCTAGTTCTGCTCTTGGGTAACACTTTTCATGATCAGTTACGTTTGGCCCTTCTTGGATTCTGGCCTGATATGCTTTAAGCATCATGTTAAGGTCTTCGGGAGTGGGATCAGCTAATACTGATCCTGCTTGGGGTGGTGGAATCGTATGAGGTGGGTTGGAAGGTGGTGGGTCGGATGGCGATGGGATTGGTGGTGGTGGTGGGGTAGTGTGAGAGGGAGTTTGAGATGTGAGTTCAGTTATCCTGGCTTTGGTTTCTCTTATGCTTTCCTCGAGTTCACTCATCTTTTTTGCCCATTGCCGTTTCATTCTTTCACGGCTATCTCTCCAAGCTCTAGTCCTCTTCTTTGTCATGCTCTCTGTTTCACTAACATCTGGGCTCTTCTCCTGGTCTACCCCTTGGTTTTGCTGCAATGCTTGAGCTCTAGTGATCACTTGCACAGGTGTAGTGGAAGTGACACTTCCTGTGGACTCTACCACTAACCCAATAACGTTAATAGGAGTAATTTTTGGCATATTATTAGGATTCTTGGGGCAGTCTCGTAAGAGATGATCCTTTCCACACTCTTGGCAAAAACCCTGAATCGTCACTGACTGGGATTGTGTAGGTGGAGGCAAGGGACAATCACGAATGAGGTGATCCCCCTGACATCTGTAGCATGGTCCTCTAGGGAAAGGGGGTCTTACCTGCCTAGGTTGAGGTCTAGGGTTGGGGTTTGCATACATGACGTTTGTGTAATCTGACTCCCAACTAGGTTCATTTGGCTCTTCACTATAGTAGGACTCACCATGTTCAGGAGATTGCATGTAGTAAGCCTGGGGGCTATCAACATGTGTAGAATCGAAGCTATGGTCACTAGGATCACTTTCTGAAAGCACTGGTGTTACAGGGACTATAGCTCTATTCAGGTTTTCTTCTGCAGCAGCATACTTTATCGGAATCACATTAGCTGGAGCTGGGGGTTGTTGTGCTAGCACAGGCTGAGGCCTTTGTTGGTTTTGGTAGGGTTGGTAGGTTTGTTGAGGCCTAGCATACTGCTGAGGTGGGTACTAGTTCTGGTATCTTCCTTGTTGAGGGTATGGCTGTGGGTACATCTGCCTGACGGTTTGCTTATTGTAGGGGCAATCTTGCGTGGTGTGATTGGTGTATCTTTGTTCTATGGTGCAGTACTGGCTACTAGGATTAACTTGGGGTTGAGCCATAATGGGACATACATTCACCATGTGGTCGCCACCACAAGTATAGCACCTTTTCACAGGGGCAAACCTTGGGATTTGTTTGTTAGTGACACCTAATTTCTGAGCTACTTTCTCTGCAAGTTCCTCAATTGATGTGGATTGCGTGGAAGAGAGGTTAGAGGCATTATCTGAATCTTTGTATATCTTGGAAAGCTCTAACTCCTCCCCTAGGTTATCCTCGATGTCAATGCACATGCGCACACACTCTTCTATGGTCCTAGGGTCCTTCAAGTACACATAAGATCTCAATTTAGTACTTAGCAATCCATCCAGGAATAAAGCCACTTGCTTCGCTGGTGTGGGTAGCTCCGAAACAAGGCATCTTTCTAAGTATTGCCTAAATCTTCTTCCTGCAAGTCTCACGGTTTCTTGAGGGGTTTGCTTGAAGCTGTGAATCAGCGAGGAGGTATTATGCCTTATGCCACTCTTAGAGAATTCAATAATGAAAGCCTCTAGGAGTTGGTCTATGCTCCTGAACTGCCTCTCATTTAGTGGTTGAAACCATGTCAGGGCAGTGTTCCTAAGGGTCAGACCAAAGGCATTGTACTGCGTGAATAGATCCTCCACTTGTTCAGCTCTCATGACTTGCCTAAACTCAGCCACATGATCGTATGGATCTCCAGTGCCATCGAAGTAGTTCTTCATGGACTTAACTAGCTGAGTCGGTCTCAAAGTCCTTGTGTGCTCTCTAGGTCGTGGTAGAGGGAACTCATCCGCATTTCTTTGATTCCTGTGAGCTCTAAGTATCTCATGTTCTACTCTATTTGTTTCCGTCCTCGTTCTTTCTCTGCCCACTGGGTTGGCAAAGCTTACTTCTGGTCTATCTCTACTTCTGTCTCTTTGCATTCCATGAGCTTGGGATGTTCCAGCTCCAGGGTGACCATAGGGTACATTCGATCTTGGTTGGGGGAAAACGAATTCACCCTTCCAAGTGTAAGCATGTCTATCATGTTCTGTAACCACAAAGATCCTCTCTGAAGCGTGATCCAAATAGGTCACTCTGCCTGGGCTATCAGGATCCTTAAACTCATAGATCATGATTGTTCCTATATCAATTGGCCGATCAGGTTTGTACCTCCAAAAGGCTTCGTCAGTCTCTCAATTGAGGAGCAAATCTATGCTCTTATTATCCTGGGGAATCCACTCCGGTGTGATAATCCTAGTGAGAACTGATTTACCTCGAGGGGTTCTAGGTTCTGCACCCATGTTTCCTTGCTCCAGGTCATCTAAGTCTGCTTCTGGGATCACATTTCCAAATTCGTCCGTCCTATCTGGGTGACTGGTGACTACGTATATGGTTCCTTCTTTGTCCAAGTATGCTCCATTTTCAAACTTGACAGCTGGGTGCTCTAATCCAATGGATTGATCAGGATTCTTAATCTGTACCACAGATCTTCCTAGGCCGTCCTCATAGATGCTGGCACCTAATCGGTTGGTCCTAAGGTATTCCAACTGCGTTTTGTAAGGGCCTTCTACCCTGTGCAGGTATGGCACTCCTGAACTGCCTGTAGGTCTCTCCATACCTTGAGACATCTCGGATTCACTAGTCTCAGAACTTGGGTAGTATGAGTGGTGGCTCAACTGCTGGGCCCACGACATAGCAGTGTGGTTGACACTAGCCTCTGAAGACCTAAGGCTTTGTCTATCCCTTACTAGATGTCGCCCTGATCTAAGGTTCATAAGCCTAGCTGAATAGCCCAACTTTGCCCAAGTACAACCTCGTTGTAGAGTCCTTTTGTATCAGTTACTTGATTCTTTTTAATTGTTCCCGTGTTAAAATTCTTGTCTGATATCACGTCGTAAGGTATATTTGAGTGTAGTTCCGCACTTAAAGTTGATCGTTCCACATTAAGTTCTTTTCCTTTAAAGTTCTCGACAGGACAAAGATTATGTCCTTAGCTTGAACTTGAGAGTTTAGGTCTGCTTCAACTTGATAATTGCCTATCGTCGCCCTGACCTACTCCTACCTCTAGTCATTCTTAGCAAGACAGAACCAATGATTCTCATTCCTGTAGCACAAATACTAATTTGCATAGTGATTTTTAGGAAAACAAATCTTAAGACCCCTGACTTGATCCCCCTGGGTATGGTCAACTTCAAAATACCCTAGCTGAAAATCAACGCATTATCTTTATAAAAAACAGTTGAGAGCGTGTAGTATATGCCACGAGCTTTCCAACAAGCCCTGGACCTCAAAAAATGGATTTCGTATGAAAAAGTTATGACCGTTCAGGGTTCTAGGGTTAAGACAGGGTTCAAACAGGATCACTGTGCAACAGGTTTTCCCCAAGTTGTTTTCCTAAGGCCTCCTTATGTGCTCTAGAGTAAAATGTTTATGCCCAAAATTTAGCCCAACTCCTCAATTTAAAAACCCTAAAACATTGGCTAAAATTGGCTGTCAATCGCGATCGACAGGGCTGTCAATCGCGATGGACAGGCAATCAATCGCGATGGACAGAGTATCAATCGCGATGGACAGAGCAGGCTGTCAGTCGCGATGGACAGAGTATCAATCGCGATGGACAGAGTATCAATCGCAATGGACAGAGCAGGCTGTCAGTCGCGATGGACAGGCTATCAATCGCGATGGACAGAGCAGGCTGTCAGTCGCGATGGACAGGGTATCAATCGCGATGGACAGGGCAGGCTGTCAGTCGCGATGGACAGGCTATCAATCGCGATGGACAGGGTATCAATCGCGATGGACAGGCAGTCGATCGCGATGGAGAGAGCTGTCAATCGCGATGGACAGAGCTGTCAATCGCGATGGACTGAAATTTTGCAAGATTTTCAAAAATTTTTGTGGAAATGTGGTGTGCAGGGTCTCTAGTCCACTGTGGTGCACTCAGATTTACCAAAAGATGAAAATTTCTGTCAATCGCGATCGACAGGAGTCGGCGACTGCGAGACAGTTTTGCACATTTCCGTACCTGCGCGGCGTGCTGGAGGGGATGATGAAGCTGAAACCTGCAAGAAACTCCAAAAGCATGCAGAAAATAGCACACAACAGTTCGCTCTCTCGCTCTCTCTCACAAGTGAAATGAAGGAAATGAAAGGCGGAAGAGGATATAGCCAAAAAACTGAAATTTTCGCGATGATGGAAGTGGAGGTGGAAGATGGGGATGATGATGATGGTGATGATGGTGGTAAGGTAAGAAAGAGAAAAATAGGAAAAGTAAAGAAATTACCTACAACGCCAACGTCTCCAATCTACGTCTTACCATCACACGCTCGTCCTCAAAGCTCGATCCCCGGCAACGGTGCTAAAATTTGGTGTAGCTCAGTGATGAGTAGCACCTCCTTTAATGTCAATCCGGGAAGACGTGAGGATGGTATGAAGACCTGGAGCAAGTGGCGGCACAAGTGCGTGAGTGAGAAGCACACAAACATGCACACACATACACACACACGCGCACACACGGCAAAACAAAAAAGTGAGAAGCAATGGAGTTCTTAGATTACTTTCAAAAAGCTCTTACAAGTTCATTTCAATTACAAGCTAACCTCAAAAATGAGCTCTCTAGCTCTTTTTATAGTTTTTGACTAGGTTTTGGCCCTGTCCAGACCTAGTGTCCGGCCTAGTTAAAAATTAGGTTCCAGGGCCAATTTGAGGGCTTAAACGGAGTCTAAAAAATACGAAAATTGATATGTAGGTACTTCTAAGGCTCCTCAAGCTCAAGGACTCCTTGGCTTGCACAAAATGGAGCTACAAAAATATGAAATGGTATTTACAATGATTGTTAGTGATAAGAATCACTGTTATAAAGATGTTGATTTGGAAAAATTTGCAGGGCCTATCTGCTAGATTTGCGTCGACTGCTTTGTCTACTTACTCCTTCACCTCGCTCTGACTCTCTCTGCTGGCTTCCTTGTCTAGTCAGTCCTTGGGTGCCCATACTACTCTCAACAACATTGCTTTATATATCTTTTTTCAAGATGCGCGTACCAACTTTTTTGCACGGATTTTGATAATTCCGGTATATAAGGCGGTCATTACGTCTGTCCCACTCCAGCAGTCGTCTAACACTGGCACGCAAGGTGGACTCAAACCCGCAAGTTCCACAAAAATTTTTTCAGAGTTATGTTCAGATTCATTAATGATATTGGGAGCACCCTGTAGATTCTGTAAACTAACAGTATTTTCTTCGCCACTTTGGTGCGTCTGATTGTTTGTGTCAGTGTTCTGCTCCCGATTCACCTGTGTTTGCACCTGTAACAGTTCTCTTTGCAATTCTTGAATCGTTTGTTTGTATTCTTCAAGCTGATTTTCCTGTCGTTTAATGACTGTCATGAGATCTTTTTCATGGTTGGACAAAAAACAGGACCACCTTTGATCAATTGGGGAAACAAGTATACTCAGCCATCTTCTACGAAAAAGTTTCCAAGTATCATGTACATGATTATACAATTGTTGTTTCAGTGACTCTATATCTATCTTTGTCATCAACGTAGCATCCAATTCAACACCTTCATTATTTAATAACTGGGTTTCCATTTCCTGTAAAACTTGTATTCTGGAACGCAGAACTACATGTTCTGCCTGCATTGTAGCATTCATCATGGAAAAATTTATCATTTCTTCTTGGATTTGTTTCTGTACTGCTACCTGCCATGGTTCAAAATCTTGAATAGACCTTGTGGTCTCGATCAAAGCTAGCACTAGTTGTTTGTGGTCATTCTGCATTTCCTTCAATAAACCGTCCTTGCTATTCACAGCATCATGTAATTTTTTATTCTGTTCAATCAATGAATTGGAATGATTTTTATTGACAGTTACCTGTTCTTGTATGTTCTGAATGCTTTCCTGTTGTTGCAGTAGGAAGTCCGAAACTTCCTGCAACTTATTCTGCATTGTTCTCATGTTATTATCCGAACAATTACTCTGCAATATTTTCGCACTTACCTGTTGTGATGGATCCTCCATTCTTCTTTTGGTTGATAATTTAAAAGGGGTTCCCAAAATAGGCGATTGTTCACCGCCATCTGTTACCGGAAAAAGACTGTCCGGCATTTCTGCTATGTCCTCGGGCTCTGCTATCTGTTCTTGCCCTGGTCTGCTCAGTGTCTGATTACAATTATTACTTACCTGTTGATATTTGATTAAGTGTGCATATTCGAATAAAGGAGCTAAAAAGACTGACAGACGACTACATTTTTGGGACATGCGCTTGTCCCCGACAAAAATCTGTGTATACAAGTGGTTATAAAGCCAGTGAGCCCAGCTGACTTTACCACCTCCTTCTGCATGTACTAAGGGTGAAAAATTCTCTCTAGACATTAAATCAAATCTGACGATAAAACACAGTCTCTCTAAATACCATTTGAATTGTTCACGCCGAATGCATGCTGCTTTTTTCATCAGGTAATATTTTCTACGACCTTCGCAGTTCCCAAAATCCTTTCTCATGTCGTCATTCGAACAATTAGGAATACTGTCATCGTCATACAGAGGCACTTGAAATATTGCTGCGACTAATTGCGGTGAAAATTGTACCTGATTTAGAATTTGTCCTTTTGTTTGTCGCATAATCTGCAACTGAGTCGTTGCATCTTCATTACTTGTCCAGTGCTCCCATGGTAGCTTGGTAAACTGTAGTAGTCCGATTCTCTGAAGCCAGTTCTTATTCCTCATAGAATGTATGTCGAGTTCTATTTTGAAATCGGTGAATAATGCTTTGTTGTTATGTTGTGCCTTTGTCGTTGCACAAGTCGTTGAATCATCGCTATCATTCTGTAATGTAGTATCAGTGTCGTCTGATGTCGGCACTATCATTCTCTGTGCAGTTGCTCTCCTCCTGAGTCGCCATCTTAGGATATCTGATTCAGACATGGTTGCAAGACTCGCCGAAAATAATATGCTGGAAGTTTGTTAACTAGCACCCAAGCTCGAAGAATACTATACTGAAAAATACTATGCTAGGCATACGCATTTTATAAGCACCAGAGCTTGAACTACCATTTGCTGGAATGATTATATTTCATTCAGACATGACATTCATTCCCCTTACCAAAATTATAGCGTAAGTAAAAATCATCATTCTGCATTTTATCCCGTAGATCGATGCTGGACTTAGCAAGTCTTTTACATGTGCGAAAATGTATCATGAAACAAAACCTTGGTATCATACTCAATTCGAACTCATCATTACATTGCGAAATCGCATGCCGAATTTTACTATTCTTCTATGAGACCTTCAAGGTACATATTCTTGGCTAATCTAAATGTACGAGCTATTTTTTTCTTAAGGGTTTCTAATAATTGCTTCAGAGTGTCGGGTTCTAAAATCTGCGCATCTATTCTGACGGAACTAAGTGCGATCGCTTCAGTAAGCAAAATTTCGGCCTGTGTTTGCAAAATGGCCTCCTGTAAATAAAAATCATTGGATAATGCAGCGTCCCGGGATGTCTTCATTTCGGTGACTTTCTGCTGCATATCCGTGACTCAATCCTTCTGATTTCGCAATTGGTTGTTGAGTCGCTCGCATTGCTGGTTCTGAAATTCAATCGTTTTGGAAAATGCATCTCGTTCTCTTCGAGCATCTGCCAGATCTTTTTGGTATTTTGCTTCCCTGGTTAATTGGCATCTCAGCATTCTGTTTACCTCGTCCAAACATTACTGGGCTCTTCGTAGCTCGTCTTGGACTTGTTCTGCTTCTCTCTGTTGGTCTTGATTCTTCTGGATGGTTTCCTACAACTGGGCCTTCGTTTCTTCGACCAATTCTTCTAGGGATGAGCTGATGTCTTCTTTTTCTTGGAGTGCGATCTTTAATTCCCGGATTTCTTCGTGTGCTGCGTGTAATAGCTGGTCCTTGGCGGCAAGCTGCTCTAGTGCTGCATCCCTTTGCTATATCAAGGCCTATTGTTCCGAAAATTACGCTTGGAGTTCTGCTAATTGTGTCTGTAATTGATGATTCTCCGCTTTTACGGCGTCGACTTCTTCTTGGAGTGGGGTGATGTCGGCTTCCAGGAGGTCGACTTTGTGCTGTAGGTCTTGCCAAATGGTATTTGCGACCTCACTCAGCTGTACCGGAAGTTGTTGTGAGAGGGTAATGAGCATTTGGCCCATGGCGGCCAGTTCAGAAAAGACCGGAACAGAGGAAAGAAGAAGTGGGTGTTGTGGTGGTGTAGAGGTTTGGGTATGGATTTGGGGGGATGTCGGGGGTGAATAATTGGGGGAGGATGAAGAGGATTCGGAAATTGGCGGCGGGAAAGGGTTGACTGGTGGGGATTGAGGATCAGGGGACACAGGGTGAGTTACTTGCTGGATGGGTTGGTGTTCACCTGTAATGTGGGCGATGGTGGATTCTACGGCCTTCAGTAGGGTGTTGAGTGCGCTGTCGATCACTTGCTGTTCATCTTCTCGTCGTGCTGATGCTTCTTCGGTTGAGACTGGTTCTGTTTTTGTGTGATTCTGCTGGTCGTGGTGGTCGGCCGATGATTCGTTGTGGATGGAAGTGGCTATGTCGTGGAAGGTCTCTTCTTGTTCTTCGTTTCAGGTGTCCTGATTCTTTCCGGCGGACCCTTGTGCTTTGCTTTCTGAGGAGCTGATCCGAATTCTCTTATTGCGGAAGAGCTGGTTGATCTCCTCATCTTATTCTTCCTCGTCGTCGAGTGGTTGAACTGATTCTTTGAGCCTAAGTATGGGACCTTGGGGTGGTGATTGTGCGGCAAGGATGGCTGGGAAAAGGAATGAGATGATATGGGGAAGGCGAGAGCGTGGGGTGGTACCCTTTTGGAGTTGCTTTACTATAGCTACATATTCTTTATGGATTCTAAGGAAAAAATATGAGGTGAAGTTTATGGGTTCTCGGGCAGCTAAATCTAAAGCAGAATAGAATGGGCGTGAGATGTCGTAGGTGCGCTTCTGTAGGTTGAGTATGGCGACTAAGAACTGTAGGGCGGATCGTTCGGGTTCGAGGCGGCAGAGAATGGCGTATTCGTTGGACGAAGAGCGGGGGAATAGTTCGGTCATGCGGGCGGGGGGAATACTAGGGCCATTTTCACGGCCTTGCGGATTGAGGCGGTAGGCTTCAGTGAAGGCTTGGAAGGTGATGACTGTTCGCGAAGGGATCGAGAGGAAGACCCATTGGCGTTCGGTGGCGGGGGACTGAGCAATGGTGGTGATGATTTGCGTGAAGAAAGGATGGACTTCTACTGAGTGCCAAGGCAACTCAGCGAAGTTGGCCAACCCTCTGCAACGCAGGTATTCACCTACCTCTATAGGGATACCATCGCGGAAGGCAGCATAGTTGGCTATCGCTTCCATGGCGTTTACTGAGACAGACAATGAACACGGATGCAGAATGCACGAGGGCTTAGAATACTAACATACAACACAATAGCTTTTTCCAGCGTTGTCGACAGAGTTAAGTAGAAACAACACGGTGGGGAGGAGAAAGGGGTTGGGTATCATTGTGCAGTGCGGGAATAATGCTGGTTTTCATGCAGGCGTGCGTACTCGAGTAACTGGTAAGGGGGCGGCTGGTCACATAAAGATTGTACAAAACACGGCTATTTATAAAAAGCAGAAAGAAAAAAAAGAAAAGATTAAACAAAACGCGGTCCATCGTCGAAAAAGTTAATGCGGGCTAGTGGCGTGATGATATGGCCGCAGCTTCGACCCATTAATTACTTTTGGGAGTGGATTTCCAGTCAACGTAGTCAACCGAAAAGTTGCCGGACCGACTTGCTCTGAGATCTTAAAAGGGCCGAACCATCGTAGTTTGAACTTTCCTGCTACTCTATCCGACTTTGCGTTATAGAAGAGTACAAGCTGACCTACCAAAAAGATTGGAGTCTTCAAATATCGATCGTGTGTCTTGGCTTGCCTTAGTTGTACTTCGCACATGGTTAAAAAGCTGAGCCATCGGTGCTCATCAAGTTCTCTGAGTGCGTCCATTCGTGTTGTTAGCGAATCTTCCGGTAGCATCTTCTGAGTGATTGCTACACGCAGACTTGGGATGACTATTTCCATGGGTGCTATTGCTTCTAAGCCATAAGCTAGTTTGAAAGGTGTCAAACCTGTTGTTACCTTATATGTAGTTCGGTATGCCCATAATACTGCAGGTAGTAGTTGATCCCATCTTTCCGGTGCTTCCATGATCAGTTTCCGGAGGATATTCAATAGTGATTTGTTTGTACTTTCAGCCAAACCATTGGCGCGAGGGTAATAGGGAGAGATGAGTTTGTGTGTCACCTGGAATGATTGGGTGAGTACCTTCATTAATTGATTTACGAAGTGAGTACCTTGATCTGTCACTAATTCGAGTGGTAAGCCAAATCGTGGGAAGACATCATTTAGCAGACATTTTGCTACTACAACCGCTGTAGCAGACCGTAAAGCCCAGGCTTCTGCCCATCTCGTTGCGTAGTCTGTACAGGTTAGTATGTATCTGTTGTTACTGAAGACTGCTGGAGGTGTAATTGGACCGATAAAATCTAATCCCCATTTCTGAAATGGTCCAAGTGGCATAATGGGCTGCAAGGGAAAGAAGTGTCGTTGCAGTGGTTGTCTAGACCTTTGACAGTTATCACAGTTTTTTACAAATTGGGCCACATTTCTATACATAGTTGGCCACCAGAGACCTCCTTGCAGAATCTTCCGGTGAGTCAAATCTGTGGCAAAGTGACCACCAGTAGGGGTCGAGTGAGCCATTGTGATGACCGAGTTAATTTCATGCGGAGGAACACATCGAAGTAAGATTCCAGTGTGATCTACATAATATAGTTCTCCAGCAACTAACCGGAATCGGCGACTAAAGACTGCAATTTTCCTTCGAACTGCCTTGGCAGTCTCGGATGGAAAGCATCCTTCGATGACAAAAGTTAGAATCTGATCATAATATGTAGATGGTGCTTGTGATTCGGTAGTCTCATCGGTCAGTGGCTCAGAATTATAAATCGCTGGAGTCGTGTCATCTAGCCTACCGGAGCTTCACCAGAATCTAGACGAGATAAGAAATCTGCTAAGGCATGTGCATTTCCGGGTCGGCGAATGACTTCATAATCAAATTCCTGCAAGAGTAGCACCCATCGTGCTAAGTGTCCGCCTAAATGTTGTTGTCTTACTAGATAGACGAGGGCAGCATGATCCACATGGAATGTGAATTTCCGGCCTAGTAGATAATGTCTGAATTTTTTGATGGAGTAAATTAATCCTAGACATTCTCTTTCGGTGGTAGAATAATTCCTTTCTGCAGGTGCAAGCCTTCTGCTGGCATAATAAACATTGCGAAACCACTTATGTGTTTGCTGCATCAGAATACTGCCGATCGCAATATCTGAAGCGTCGACAAAAACATGGAACGGATTGTCCCAGTCCGGTGGTTGTAAGATTGGGGCCTGCGTCAATAGATACTTGAGTCGATCAAATGTAGTTTGGCATTCTTGAGTCCATTCGAACTGTCGGGGAGTTTTTGTGATTAGCCTGTTCAGTGGTATAGCCAGATGAGCAAGCCATCGTAAGTGTCTGCCATGCCACCGCACTTGACCCAGGAAGCGCATAACTTCTTTTGGTGTAGTGGGCACCGGAGCTTCTAATACTGCTGAAATTTTATCTGGATCTACTTGGATACCTTGTGCAGATACAATGTGGCCAAGTAACTTGCCACATGAAACCAGATTTGTTTGGGTTTAAGCAGAGTCTATACTCTCAGCATTTCTGAAAGCAGCACCGTAAATGGAACAGATGTGCTATCCACTTACCGAAAATTGAAAAATCATCGAGATATACTTGCATAAATGAAGTCAGATAAGGAGAAAATATTTCTTGCATACATCTTTGAAATGTGCTTGGTGCGTTTCTCAATCCAAACCACATTATCGTACAAGCAAAGACACCCCAATTGGTAATGAAGGCAGTTTTTGGTATATCCTCTTCAGCCATTCTAACCTGATTGTAACCACTGTATCCATCTAAGAATGAATACATTTCATGTCCTGCTACCCTATCATGTTGGAACAAGCCAATCACAAATTAGTGATTATAAAGATCTTGAAGAAGGCTTATGGTCAGAATGAAGTGAAAGAAGATACTTGAGAAAGTGAAGGAGATTTCAGAGTGATATCTTGTACACATATGTACATATAAGTGGAAATCCTTGTAGTCTGAGTTGAGCTAAATCTTTAGGATGATAAGGAGTAATATCATAAGACGCGAGATAAGTCTAAAATCATGTATATATAAGTTAATGTTGATAAGAAATGAAGAGAGAGTCATTTGTAGATGACAAATGTCTTAGAGATGTGTAGAGAGTTTTTTCCCAGAAAAAAGCGACGGGTTTTTCTCTGAGTGCTCTCTGTCTGATCATGTGGATCAAGATTCCTTTTGTACACATCTAATTGAGAAGCTAATGAAGCTATGTTCAGAGTTTCATAATCTAATTCCTCTCCTACTGTGAGAATGATCAATAGGAACATTTGTATGTAGAAATGAAAACTGAAGTCTGAGAGTAGCGCACTTTTCTGTCTCAGTGTTTTGCTTAGATCTCAGTGTATACTGTAAAGTTTTTGATGAGTGAGCACTTAAAATTTAAGTTAGGAGATAAGGAAGCTATGGCTAAAAGCATTTAGCAAAACGGGTTTTGTGTTGAGAGAAATCAACTTAAGAAGTTGACCATGTCGAAGGCGCTACTTCTGGAAGATAGTTATGACATATCTTTGATCTTAAGGATCAAGTTAAACTTTTGATGATTAGTTTTGAGAACTAATGATTAGTATGATTGCGCAAAGGTATTGCAAATACTTGTGCATCATTTACTTGAAGAAATTTGAAGTTATGTGCAGGTAATGAAGTCGATTTCTGAAGCAGACTTTCTGAAGTAAACACTCCTTCACTCAGAGAAGTGTTAATGGAAGTTTTGGTAAAGAAGAACAATATTTGAGTAAAGTTTGGTTTATAACTGACATAGAAGTGTTCTTAAGTCAGTATAGATCAAACCTTTGGAGATTAAGAGGTCTCCAACAGTGGTATCAGAGCTGAAGGTGCAATACAAGAGAAGAAAAGACACTTGAAGTTCAAATTGGTGCAGATATTGGAGTTCCTCCAAATCAAAGGAGGACAAGGACAAATTATTGAAGATAACCTGCAGAAGTTCAAAGCACGAGTTCGAAAAGAATCAAGAAGGACAAAGCTCATATCAAAGGTACACTTTATCCTCATAAACCATAGTAATTGCAGATACAGAAGATCAAGGATGGGAGAAAGCTTGCAGATTGATAAGCTAGATAGGGAAAACTATCCAGCTTGGTCCATGAGGATGGAGGCACACCTCATGAGTAAAGATTTGATGGCATTCATTACAGGAGAAGAAGAAAAGCCTGAATTTTTAGATCCTAGTATTCCAACTAGGGAAGAACTTGCAATTTTGAAGACTTGGATGAGAAAGGATGCTCAGGCAAGAAGTATCATTTACATGGTTGTAAATGATTATCTTCTACCTCACATTAGAGGATTGGAAAGTGCAACAGATCTTTGGAATGCTTTGGAAGAGCATTTCCAAAATACAACTAAGTCAAAGAAGTCCTCACTATGGGCTGAGTTCACAACCTTCAAGAAGAAGAGCTCACAATCAATTTCTGATTATGTGGCAAGGATGAAGGATATTGCAGATAGCTTGGGAGCAGTGGATGAAGACATTGAAGAGGAAAAGTTGGTAAGACAAATACTTACAGGTCTGAGAGGAGATGAGAAGTGGAAGCCTTTCATATTGTCCATAGAGTTGTCACTTGATCACTTTACTCCTGATCTTAATCAATTGCTAGGACACATGCTAACTTTTGAGCAGGACATTAAAGGAGACAATGATAGAAGTGCAAGTCAAGCTATGTACTCCAAGGACAAGAAAAAGAATGGCAAGGGAAAGCAATCGACTGATGATGAAGGGACTTCAAGTCAAGCTAACTTTACAAAAGGAAAGATGAATTTCATAGGTAAAGGAAGAGGAGGTAAGAACAAAGATAATGCTAAAGCTTGTTGGATTTGTGGCAGAACTAATCATTTGGCAAATGATTGTTGGTACAACAATCAAAATGGTGGAAGCAATAATCAGAATTTTAATCAAAGAGGTAGAGGAGGCAGAAACCAAAGAGGCAACTTCAGAGGAAGAGGTGGTAGGACATCATATGCTAGAGGAGGTGGAAGAAACTTCCAATCTCAGTCCTACAACAACAATTATTATAATTATGCATCAGATCAGAAGGATGATATGACTCTTATCTTGAATGCAACTCATGAATCAGTGGGAGAAGATCAAAGAGTGTTTTATATTGACTCAGGATGTAGTAACCATCTGAATGGGAATCTATCTTTGATGACTGATATGGAAGCAAAGGTGAATGGACATACAGTTCAAACAGGTGACAATACCAAACATAAAGTGGAGAGCATTGGATCAGTGAAGACAAAGAGTGGAAGTACACTTTTGAGCAAGGTACTTTATGTTCCTACTATTCCTAAAAATTTGATAAGTGTAGGGCAAATTGTGGAGAAAGGATATGAGGTAAGATTCACAAATAATGGTGTTTATGTGCAAGATCCAAATCAAGGATATAGAAACATAATTGCAGGGAAAAAGGAAGGAAGATTGTTCACTCTCAAAGTCCAAGGTAATGTGGGACATGCATTATTTACTTATGGAAGTCAAAAGGTGTCTGAATTAGACCTATGGCATAAAAGGCTAGGTCATTTCAATGAGAGAGCTATAAAGGAAATGTCAAAGAATCAGGTGGTGCTTGGATTGCCAAATGTTGAAGGGCAACATATGGTGTACAAGTGTGAAGCTTGTCAATTAGGTAAAGCACATAAAGGGTCTTACAACAAATCAGGGTACAAGCATTCAAATATGCTTGAATTGGTTCATACACATGTATGGGGTCCCTCAAGGGACTATAGCATAAATGGATCCAGATATTATGTGTTGTTTGTTGATGATGCAACCAGATGGATTACTTTGTATGTAATCAAGGATAAATCAGAAGTTTTCAAGACATTCAAACATTTTCATGCCTATGCAGAAAGGATCATAGGGCAAAAGCTTAAAAGGTTAAGGTCAGATGGAGGGGGAGAGTATTTCTCTAAAGAGTTTGATGATTATTTGTGGAATACAGGTACAAGAAGAGAAGTAACTTGCAGGTACTCCCCTCAACAGAATGGAGTAGCAGAAAGGAGAAATAGAACTCTTGTAGAATTTGCAAGAGCAATGATGAAGGAAAAGAATTGTCCAAATTACTTATGGGCAGAAGCCATTAATACTGCAACATACCTTGTGAATAGGTTACCTTGTAAAGCTTTGGATGGAGGAACCCCTTATGAAGCATGGTGGGGTAAGAAACCTACTCTTCATCATTGTAAAGTATTTGGATGTGTAGCATATGCTTATGTTCCTTCACAATTAAGACATAAGCTAGAACCAAAAGCAGAGAAGTATGTGTTTATTGGATATGATGATAGACAGATGGGTTACAGGTTGTGGAGTCCATCCACAAAGCAATTTCTTGTTACCAAAGATGTGACATTTGATGAGCAAAATACATGGTATATAGGATCAACAAATGACTATGCAGGTGTTGAAGAGATACAAAGAAAAGGAAAGGCAAAAGTAAAAGTGTATGAAGAAAGTATTGATGATGTTGACTCTAAAAGTAGATTGCAGGATCATGTAGAAGAAGGGCCAAGATTTGATCCAGAATCAAATGAGGCTGAAACTTCGAGAAGTGCAGAAATCAGAAGATCTTCAAGGGAAAGGAAAGAGCCTATAAGGTATAGTTATGATACATCTTTTCTAACAACAAAAGATTATGCTTACATTGTGAAGACAGAAGAAGATCCAATCACTTATGAAGAAGCCAAAGGTAAACAGAATTGGGAGAAGGCAATGCAGGAAGAGTATGATGCTCTACTTGAAAATGAAACTTGGGAATTAGTACCAAGACCAAAGAATCAGAAAGTCATTGGATGTAAGTGGGTATATAAAACAAAAAGGTTTGCAGATGGTAAGGTGTCTAGATACAAGGCTAGACTTGTGGTCAAAGGTTATGCCCAAACTTATGGGGTAGATTATGATGAAACCTTTAGTCCTGTTGCTAAGATGTCTACAATTAGAACATTGATTGCTATTGCTGCTTGTAAAGGATGGAAGTTGTCACAATTAGATGTGAAAAATGCATTTCTAAATGGATACATTGCAGATGAAGTATACATGGAGCAACCAAAAGGTTTTATGAATTCAATTGGATCAGATTATGTGTGTAAGCTCAAAAGAGCTTTGTATGGGTTGAAGCAGGCCCCAAGAGCTTGGAATTATAGACTTGTCAAGTTCTTGAATGAATGTGGATTTCAAGCATCAAAGGCAGATAGTAGCTTGCTAGTGAAGGCAAGTGAAAATGGATACATTTACATGTGCATTTATGTTGATGATATTATTGTCACAGGAACAGATGCTCAAGGAATCGATGAACTTAAAAGGCAAATAGAGAAGGAGTTTAAGATAAGTGATTTGGGAAACTTATCTTATTTCTTAGGAATGCAGATTGTATATACTCAACATGGAGTATATGTTTCACAAGAGAGGTATTTGAAAAATCTTCTAGTCAAGTTTAACATGGAAGATTGCAAGACTTCAACTACACCATTGGAGGTAAATCATAAATTGAGCAAGTATGGAGGTGAAGAATTCAATGATATGAAGAAGTATCAGAGTTTGGTAGGTAGTTTAATCTATGCTACCTTGACAAGACTAGATTTATCATATGCACTAGGTGTGTTGTCACAATTTATGCATTGTCCAAAGAAGACTCATTGGATTGCAGCCCAAAGGGTACTCAGATATATCAAAGGAACCCTAAGTGAAGGTTTGTACTATGGTTTCACTTCTGACACAAGAATTAAAGTGTTTAGTGATGCAGATTGGGCAGGTGACTCAGATGATAGAAGGTCTACTCATGGGTATCTCTGTTATGTTGGAGATAAATTAGTTTCTTGGTGTTCAAAGAAGCAACATACAGTTGCTTTATCATCCACAGAAGCTGAGTATAAAGGAATGGTAGAAGCTGCAAAAGAAGTGATATGGTTGAAGACCTTGATGAAGAGTTTTGAAACTGATCAGAGTACTCCAATTATTTTTGGAGACAATATGAGTTCTTTGTATTTGGCAGCTAACCCTGTTTTTCATGCCAGGACTAAGCACATAGAGATTCAGTATCATTTCTTGAGGGAAAAGGTACTTGATAAAGAGATTGAAGTGATGTATACTCCAACAAAAGAACAAGTGGCAGATATGATGACAAAGAGCTTGTATGGACCTAAGCTACAGAGATTCAAAGAGATGGCAGGAGTGAAGAAGAATGGAATAATCACAATTAGTGATTGAGGGGGAGCTGTTGGAACAAGCCAATCACAAATTAGTGATTATAAAGATCTTGAAGAAGGCTTATGGTCAGAATGAAGTGAAAGAAGATACTTGAGAAAGTGAAGGAGATTTCAGAGTGATATCTTGTACACATATGTACATATAAGTGGAAATCCTTGTAGTCTGAGTTGAGCTAAATCTTTAGGATGATAAGGAGTAATATCATAAGACGCGAGATAAGTCTAAAATCATGTATATATAAGTTAATGTTGATAAGAAATGAAGAGAGAGTCATTTGTAGATGACAAATGTCTTAGAGATGTGTAGAGAGTTTTTTCCCAGAAAATAGTGACGGGTTTTTCTCTGAGTGCTCTCTGTCTGATCATGTGGATCAAGATTACTTTTGTACACATCTAATTGAGAAGCTAATGAAGCTATGTTCAGAGTTTCATAATCTAATTCCTCTCCTACTGTGAGAATGATCAATAGGAACATTTGTATGTAGAAATGAAAACTGAAGTCTGAGAGTAGCGCACTTTTCTGTCTCAGTGTTTTGCTTAGATCTCAGTGTATACTGTAAAGTTTTTGATGAGTGAGCACTTAAAATTTAAGTTAGGAGATAAGGAAGCTATGGCTAAAAGCATTTAGCAAAACGGGTTTTGTGTTGAGAGAAATCAACTTAAGAAGTTGACCATGTCGAAGGCGCTACTTCTGGAAGACAGTTATGACATATCTTTGATCTTAAGGATCAAGTTAAACTTTTGATGATTATTTTTGAGAACTAATGATTAGTATGATTGCGCAAAGGTATTGCGAATACTTGTGCATCATTTACTTGAAGAAATTTGAAGTTATGTGCAGGTAATGAAGTCGATTTCTGAAGCAGACTTTCTGAAGTAAACACTCCTTCACTCATAGAAGTGTTAATGGAAGTTTTGGTAAAGAAGAACAATATTTGTGTAAAGTTTGGTTTATAACTGACATAGAAGTGTTCTTAAGTCAGTATAGATCAAACCTTTGGAGATTAAGAGGTCTCCAACATATCAAGCATGGTATCCAGAAAGGGGATCGGGAAAGGATCTGGTACTGTTGCTGCGTTTAATTTTCGGTAGTCTACACAGATTCGGAGTTGCTTATTTTTCTTTGGCACGATCACAATTGGTGAAATCCATTCAGCATGTTCTACTGGTACGATGAATCCAACTTTTAATAATCTATCAAGTTCGGCTTTTACCTGTGATGCATAATTGGGATTCATCCGGTAGCTGGGCTGTTTATTCGGTTTAGCTTCAGGCTTCAACATGACTCTGTGCTGATAGATGCGCGGAACTAATCCTTTCATATCTTTGTAATCCCATGCAAAGACGTCTGAGAATTCGCGAAGTAGTCGAATCAAATCAGCTTTAAATGTTTTCGGTAAGTTTTGCCTTATCTTTACAGGTCGTGGATGTTCTACGTCTCCTAGATTGTACGAGGTCAACTGGTCTTCGGAGACATAAAACTGTTGTGGTTTCTCTGTATTGTCTGTTGACTTGAACAGTGATTGTAATTCGTCGTCATGTGTTGAAACAGTATCTTCCTGCTTAGAATTCCCGGTGATCGGTACAATTGTACAAACTGAAGTACTCCAGTTATCTATCACGGACTGTAGATCAACAGTCCCTAAGGTCATTAAATCAGCGTTATTCTTCAAAAATTCCTCTTCTTCATCATCTGATAGTCCATCTAACATGTGGACTGGTTCAGCAAAATATGGTCTAGCGTGTAGTTTGCAAGGTTGTATAGCATCTAATTTTACCACATATCTATGATTGGCATCTTTAGATGTAAGCTCTTGTGCACACCAGTCTTGTACTACCTTTGCATGCTTCAGCCAGGGTCGACCGAAAAGAAGGTTGTAATCCAAAGTGGATTCTAGCAGATCTAGTATAACAAAGGTCATTTTAAAAGTCGTACCTTGTAAAGTGATGGGTACATTTCGCACAAGTCCTACAGGATGGACTCTAGATTGATCTGCCATTTTGACAAAAAATTGAACTGGTTCGATTTCGGTCCATCCTAACCTTTTGCATAATGCTGCGGTCGCAATGTTAACACCAGAGCCTCCATCAATCAATACTTGCGTGATCTTATGCTTTTTATACCATACTGTAATTAAGGGAACTGAATGATCAACCGTAGAATCAGGTTCCGGTTGAACTGCTGCTGTCGCCGGAATACAAGAAGGTACCGGACTGAACTGTTGCTGGAACTGTTGTCGAATCCCAGGTACTAATGCTAGTAGTTGGCCGAGAGGCAGAGTGATAGATGCCTTGGATAAAATTTCCCAGGCCTGTTGAGATTGTTTGTCCTGCTCCTTTGAACTTGAGGTTTCTGCTGATGCAGAAGTATCTGCTGTTATGTCTACTGCTGATGATGGCTCCGCTGCTGCTTCCTTTTGTTGGGTTCCTTCCTTTGTCGACGAGGCCTGAGTCACCGGAATAGGTTCTGGGAACACTGGTGGTTTTGTTGCGGTCCAATGACTAGTCTTGTTGTACATCCTATGTTGTTCTCGTATCCCTGGTTCGAATATTTCTGCTGCTGACTACAGTTGTTTACCTGATCGGGTCTGGACTGTAGTAGTTTGCGTTTCTACCGGTGTAATTTGTACCATGTTGGCCATTGGGTTTTGCCGCTCCTTCTTCCTTTGATCATACTCAGCTGCATCCTTGCAAAATCTTCTAATGTGCCCGAATTCACCACAAAAATGACAGCGTGGTGGTGGTAAATTGGGATTTTCCGGTGGTGGCCCGTTCTGCCAGCGATTTGGATTATAGTTGTTATTCCTCTGTCCTCGGTAATTTCGATATCCTTGCTGCTGATTGTTTCTCATTTATGGAGGCACATAATGATTGGCTGGCTGCCCTTGTTCCTGGATAATTGCATTAACATTCGTTGTTCCCTGTACTCTAGCGTTGTATGCGTAGTGTTCGGTGGTGTGTCCGGCAATGTTGCAGATAGCGCAGAATGTCTGATTAAGTGCGCAATTGGTGCTGGTATGTCCTGAATTTTTGCATGTGGTGCAATATACTTGTTTGGTCATATCTTCGGCAACATGTCTGTTTGTTTTTGCCCACTCCAGATCTTCTGTAAATCCGTCGACTTTGTTTTCCAGCTGCAGAGTCATTGCGATGACTGCATCAAGTGTCATAGCTCCGACACATCTTATGATCATGATCTGCTTAAGTTGAGGAACCAAGCCATTGATGAACCACTGGGTAATAACATCATCTGGTAAGTTAGCATGAGCCGGTGGTAGCTGCCTTAAGTGTGTTCTGAAAAGGGTAGCATATTCCTGTACAGATTGATTCACTCTTTGTCTATTATTCTGCAGATAATCAAAAATTTCGGCTGGATTCTTTTTTAACCTGAATCGCTGCAAAAAAGCATCTCGAACTGCTTCGTAGGTGCCGAAATGATAAATATCGTATTCTGTGAGCCACCTGGCTGCTTCATTGACAAGTGTAGATTGAAAGACAATGGCTTTGTAGGCCGGATCCGGTGGATGGTTGAGGACGGCGTAGCTTATCTCGAAAGTGCGTACGTGAGCATCCGGATCATCTCCTGGAAATCCACCAAACTTCGTGTATGTCACTCCCGTTGGAGGTGGCCTGGGTTGACATAACTGTTGTTGTTGTTGTTGCCTGTTCATCGTGAATATATTATAACTTTTGTCTGTATTTCTGGTCTGAATATATGAACTACTGGAATCTATATCGTCTGATGGCACACTTTCCGGTGAAATAAGCTTGCTTACTATGTTGCGAATTTCTGTTTCAAATAGCCTTCCTTTTTCTTTGATGTCCAATGTATGAAAACTTGCTTCCAAGCACGGCAGTTGGGCTGAAGATTCAGCAGAAAGTGCTAATTCGTCACTGAATAACTGAGATTCTCTTACCGAAATATCACCGGGATAAACCGAACTTGTGCCCGAATGCGGTGTCTTTTCGCCTTCGCTGATTTCTTTGCCTAGGGTGTGTCTAATCGTAAGTGAATCTAAATCTTTTTCCAAGAGTGTTAAACTAGATTCCAACTGCGTCTTGGTAGGTTCTGGAATTACTATATCTTCGACAGACTGTGCCGAAATAGTACTGGAATGTACCAGAGACGTAACACGTTCTACCGGAATATGACCGGAATCAGCTTTAACGTTCTGAACTTTCTTGACAACTGGGTCAGCCCTAGTTGTACTTCTACCTTCCAGAGTTGTCTTTAGTACTCCAGACTGATGGTTCTTGGGGTACGTTTTGCCAGACCGAGTAACCGGCATTTATCATTTTCCGTATTAATCGTGGAATATTACTAACGAAATAGTTTGCAACAATCTGGTTCTGTTGCTACTGACAATCAAACAATAATCTGATTCTGACAGATGACTGGCAATCTTGATGCCACTTTCCCACAGACGGCGCCAAATGTTAAATGTTAATCATTAAATTTCCAATTTCAGACTCAAAATACTTTCAAATTCATACGTTTCCGAACCTTTCCTAACCGTAAATTACCTCTTAGCCACGTGGGTCTTGGGAGTGGTAGGGGTCTCTTAGATAGAGGCCCTGTACTATTTTCCCAACTTATTACACAATCATAATTACTTCTAGCGTCTTAGTTCCGTGCGCAATTCTGAACAACCGATGACTGTTCGTTGTACTGGACTTAGAATTTCTGAACTAATCCTGCTATGATGGTCTGAGCAGTAGTCCGGTGACTTCTGTCCAATAGAATAATCTACTTCAGTAAATGAAGATCACCTAATACGTACTTCTTCAGAACAGACAGGTATACCAAACACATATATATATACTGAAATTATACAACTCATCGTATACCAATTACGAGCAACAAATGTCCTGACAACAAGCGACTTGTTATAGGCTTAACAATGACCTACTCGCACTTCAATCGTTACAGATGCTAGTTTTCCTTTGATCGGAATCAACATTGAACGTAGACTACTGCATCGAACTTGGTCACTTACCAAAATGGTTAACATGCGATCAGTTCGGAACTACTTCCATACTTCCTTGTTCAGTATACTACTGACAAGTAACACACTGCACTTATTAACACTCAGAGACACACTCAACCATTACCGAAC
The DNA here is from genome assembly GCA_020310875.1 of Ceratopteris richardii. Lineage (NCBI taxonomy): Eukaryota > Viridiplantae > Streptophyta > Polypodiopsida > Polypodiales > Pteridaceae > Ceratopteris > Ceratopteris richardii. The sequence goes on along the minus strand of CM035431.1, from coordinate 152,647,005 downwards.
AGATTCGTAACACAAAATTACTAATTCGCAACTCTGCACTACTGAGTGAATAAACGACTAACCAAGCGCAGAACAGAACAGAAATCAACACAAACAATACTCAGACTTTGTAACAGTGTAATAATAATCTGACAAATAATCAGGCGAACAAACTGGCAATTCCAAGAAAAAAAACCGTTTCTCACAAGCGTCTCTCTCGCCATTCTCTTTACATTGCTTTATATATCTTTTTTCAAGATGCACGTACCAACTTTTTTGCACGGATTTTGATAATTCCGGTATATCAGGCGGTCATTACGTCTGTCCCACTCCGGCGGTCGTCTAACAAAGACGTTGATGGAGATTCAAGCAGTTCAGAAAAGAGTCTTGATGAGAAACTTGGACTGCCCTCTATGAAGACTCGAGGAGTAAGAAGGGCACATGCAGATGATACAAGGATAAGTGACCCAGGACCAAGAAGATCTAGGAGGATGCGGAATTCAGTGTAACAATTGACGTATGATAGTTATATGGCTCATCATTGTGCCTACATGACAAAGGTAATACAAGATGTTGAACCTTCTTGCGTTGAAGATGCAATTGGAATTGCAGATTGGGAAAAAGCTATGGATGAGGAGATGGCTGCAGTTTATGGAAATGATACATGGAAGATGGTTCCATTACCACACGGAAAGAAAGCCATATGCTACAAATGGATTTACAAGGTAAAGCATAATGTTGATGGTAGCATAAGCAGGTATAGCACGATTGGTAGCTAAAGGATATGCACAGACATATGGCATTGATTATGAGGAAACATTCAACCCTATAGCTAAAATGTCTACTGTCAGAACACTTGTTGCATTAGCTACACCAAAAGGATGGACTTTGCATCAGATGGATGTGAAGAACGCTTTCCTCCATGGTGAGTTACAGGAAGAAGTATATATGGACCAGCCATAAGGATATGAAGATTCAAAGCATCCAGAATATGTTTGCGAGTTAAAAAGGCTTTGTATGGGCTGAAGCAAGCTCCTCGTGCATGGCATGCAAGGATTGCTGATTACTTAACCACCATTGGTTTTTCTATATGTGATGCAGATCATTCACTATATGCAAGGATGATGATGGCATCACGATTGTGGCTATTTATGTTGATGACTTGATCATAGGTGGTGATAATGAAGGAAGCATCAAAGAGGTAAAGCAACTTCTTATGCAGGAATTTGACATGAAAGATCTTGGTGTGCTACGCTATTTCTTGGGCATTGAGTTTATACGTACAAAAATAGGTATATGGATGTCGCAAAGGAAATATGCCTTGAATATGCTGCAAAAGTATGGTATGGCTGATTCTAAGCCAATTTCTATGCCATTAGATCAGAATTTGAAGTTGGATACTACATCAAGTGAAGCATTGGAAAATGCTACTATGTACAGGAAAATTGTGGGAAGTCTTATATATCTCACAATTATAAGGCCTGATCTAAGTTATATTGTTGGACTTGAAAGTCAATTTATGCAAGTTCCCAGGAAGCCACATTTGGATGCTCTGAGGTGCACTCTACGTTATGTGAGTGCTACTTTGGATTATGCATTGTTTTATGAGGCTGTTTTAGATTTGCATGTTTATGGATACACCGATGTGCAACTGTTACATGGAGCAGCAAGAAGCAACCCACTGTTGCTTTGTCGAGTACAGAGGCTGAGTATAGAGGTGCTACAATGGCAGCATGTGAGGCATCATGGCTCGAGATGCTACTTGTAGATTTAGGTGTGGAAGTGCAAAAGCCTATCACTATCTGTTGTGATAATCTTAGCAATATACAGTTAGCATGAAATCCTATTTTTCATGCTAGAACGAAGCATATCGAGCTACATTATCACTTCATCATAGAGAAGGTATCAGCAGGTGATATTGATCTTGTTTATGTGAGAACAGATGAGCAGATTGCTGATATTTTCACTAAGGCACTTGGAGCAGAGAAGTTGAAGAAGTTTCAAAAGATGCTTGGATTAGAGGACATAGCATTGACCTTGAGGGGGAGTGTTGAGATATCAAGCTCAACATGTAATGATCCAGGATGACACGTACTAGGTTTTAGTTTCTTTTACATGTACTAGTATATGTCAGGGATACTTTATTGGGCTTTATTAGATTTATCTATCGAGAGTGATGGCACATTTTTTTCTTGCCAGCTCACTCATTTGCGAACATTAGGTTTTTCCTTATGTACTGATCTTTATATATTGTATTTGTTGTATTCTTGTTTTTAGGTCATTCTTGTACATTCCTTTTTATGTAATAGAAGAAGAAGAAGAAGATCATTCTTCCTTGCTCAATCTGTGTGTGTGTGATTCTCCTTGAGAGTGAGAGTGTGTGTGTGAGGTCTCTTCCTTATCTCCTTCCTCGTGGCATTGCAGTGGTTGTTCCCACCACAACTAAAACCTTTTAAAAAACCTGTAGATTAACTAGTGTGGCTAAAACAATAGCCCCAAAAGTTAAACTTTCATTGTCAAACAAGTATAAAGAACACTCTTCTTGATGTTCTTGGACCTTTGTGAAGAGAACTATGCATGAAAATGCTCCAAATGGCTTCAAAAACCATCCCAAAAATGCTTGAAAGACAGGCTTTCAAAACAAAGAATGAAGCTTTGAGGGCCTAAAACTTATTGAAGATATTGTGAGCCTTAGTCTTTCCCCTTCTTCAAGCACCACAAGAGTGTAGCTTAGTGGCAAGAGATTGCCACGGTTAACCAAGCTCCAGTGGAAACACTACTTAGATGGGTGACCTCCCGAGAAGTATTGTTGGTGCAGGGCAATCAACAATTGAAGTTTTGGGTGAAGAATTGGAGTCAAGGACTGAAGAAAAGACCAAGTCATGAAGCATGAAGGAAATGCATATCCAAGAGATAAAGATGTGTATACATATGTACATTATTTTAGAGTCAGTTCATCATATACTTTTGTATGGTCATGAGCTTGTAAAAATTTGCCTATATATACAAAGAAAATGTCGGGGCAAAGTAGAGAGATTATGTGAGAACAAGATTGAGGAAAATTAGATGTCATTAGACTTTTAGAAGTGAGTTGAATCTCTCTCATTACTCAGATGTAAGAATTTCTCAGAAATGAAAAATGTTGCGCCCGATCGTTCTGTGTATTCTCCTTTTGTGCTTGATTATTTCAAAAATCCTTTTGTAGATGTCTAAGTCCATAGGTAATAAGTCTATGGTTAAATTTTGAGAGCCTAATTGTAAAGAGGCTGTGAGAATTATGAGTAGGAACATTCATATGTGAAGAAGTATTCACTGATTCTTGAAACATGCGCAAAATTTGATCTTAATGTTTTGGTCAGTTCTCCTTCTATAGTGTAAAGTTTTGAGCAAGCAAGCATTCAATCTTTAAGTTGGAAGGCAAGCTATTTGTAGCTAAAAGCATTTTCATAAACGGTTCTAGATTAACAGAAACAAGTGTTAGAAGTTATAGGTGTCTGAATCGACTTCTCAGAAGAACAGTTTTAGACATAGGTGACTTGTTAAGTCCATTTCTCAAGATCTACTGAGTCTTTTGGAATGATTTATCTTCGAAGAGGTGTGAAAACTATAGGCAAAACCTTATACAAAGTTTTGTCAAAAACTTTATACATTTGATGAGTCAATAAGAGAGTTATGTGCAGCAGACTTTCTGTAGAGTCATCATCTTCACAGTTTGGTCAAAATTTCGATAATTGGTTAGTGATCCTCTAAATTGGTGAAGGTTTGGAGTTACTTTTGATATAGAGGTGTTCTAAATTCAAGAGTAGCTTATTCTTTTGGAGATTAATACTCTCCATCAGTGGTATCAGAGCAGGAAGCATCAAAATTGAAGAAAAGAAGGATCCCAACTGCTTCACTCATAAAGAATTCAACATCTGAAGATTCAAAAGGTGAAAGCTTGAGAGCAAAGCTTGAGAAGTAGGTCATACAACATGAAGGAAGACAAAAGGAATATTATTCAAAGTAAAGGTACATCTATTTCTCATAAAGTTTGAAGGATTCAATATACAGGTGAAGAAAGGATGGGAGATTCTCTTCAGATAGAGAAGTTGGATAGAGAGAACTATCTAGCATGGTCAATGAGGATGGAAGCTCCTCTTATGAGCAAAGACTTGATAGCTTATATTACAGGTGAAGAAGAAAAGCCTCAATTCAAAGATCCTAGTGTTCCAACTAGGGAGGAGTTGTGATAATTGAAGAATTGGATGAAGAAAGATGCTCAAGCTAGGAGCATTATCTATATGGCAGTCAATGATTACTTGTTACCTCACATTAGAGGTATTCAAAGTGCAAGTGATATATGGAATGCTTTGGAGGAGCATTTCAAAACACCACAAAGTCAAGGAATGCATCCTTGTGGGCAGAATTTACCACTTTCAAGAAGAAGGCCTCTCAATCCATCTCAGATTATGTAACAAGGATGAAGGACATTGTAGATGCATTAGGAGCAGTTGATGAAGACATTGAGGAGGATAAATTGGTAAGGCAAATCCTCACAGGTTTGAGCGGTGATGACAAATGGAAGCCATTCATTTTGTCTACTAAATTATCACTTGATCATTTTACTCCTGACTTAATGCTAGGACATATGTTAACCTTTGAGCAGGATGTAAAAGGTGAAAGTGATAAAAGTGCGGGTCATGCAATGTATTCAAAAGATAATAAGAAGAATATCAAAGGAAAGCAACAAGCAAATGAAGAAGAAGGTGCAACTAGCCAAGCCAACTTCCTAAGAGGAAGAGGAGGTGGCAAAGATAGAGGAAGAGGCAGGAGTAATCAAGATGGAGTCAAAGCTTGCTGGATTTGTGGTAAGACAAATCACTTAGCTAATGATTGTTGGCATAATACTTAGAGTAATGGTGGATATATCAGAACTTTAATTCAAGAGGAAGAGGTGGCAGAAATCAAAGAGGTAATTTCAAAGGTAGAGGTAGTAGAGGTTACTTTGGAAGAAATGGAGGTAGAGGATTCCAAAGTCAACAATACAACAATACCTACTACAATTATGCTTCATATCAGAAGGAGGATTCAACATTGATAATGAATGCAACTTGTGAAAGGCAAAGTGAAGACCAAAGAGTCTTCTACATTGACTCAGGGTGTAGCAATCACCTGAGTGGCAACATAGCTTTGATGACTGATTTGGAGAATAAGGTAACTAATCATGTAGTTCAAACAGGTGACAATACAAAGCACAATGTGAAGTCAATTGGATCAGTGAAGTCCAAGGATGGAAGTATTCTCTTGAGTAAGGTCTTGTATGTTCCTACAATTCCTAAGAATCTGACAAGTGTAGGACAAATTGTTGAAAAAGGTTATGAAGTTAGGTTCACTAATGAAGGAGTGTTTGTGGAAGACCCTAGCAATGGGTACAAACAAATTGTTTCAGGGAAGAAAGAAGGAAGATTGTTCACATTGAAGATCCAAGGTAATGTTGGTCATGCTTTGTTCACTTATGGAGGACATAAGATCTCTGAGTTAGATCTTTGGCACAAGAGGCTTGGACATTTCAATGAAAGAGGTATCAAAGATATGATTAACAATGGTTCAGTGCTTGAATTGCCTAATGTTGCAGGTCAACATATGACATACAGATGTGAGGCATGTCAGTTAGGTAAGGCTCATAAGCAATCGTATTCCAAGCATGGTTTTATGTATTCAGAGAAGCTTGAGTTGGTACACACAGATGTGTGGGGACCATCGAAGGATTCCAATATCAATGGATCAAGGTACTATGTGATTTATGTTGATGATGCTACCAGATGGATCACTATTTATGTGATCAAAGATAAGTCAGAGGTATTCAATACATTCAAACATTATCATAAATTGAAGAGACTAAGGTCAGATGGAGGGGGAGAGTATTTCTCTAATGAGTTAAGTGATTATTTGTGGAATGTAGGTATAAAGACAGAGGTTACTTGCAGGTACTCTCCTCAACAAAATGGTGTAGCAGAAAGGAGAAATAGAACTCTTGTTGAGTTTGCAAGATCCATGATGAAGGAGAAAAATTGCCCAAATTACTTGTGGGCTGAGGTTGTAAATACAGCTACTTATTTGGTCAATAGGTTACCATTTAAATCTTTGCAAGGTATGACACCATATGAGGCATGGTGGGGTAAGAGACCTACTCTAGACCATTGCAAATTATTTGGATGTTTGGCATATGCATATGTGCCATCTCAATTGAGGCACAAATTGGAACCTAAAGCTGAAAAATATGTATTCATTGGATATGATGATAAGCAGATGGGATATAGGTTATGGAGTCCATCCACAAAACAATTCCTAGTGCCAAAGGATGTTACATTTGATTAGCAAGGTACTTGGTATGCAGGTACAATCAATATTTATGCAGGTGATGAAGAAATTGTGAATCAAAAGAAAGGTAAATCAAAGGTTTAGATATTTGATGAAGAGGAGAATAATGAAGTACAGGTTGAAGTTGAAGAAGTGCCAAGATTTGATCCAGAATGTGATGAACCAGAAACCTCACGGAGTGGAGAACTCAGAAGGTCATCAAGACACAAGTGGCAACCTACAAGGTATAGCTATGACACTTCTTTTTTGGCTACCAAAGATTATGCTTATATGGTAAAAGCAGATGAAGACCCTTCTACATCTGAAGAGGAAAAAGGTAAGGAGAATTGGGAGAAAGCTATGTAGGAAGAGTATGATGCATTGATGGAGAATCAGACATGGGAGTTGGTTCCTAAACCAAATAGCAAGAAGATAATTGGATGCAAGTGGGTCTACAAGACAAAGAGGTATGCAGATGGAAGTGTGTCTAGGTATAAAGCTAGACTTGTTGTGAAAGGGTTTCCTCAGACATATGGTATTGATTATGATGAGACCTATAGTCCTGTGGCAAAGAGGACAACCATCAGGACACTCATAGCTATTGCTGCATGTAAAGGTTGGAAGTTATGTCAACTAGATGTGAAGAATGCTTTTCTAAATGGTTAAATTTCAGATGATGTTTTCATGGAGCAACCACAAGGATTCAGAGATGGAAGGTATCCAGATCATGTGTGCAAGCTTAAGAGAGCTTTGTATGGTTTGAAGCAGGCCCCAAGGGCATGGAATTTTAGACTTGTGAAGTTCTTGAAAGAACTTGGATTTCAAGTATCAAAGGCAGATAGTAGCTTGCTTGTTAAAGCAAGTGATGATGGATTCATTTATATGTGCATATATGTTGATGATATAATTCTTACAGGTACATATGAGAAAGGCATTCAAAGCCTAAAGAAGCAAATGGAGAAAGAGTTCAAAATCAGTGACTTGGGAGACTTGTCATACTTCTTGGGCATGGAGATCTCATACACTCAACATTGGGTGTATGTAACTCAAGAAAGGTATTTGAGAAACTTGTTGATCAAGTTTAAGATGAATGATTGCAGGGTAGCACCTACTCCAATAAAGGTGAATCATAAATTGAGGAGATATGGAGGAGAAGAGTTCAAGGATATGAAGCTTTATCAAAGTTTGGTTGGTAGTCTAATCTATGCTACATTAACTAGACCTGACTTGTCATATGCAGTGGGAGTATTGTCTCAATTCATGCATTGTCCTAGGAAAGAACATTGGATTGCAGGACAAAGAGTGTTGAGGTACATTAAGGGTACACTCAAAGAGGGTTTGTATTATGGTTTTACATCAGATACAAATATCAAGATATATAGTGATGCAGATTGGGCAGGTAATCCTGATGATAGGAGATCAACTTATGGATAGTTGTGTTATGTGGGAGATAAGTTAATTTCTTGGTGTTCAAAGAAGCAACACACAGTTGCTTTGTCATCTACAGAAGAAGGGTACAAAGGTATGGTTGAAGCTGCAAAGGAAGTGATATGTCTTAAGACTCTGATGAAGAGTTTTGACATTATTCAGAGTATACCCACTATTCATGGAGATAACATGAGTTCATTGTATTTAGCTGCTAATCCTATTTTTCATGCTAGGACTAAACACATTGAGATTCAGTATCACTTTCTAAGAGAGAAGGTGATGGATAAAGAGATTGAAGTCATATATACTTCAACAAAAGATCAGATAGCTGATATGCTAACAAAAAGCTTGGATGCACCAAAGCTACAGAGATTCAAGGACATGGCAGGCATAAAGAAGATAGAGAAAACCTCAATTGATGATTGAGGGGGAGTTGTTGGTGCAGGGCAATCAACAATTGAAGTTTTGGGTGAAGAATTGAAGTCAAGGACTGAAGAAAAGACCAACTCATGAAGCATGAAGGAAATGCATATCCAAGAGATAAAGATGTATATACATATGTACATTATTTTAGAGTCAGTTCATCATATACTGTTGTATGGTCATGATCTTGTAAAAATTTGCCTATATATACAAAGAAAATGTTGGGGAAAAGTAGAGAGACTATGTGAGAACAAGATTGAGGAGAATTAGATGTCATTAGACTTTTAGAAGTGAGTTGAATCTCTCTCATTACTCAGATGTAAGAATTTCTCAGAAATGAAAAATGTTGCACCCGATCTTTCTGTGTATTCTCCTTCTGTGCTTGATCATTTCAAGAATCCTTTTGTAGATGTCTAAGTCCATAGGTAATGAGTCTATGGTTAAAGGTTGAGAGCCTAATTGTAAACAGGCTGGGAGAATTATGAGTAGGAACATTCATATGTGAAGAAGTATTCACTGATTCCTGAAACAGGCGCAAAATTTGATCTTAAAGTTTTGGTCAGTTCTCCTTCTGCAGTCTAAAGTTTTGAGCAAGCAAGCATTCAATCTTTAAGTTGGAAGTTAAGCTATTTGTAGCTAAAAGCATTTTCATAAACGAGTTCTAGATTAAGAGAACCAAGTGTTAGAAGTTACAGGTGTCTAAATCGACTTCTCAGAAGAACAGTTCTAGACATAGGTGACTTGTTAAGTCCATTTCTCAAGATCTACTAAGTATTTTGGAATGATTTAACTTCGAGGAGGTGCGCAAACTATAGGCAACACCTTGTACAAAGTTTTGTCAAAAACGTTATACATTTGATAAGTCAATAAGAGAGTTATGTGCAGTAGACTTCTGTAGAGTCATCATCTTCACAGTTTGGTCAAAATTTTTATAATTGGTTAGTGATCCTCTAAATTGGTGAAGGTTTGGAGTTACTTTTGATATAGAGGTGTTCTAAATTCAAGAGTAGCTTATTCTTTTGGAGATTAATACTCTCCATCAAGTATCAGAACCTCTATCTTCCTTGATCATTGAGGTCTTCCCTCACATGTAGCCAATGGTGCCAATGGTGACTTTAGTGACTCAGATGACAAGGTATGCCGAGGTCTATGCCTTGCTTGCCACCTTAGTCATAAGGCTTGGGTGGGTGGGTGCTCGCTTCACTCACACAAAAGGAACAAAGCTTTTGCATCAAAATGCTCTAATACTAGTGAAGTATTTCAATGATGATGCTCCATAGTGTGCTCTCCTTCTTGCGAGCTCCAAAACCTTATCCTCGGAGTAGAAAATTGAGCTCTAAGTGCCACACATAGTACTCTACATAGAGGCTACAGAATATGTTGAAAACCTAGTACATAGGGAGCATGAACAAAGAGTTCTTAGGTGTTACAAATGCGATCGAACATATAGTATGTGGCTAAGGAGGCCACTATATGTTGTATTAAGGAACATATACAGAAGTGTCTAGTGGTCGTTTGGCCTTTCACATGGATGCTAACGGTAACATGATGCTCCTTCAAACAGAGTACTACTTGCTCAAAACAAGAAACAACACACTACAAAATCGCTTTGAGGAGTTACAACAACAAATAACAATACTCAAAGTAGAGAAAGAAAGCCTAAAGCATCAATTTCACATGTTATAGGAAGTACACAGCACACTGGAGGCAAAGCTTCAAGAAGTGGATACGAAAGCTATGCAACTTGTCCAAGAGCATCTCGGAACCCAAATGGAATGCAAATCAAAACTTCAACACAATATTGCACTACTATGGAGGCATATCGTAGTTTCCTAGGAGGAAAATCCACAATTGTAGTTACAAAATCAAGAAAATCTAGTGATTGCCATCGAGAACACAATGGGCGCACCAATCATTCCATCAAAGATTCAAGTTATTCCCCCTGAGAACATCAAGATTATCCTTGAAGATTACACCAACTTGTTAGAGGCACATGATAAACTATCCAAAGAGCTACATCAACTCCCACAACAAAGAGAGTCAGAACCTACAATTCTGTCAAGAACCATAATATCATCCTCTTCGATTGTTGCTAACTCTACCGCGATGCTCGAACTACAGAAATAGGTTGTGGAACTACAAACTAAGCTACTATACTACGAATGACCACCATCACCACCAGAGATACCAGTTGAAGATGAAACTCTTTCCATTCCAATGAACAACATTTTGAAGATGACTATGGACCTCAGCCCATTCCTAGGGGGAGGATCTTCGAGGAAGGATAAGATACTATTGAAGCTCTAGGCCTCCATGGTTGAAGCAAGTGCAAGTTATTAGTTGCATTCATGAAGATCCCGTCATTTCTTAGATGTTCGCTCTGAAGAATATAAAAGAAACAGTCCTACAATCTGCTTATTTCCAAAAACTTACCCATTGATGCAAAAACTCTCTTGGAAACTTACCTAGAAATGTTGTGCACTTGGAACAATGCACCCCTGTATCTCCTCTAGAGTCCATGTTACGGACCCATACCAAGGTGTAGATCATGGAAAGCTTTTGTCATTAAAGTACAAAACAATAAAGTACAAAACAATGCACAATGTCAGGAGTGGCTCAACTATCTTTACATCATGCCATCATAAGGACCACCTTCCATAGGTTTTATGATGGCCACTATATGTCACTGGATCCCAAGGTTAAAATCGATGCCCTACATCGCAATGCAGATGATGATAAAAAATCTAGACATGATGCAAATCACCTTCAAAACTTTTCATAACATGTAGGCACTGCAAGTTGCACTCTCCATCTTTACCAATGGAAATTATGACCTTGTGTATGACATGAGCATGACCCCCAATATTCGAGTGGCCTATGTGTGGCATGCCCCCATTAAATACCTCCTAGCCAGCTACAAACAAACTTTCAAAGGTATGTTCACTACAGGTTTTTGGGAGTATCACTCTGAGGTATTCATGCCTAAACCAACCCACCTCCTTCAACTATTTGCATGTGAGGAGGCAATGTATTTAGAATATTACACAACTCCACACTCAAAGATCCCTAGTGCCATTAACTAGGATGCCTTGCTCAATTTGGAAAAAGGATTATGATTTTGTGAACATGAACGAGCTAGAGATGTCATCCAATATTACATTGACCACCCCACAGAACAAAGTTCTATCAAGGGTGAGAAACACTAGAGAGGGGTGTGTTTTACAAGCATCAACAGACAAGAAGGCCAAAAAAAGGAGTTAGAAGGATCAAGGAGATGGAAACATTATGCAGATCTGGAAAAGAATAGGCCTAATAAGTTTTTTCATAACTCATTTTCCACCAAAAGTGATTTTCATCACTACACCAAGATTGAAAATATTGTTTTTGATAGCTTTAGCTCTATTTTGTTCAAGAAAAGAAGTGCTCAAACTTGAGGGGTACTAGAAGTAGCCACATATCAATTTTCATAATTTTTAGACTATGTTTGAGCCCTCAAATAAGCCCTCGAACCTAACTTTTTAACTAGGCTAGACACTAGGTCTAGATAGGGCCAAAGTTAGTGAAAAACTATAAAACGAGCTAGAGAGCTCATTTTTGAGATTGGCTTCGTAGAGATTAAATCTTTTGTAATAGAGATCTTGTGTAATTCAAAGCACTCCATTGTTCCTCTCTTTGTTCTTTCCTTGTGTGTGTATGTATGTGTGTGCATGCTTGTGTGCTTCTCACTCGTGCACTTGTGCCTTCACTTGCTTACGGTCGTCATACCAATTCTCACGTCTCCACGGATTGACATTTATGAGGTGGATCTCCTTACATTGGTACTTACCATTGTGTTAGGGCCACA
>CM035431.1:152604992-152627492 GCA_020310875.1 Ceratopteris richardii | reverse complement strand
CTTCATACAAGTGTGATTCGTAATCTTCATGTAGGCGAGATTCGTAAATACCTTTTTGGGATGAAAGAAGGTATAAACTTCCGTTCATCATATATTTTTTTTCCTTCTCTTTTTTTTTTACATTCGTAATTTTTTTTTTTTAAGGGGAAAGGCTTAACCCCTTATTCCGAGCTAAGGATCTAGATGCATGTAGGAGAAAGACATAGGATCTCACAGACAAGAATCATGCACTATATGCTCATACATATATACAATTACTTTCATCATTTGAAATTGACTACAAAATCCTTCTGCTCATATCAAATCCCTACTCAATTCATAAACTAGAAACATAAATCAATTTTTGTATTCCTACTTTGGCGAAATAGATCACTTCAAAATTTGATAGACCAAATTCCAGATTATATGATTATATTTTGTCATGAATTCAAATGATATGAATAGATCAAAAACATAAAAATTTAGATCATAGATAAATACAACCTAAAATTTAGCTTGATCTTAAAACATCTCCCTTCAAATTCATCATAAATTTTCCATATTGCTCAAATCATCATTAAATCATGTTGGTAATCATAAACTAAAAACTGCAAGAAAATTAAGTTTCATCATGAGTCATATTTTCATCATAAATTGCATTATTTCATCATCATATGTTTCAAACATGTTTTTTTAACCATATTTTCATAAATATTTGACAAAATTTTCATATATTTGCATCATATTTTTATGCGTATTTCATATTTGTTTATATTTTCATCATATTTTTGTCAAATGTGAAAAGAAAATCATACAATGTGAACTGAAATCATAATTCAATCAAAACATATTGTTCATATATTTTCAATACGTGTTTATTCAAAAAATCATATAAATATATCATGTTTTTATCATTCATTCAGTATTTGCTTTAGGTGAAATTAATCCTAAGTTTCTAAAATATTTTTCATTTCCTTTTTTGAATGTTTTTGTAAGGTTTTCTTTTTTAACAAGGTGCAAACTAGTAGTAGGAGTGCATACTAGAAAATTTTCAAATTTATATACATCATCAGGCGAGACATCAAACCATTGTCCATTATTGTCTCACTCAATAGTGGAATCTAACAGAAATTTTGATCGTAATCAGTCCCAAATTCTCTAGCAAGCGGTGAATCTTCACACACATGATTATATGAGTCAATGGGGTTTCTTTGTAGATTCCTCCTATTTCTTGAATGATTAGGACAGATTGTCATTACTTGCAAGGAATCCATCCCAGATTTAGACAGAATTCTTGCATATGCCTATCCATCATTAATAACTTTCATATTTATCCTTATTTTTACTATAAATGGTTGCTGGAGAATTACTTCATAAGAACAATTATCTTGAACAAAGAAATGAAATGCTTCTCGAACACCTCTTATTATAATAGGTACATGTGCACATGCACCTAGTAAGATCCTTGATCCATTATCAATTGTTCTCATTCTCTAGCCATGTTCTTTATCAATAGGCCATCTAAACTTATCGAATAATTTCTTTGAGATTACGTTTATCTCTGAGTCTAAATCAATCATGGCTAGAGCTAAACACGAATCTTTCTCATTGCCAATCCGAATTTTTACCTCTGGAGTTCCTCTTGCCCAGAAGGATGTAGTAAACTGACTTTCACCTTTCATCATTTTATCGTTAGGTTGTATTGGACCTAGAAAATTCCTATTTACACTTCCAATTATAAAATCCTCTTCCTCATAATGGTCACTATCACTAGCTGTCACATCGTCATTCATTGCTAAGGTTTCCTCTGCTACATCTTGCATATCCTCATCATGTGGTAGTGGAAATTGCCGTCTTCTAATAATTCTAATAAAGTTATCCTTGAACTCGGGTTTTGCGATTGAAAGCACTTTCTCAAGAGACATAGTGACTTGGCTTTTTAGTAGTATATCATTAAGGATCTCCCTATCATCATTCTTTTTCTCTAGCTCCGAGATCATAATTGCTCTTGGAGCTCTCCTTCCTTTCTTCTTCCCTTTTTCCCCACCTTGTTTTTTATCATCTTTTTGCTCATTTCTAATATTTTGACTTTGATTATTTTCAATTAAAGTTTTCTTATTTTCTTCTTTAGTTGGAACATTTTCTTACACATGAGTAACCTCTTCTAACAGCCTCTTTCCTTCTCTGATTAGTCTTCTTTTTTCTTCCTAAGACATATTTGTAGTATCTTCAAAGTGTACTTGTTTTTCATTATTAGCATTTTTGTTCTCATTTTCTCTAGTTTGCCTTCTTCTCATTCTCCTATCTCCTCTTCTACATCATCTTGCATGTCATCTCGTCTCCATTTCTCCTCAACATTGGCAATGTGAGAATAAACAGAGGCTTGGTCAACAGGAGATTGCCATGCAGTTTTGCACATGATTTCGTCTCTAGCTCTCACCAGTGCTTCGATAGAATAGGGATTTTGGCTTGCAGTAGAAAAAGTCCTCTCATATGATGGCTCTAACCTAGTAGCAGAGGTATTAGCAATTGTATTGGAAATAGTTAAATTTTCATACAATTTCTTCATGCCTCCTTTGCCCCAATCAATGGCTAAAGGAAGTCATGTTCTAAAGTCACATAATTTTCTATCAATTTCAATTACCAACTGATTATCTTTCGCATTCTTTAACTCATCACAAGCATATGTTGCATGTTCTTAACCATCACACCAAACACACCTTTTACCGCCAGTTCCTCTTCTATCAGTATTTCTCTAGAATGCTTGTTGAGGAGGAGTATATTGTGGCATAACAGGCTGAATGGGTGTTGTCATAGTTGCTTGGTCCAAGCCACCACTGCTAGCTCCAAGATCATAAAAGCTCATGGAATACACTTTATTGTTTAATTGAGCAACCTCTTTGGAAAGATATTCTTGTATATTCATTACATTTTCCATTTGTTTGCACAAAATATCTAATTGAAATTCGATTGGAGCCTTAGGGGCAATTGCAACATTATTCATAATCGCAATTGCAGGCATCGGCATATTAGTGTGCCCCGTTGTAGGTAAATCCCTAGGTTGAGTAACAATAGGTTTTGCATAAAGAATAGATTGTTTTTGTTTCATTTGAGCTACAACCTCTATTTCACGTTTTACATTTTTCCAATGATCAATCAAACCATAGCTTTTACCAGGCTCTTCTATTCTTCGCTCTACTTCAGCTCTATCCTCTGGACTCAATATTTTGAGGAGGTGAGTAATAAAGTCAAAATTTTATGCATTCCTATCTTCCTCTAGAAGTTGATCAAACCATCTCATAAACTCACCATGAAGATGAGTTAGAGACTCATTAGTCTTAGGGAAATTCACCCATCTCGAAAATCCTTCTCGGCTATGCTGACTAAAATCCTCAAGATAAAACATTTTGTGCACTTCTTTCCTAAACTCATCCCAAGGTTTGCTAGCATGTACTTGGATGCTTTCAAGTATGGATCCAATGACTACACGACCAAAGTAATTTACTAGTATATCGTCAGCCAATCCATGGATCTATGCTTGCTCTTCAAATGCATCTAGGTACTCAGTGATATTCAACCCAGTAGAGTCCGTGTCCCTTGTTTTTCTATCATCATATTTTTAAACATTTCCTCCATCTTATGTTCTTGTTATTGCCTAGAATGGAGTAATAAGTCTCTAATAATGGGCTCTAATCTCTCTCTAAATTATCTAAAACTACTACTAGATGATAAAGCCAAGAATTTTGACTTTACTAAAACCTAGGCTTTCCTACTTATATTTTCGTTTATCAATAAATTTAAAATGTTCAACTATTTTACTTTTGGTCTCAAGATTTTAATTGCTCTAGTCTAAATTGATATTTTTGTTTTTGTATTTTTCTTTCTATTCTTTGATTTTTTTAACCCCAATGTTTACGTTAATGCAAATTGAATTTTTATATATTTTTATATAAATTTTCTTAATTTGTTTTTGGACTTCTATGTAGTACTAAAAAATAGGAAAAGTAGAAAACAAAAGTAAATAATTGAATGGAGAAAGTAAATCTAACTTTCTAGAACAAAAATCCTTTTGTGCAGTAATAAAGTAAATTCTAATGCAATTATGAAGCTTTCCTTTTTTTTCTAACATAACTTATGATCTAACATGCAGTTGCTATCATTCCTACTACAATGCTAGAAAATAGTCTTTTTATGTTGTTTCAATAAATTGCACATACAAGTGTAATGACTCTTTCCTAATGCAATGTGAGATGAAAACAATCCTTTTTTTTATAGGGCTAGTGATATGTGTAAACTTTTTGTCCAAATGTAAATGAACGTTAATAACTGTTACCTTTAAGTTTGTTGTAGGAGAAGTTTACTTGTTCAAAATTAAGGACTAAATACAAACTTTTCTCCCTATCGATGGGGGGGGGGGGGAGTGACGAGGCTCCTCTGTCTTGAATGCCCCTCCCCTAGAGGCACTCAGTTCCCTAAGGAACAACCCTCAACAACCAGGGAAAAAGGGTTTGGCTAGCAAAGTCTACACGTGTCGATGCGGCTCCTTCCTTCATTCACCTGCAAACAAGAAGAATGTTAAGGTTAAATTTTTTCATTAATTTTGAAACATGCCTAATAATACTAAGCACACAATTGTCACGTTTAACGTCGGCTTTACCAAATTGTCGAGGGGTGTGAATGGAGACCGAGGGCGGTTCAGAACTAAACTTGCTACAGCCTCACTATGTGACTACACGCAAGGTGTTTCTTAGCATACTCTAGGATGAAAGATGTGTTTAAGTGTTGTGGGAAGTGATTATTTAGGAGCTAATGGCCTATTCTAATCTATGACCATAAGGTTGTGCAGCTAGAAATCTAGATAAACAATATTCATATGATGGGGAGACTAATGTTTCACTAGTGATGCAGTCTTTGATAAATTCCTTTTCTTCTATTTCTCTATTAACTGTGTTCTGTTCAGGTTGAGTGGTAGTTTTTGTAGGTGGTGGTAATAGAACTTCAAAAATGAAAGATGTAGAACTAATATTTTCATTCGTAGACTCCTTACTAGACACATTACTCATAGACTCATTGAAAGACTCATTAGACATTAGGAACAAAGATAAATTGCCAATTGATCAATGAATAATGCTAAAACTATTCTTGGTAAAGCTAATGAATGAAAACTATTTCTCTAATACAATTAAAAGTATGAGTGCTAGGATAACTCTTCAAATTCCTAAGACAGATGTAAGCTAAAATGTAAGTAATAGTGGAAGAAATGAAGTGTTTCTAATCTTCCGATCTTAGTTGTTTGTAAAGGCTCATCAATATTCTTCAATGCTCTTCAATATTCGTCAATACTCATTTGCAAAAAAACATTAGGGAACATAAGAACATTTTATGAAACATAAAATATACTTATAACTTTCAACTCTATATTATATGTGTATATGCTCATTCATTCACTCATACCTATGTTCTCACATATGCGAACTTATTTATGGACATGCATTTATGTATTCAATTCACATATACATACACTCCTATATGCTCATAACCATGCACACAATCATATGTTTATGCATTCAATCTACACATTCTCATATGCATCATAGCTTATGCATACAATACACTTTCATATGCTCATGCTAACATACACTTACATGCATGCTAAAATATTCTCATACTCATACTAACACACCATTTCATAAACTCATACACATGCTAACACACATCCTCATATGCATTCTAGCACACATGCATTTCTCATGCACATGCATTTCTCATGCACATGCATTATCACTTCTAACATCTTGCATTTTCATGTATACATGCATTCATGCTTAAGTGCATAAATACATTCACCTCTCTCTTATGCTCATGCATATGCATTCCTATTAACATGCATATGCACTCACGCTTATATATTCATCCATGCATATGCACTCATATTATTATACATGTGCACACACTCATTAATGCATATGCACATATCTACTTCATGCATTTCCACACACACATGCTTCTAACATACATATGCATATACACTCTCAATCATGCTAATACACTTTCACATGCTTCTAATATGCATATGCATACATATACCTCATGCATACACATGCATACATACTTATGCATGCATATATATACACTACATGCATATGCATTTGTTTATCATGCAAACATGCACATATACTCACATACTCATGCATTCAAACCATCATGCATTACTCTACTAAACACTCTTATTGACATAAGCATATTCACACATACTCATATCCATGCTAGCATATATTCTCATGCATATACTATCATACATGCACATGCATCGGACATCATGCATATACATGCATACATGCATCTATTATGCATATGCATTCTCATACCATACTCCTAATATCTATATGCATCTTCACTTCATGCTTGCAAAAAGTCATGCATATGCCCACATCAATCATGCACATGTTGACACTACATAAACATGCATTCACGCACACTCGTGCACATGCATTAATCTTTTATACTAACATGCAGTGATACATACTCATACCCATATGTAGCTCAATGATGAGTAGCACCTCCATTAATGTCAATCCAGGAAGACATGAGGATGGTATGATGACCTCGAGCAAGTGAAGGCACAAGTGCGTGGGTGAGAAGCACACTAACATGCACACACATACACACACACACATGCACATAAGGCAAGAGCAAAGAGAGAGACAAAGGAGTCCTTTTAGATTACTTCAAAAGTACTCATACAAGTTCAATTCCATTACAAGCTAACCTCAAAAATGAGCTCTCTAGCTCTATTTATAGTTTTTGACTAGGTTTTGGCCATGTCCAGACGTAGTGTCTGGCCTAGTTAAAAATTAGGTTCTAGGGCCTATTTGAAGGCTCAAACGGAGTCTAAAAAATATGAAAATTGGTAGGTAGCTACTTCTAATGCTCCTTAAGCTCAAGGACTCTTTGGCTTGCACAAAATAGAGCTACAAAAATATGAAATGGTATTTACAATGGTTTTTAGTGATGAAAATCACTATTTATGTAGGGATTTCTTCTAACAATTTGACATACACTTCTTGAAGCTCCCTACTTGCTCCTTCTTCTTGTGTGTCCACCTCTTTGATGCATAAAAAAATTTACATGGTCTACTTGCCAGATCTTCGTTTACTACTCTGTCTGCTTGTGCCTTCTCTTTGCTCTGACTCCCTTCGTTGGCTTCCTTGTCTTGTGAGTCCTTCAGTTCCTTGACTACTGCCAACACCCCCCCCCCTCTCTCGCATCTGTCGTCTCTGACAGACCCTTGCTTGGCTGAGCGTTTGACATAATAGTCAACAACATCAGTAGCCAAGTGGTGTTCTTCGAGCCTTAATCCCTTTGCTAAATCAGTTAAGAGGGCATCCCAATCTACTAGACCTGGAATGTCTGGATGTGGCACCCCCAATTGATCTGAGTGGATGGTCCTCTCCATAGCGAATAGTTGGAGGAGATGTGAGGGCCTGGGTACGAATATTTTTTAGTGATATTCCCAAAACCCTATGACGAACATCTCCTCGAAGGTCTGCTTGAAGCAAGCTGGGAGGTATTTTATTCTTGCATGTCAGGCATATATTACCTTTATTGAGGGGGTGGTGCTCATGTCATATACCAGGTTGAGGTTTCCTGCAGTGAAGCCAACTCCTGAGAAATGGGGGTCTTTGATGTTTTTGAATGTTCTGAATGTGATCAGCATTAATTCAAAGATCTTCATGCACATTTGTGCCATCACATCAAGGGTGTTCCGTAATCGAAGGCTCCAATGACAGATTGTAGAAATCATGTAAGCAACGGTGGGAGGTCCTTGAGGAGA
Organism: Ceratopteris richardii; assembly: GCA_020310875.1. Lineage (NCBI taxonomy): Eukaryota > Viridiplantae > Streptophyta > Polypodiopsida > Polypodiales > Pteridaceae > Ceratopteris > Ceratopteris richardii. Next base: position 152,619,679 of record CM035431.1, on the reverse strand, counting down.
TGCGAGATAGACATAATTTAACCACTTTGCACAGCCTTTGACGTTCTTGACAACGATGGTAAACTCGGGCCAGGTGCATCTTCGAAGGACAGGAACATAACAAGGGTTGTATTTGATAAATAGCGGCATGTTATTCCAGGTATGGACCATTTCAGGGTAAGTTTCTAAGAGTCATATCCGCCAGGTGAGTTGATGAATGGATCCTTTTTTAGCACTTTCAGGGATATCATCAGGGCTGAATTGTGTGGCGAAAGTCGGGGCTTTGCCACATCATCGTTGAATCTCTGCATTGTAGTCGGCCAGGAGTACACAATATGGCACATACTCATCATCGTTGGTGCCTATCCATCTGTGATGAGACATACTTCGGAAATATTTTGATTTGATAATGGTATCTTCAATTTTACTCATGGACTCAATCTGGACTGCTACTCGATCATCATGTGTCTTAGCCATTTTTTCGAGTTTCTGCATCCATTCTGGGATTTCCACCTCTAGTGTGTCCAATCCCTCAGCGGTTTGTTGCCCACCTGGCATTGGCATAGGAACATATGGCTCTTCATAGGACTCATCCACTTCAATGGGCACCAATTCATCTGGCTCTGGTTCTATAATCGGAGAGGGTTGTCTTTCATGCTCCACTAGCTTCTTTTGCAATTCTTCCACTTGATCCTTTAATGCCTTTACCTCTTCGAAAGTCGATACTGACTGTATGACCTTGGGTTGTTCCTCCTGTTCCTTGAGCTGGTGGTGTAGTTCATCTCGTTCCTTTTCTAGATTATCATGAGCTTCTAAGAGATCAGCATAGCTTTCCAGGATTATCTTCATTGTATCTGAGGGGACTGCTTTAAAATGTTCTGGGTCGATCTCGTGGGGGGATTCTTCCATTGCAGCTTCTAGGTTTTCTTCGTTTTGCTTCTGCAGATGCTTGTTCTCTTCAAGGGCGGTATCCATGTGTTTCCTGAGTAGGGTCAAATTACGTCGGACTCTTAGATTATCTGTTTGGTAGACTTCAAGTAAAGCTTCGAGTTGTTTGATGCCTAGCAACTGTGATGGTTGCGGTGTCTCCAGGAGAGTTTGATGGGCCTGCTCGAGTGTGGTGTAACGTTGATTGAGGTCAGCGTTTTCGTCTTCTATAGTTGTAAGTTGCCTCTATAGTTGTTGGTGATTCGTAGTTAGTTGACGATGACGATCTTCGAGAACCTGATACTCACTTTGTAGTTGATACACACATTGATGTAACATTGAAAACACATTATTCACATTAAAGAATGCAGGGAAAGGAGAGGATGCAGGGGGAATGGGGAAGGGAAAGGGAGTCGTGAATGATGTGGAGTCAAGTGGTGATGTGGGTGGAGGGGGTATGGGAGATTGAGGCTGCGTGGGGGGAGGGAGTGGTGCTATGGTCGGTGATGTTTTCATGTTATCAAACGTGTGTGTGACCGTGTAGATGGGTACAGTAGGTGGGGTGGATGTGATGTTCGTGAATAGCGTTGTGAAAGTGGGCCTGGTAACTCCCCCGAATTGGATGCCGAGAGAGAGAGAGGGATGCCCATGACAAATGTGGAGATGGTGGAGGTGGGGGTGGTAGTGCCATGTGGTGAAGTGAATTGTGTAGTGAGAGGTGAGGGGTGTGGTGAGAGTGGTGCCGCCTGATGTTCTTCTGTTTGTGTGGTTCCTCCTGGACCTGAGACCTCGATGTGAATTTGCTTGCCGGATCGCATGGGACGGGTAGGCACCCATTTCTCAAAGCGATGAATATAAGCCATAGCTGCATGAATGGCTTCATCCAAGCCCACCGCGTCTGTGTGCAAGTTCATGGATTCAATAAACATTTCATCCACGCCTTCCTCTCCTAACATTTGGCTCATTAGCATCTTCCCTGTTTCGAGCGATAATTTGTGTTGTTCCTGGACTCGCTTCATGGTTTCATATAATCTTTTTATTTGTGCTGAATAGGTTGGGGCACTTACTAGTTCTGAAAGTTTGTCATATGCTTGATCATGCTCCTCATCCTCTTCTTCTTCTTCAGTCTCTTCTTCATCCTCTTCTACTTCTACTACTTCAAGTTGGGTTGGGGCTGAAGTGGTAGCGGAAGGTTGTGGTCCCTGGGTCTGATCTGCTTTTGTCTCTAGGTTAGACTCATTAATTATGCGAGCGATTTCTTCATCTATCAAATCCGCTAGGGTGTAGCCTTGTGCGAACTCCAAGTCCGATGGAATCAGAGGGAACACCAGATTGGGTCCTTCTGCACTTGGTCTGGGTAGTCGCATAGTAAATGGTCGGACACGTCGCGTTTGGGGAGGTGTAACTTCTGGTGTGGTGGTGGCTCCCCTGGCCTGGGCACAAGGTAATTGGACTGTCCCTCTCATTTTCTTTGATGGAGGACCCGCTGTCGATAACCGTCTTTGAAATTCATGGGCCCTGGACCATACTAGTGCTCTTTGAATAGGCACGTCATAAGCTAGCACCTGTAAATTATTTTTGTCAGGGCACAACACCCATGAAGCACATTCTTCTGTTTCTTATTCCATCGTTGATGGGCAAGGTGGATTTGATCTATGATCCAGTGTGGTATATTGATTGCGAGATCCTCTGTCTCTACCAAGTACAAGTTGAACCATATCTTTTTTGGTGGCATAGTGAAGCGTTCTTGGGCGGGGAAAGCGAAGTGTTGCATGATTGTTCGTAGGTGGAGAGCGATGCTTGATGTCATTGCTACCATGTCCTTCAATTTGCTGAGATCCTTGTGCTTCATCCTGCCTGGAATCATTGTTTCTTTCTCAGTGGGAATATGCATACCTTGCATGTTCAATGCTTCCCATACTAGGTTGAGGGTCAGTTTGAATCTTTTGAGTTTGTGGCCTGGCGTCAGTGAGGATAGCATAAAAGTACTATCGCCTCCCTTGGCTCTGCTAGGGGTGATGGTACTGACAAGGTAGGAGTGGCGCAAGAAATCTGGCTTAGGTAAGTGTGCCTGGAAATAGCTATCCAAGCCGGCTTTGGTCCATATCGATCGCATTACTTCTGCATTCTAATACTGCTCAAATTCACGGGTGAAGAAATGGTAGCATCCCCATTTGCCATTAAACTCAATTTCTGACTCCCAAAAATAGGTGCCCTCTCCCAATAGTCCTGCTACATCACTGAACCAATGTGCGTGTTTCCCCACTTAAGAAGTGTGTCCCTGAGGAGGATCCTAAATAGGAAGCACATGCATAGCTCTAAGTTCTTGGGGCCTCTCGGTGAGTTGCGGTTCAAGTAGGAGGGTTTCAATGTCCACTATCTAGGCATTAGACCCAGTCTGGGAACTGGTGCCTCCCGCTTCTGCCATGTTACGGCGTGCTTGTTGGTTCTGTGAGAATATAGAAGCATGCGTTAACATTGTAAAGGACAAGATAAAGCAATGTGTGTCCCTGTTACAACATTAACATGAGGTAAGTGAGGAGTTAGTGGGTTAGTGAGTGCTCGATGATTGTGTGTGTTGTCAATGAACAAGTAGTCCTGTGAGCTAAGAGAAAAGATGCAGTGTGAGAATGATGCAGTTAATAGGTGGAGATGGATTTACAAATGGGGTTTGAGGGTTTTATGACAAGCTTTGGGCTGACAAACACAGTGGATGGCTCTTGGTTTTGATTGTGTGGAAACCCTAGAGGGCTTTATAAGAGTGTCTACTTGGAAATGAGGCTTTTTAGGGACCCATTTAGAAGTGATTCTGCTCTTGCTCATGGACGAATATGTGTTCATGTGTGTTAAATAAGAGTGGGGATCAATTGTTCGAGTGAGTGAACCATGTTGTACATGGTGTGCTCTCTGAGTAGCTATTTGAGCCCGCAAGCAAGCCTTAGGCACCCAAATTTGTCTTGATTGTGGGTCTACCTTCATCGACTTCTTGGGTACCTAGATAGACTTTACCTTTACAAGAGAATTTTTGAAGGACTTCTTATTAGTGTCTAGTTGTTGATCACTAATAGGACGTTGAGCCAGTTGTTTTGGCTTGACGGCGCCATGATGCTCGCCTTTCCGCACCCATATTTGTTTTGGTAGTTGAGACACCTTCCTTCGTATTTTCTCTTGGCTTCGAGAATAGGTAGTCTGCTTCTTCTGCATTTTATCTATCTCTTGTTGTTGCATCCCGATGGCTTTTGGAAAAGAAGGGAGTTCCCTTGTATTCGTGACTTCTTTGTTGAGATAATCATCTCTCTGCATCACATAGTTTTGGACAAGAATAGCATGGTCATCGTCATGTGTACTCGTGGAAGGACCAGGAGTGTGTGCCTTTCCTAGTTCCTTGAGTGCTCCGTTGTCTAACTCAACTGTAATTCGACTCTAATTTACCCATACCTGAAGAAGTTCACTTCTTAGGTTTAGGTTGACTGCATGATCATAGATCCAGTCTTGACCCAAGACAAGAGGCTCAGTGAGATCCTCATCTTGACACACTAGCACTTTAACTGACATTAAAGCATCTTGAATGTAGAGGGGAAGATCCACCTCACCCATGCAAGGGGTCTCCATGCCTCCCAATCCTATGAGATATGCTTCTATAGATTTGACATTTAATTTCAACTTTTGACAGTAAGAAAATTTAACAGCACTAGTGGCTACACCTGAGTCAATCAAGGCCCGTACAGTCCTTGCACTATTTCCTTGTCCTACTTCTAAGGTCACAAAAGGACGATGATCAATTATTCTATGGGAACTAATACCTGAAACTTCGCACATAGCCATATGATATCCAGGGTCCGCATAGTCATCTGTTCTAGGTTGATCTCTACCCTGTCTTCTCAATTTCCTTCTTCGGATTCGCTCTAATGCTTCTGCTTGAGCTTCCTCTCGAATTCGCTTTTCCTCTTCTTTGCATTTCTTTGCCATGTTGAGTCGATTGAGCATTTCTTCAGTCAAGGGTTCTTGATATAGCTTGACTCTGCACCCGCTTATGTAGCTAGGGAGAATATCTCCTTCTAGTGTAGCTAGCTGAACTGCTCCACTTTTTGAGATCCTATTTATGATCATAGGTCCATAACCACGCTTCTCTAATTTTCTCGCATGTTGCTTCAATGTGTAGACTAAAACTAGGTCTCTTGCTTTCAAACCCTTATCCTTCACATGGGCATCAAAGTATGCCTTCTGTCTTTTCTTAGCTGCATATATTCCTGTTGTAGCTCTTAGTATTGTTTCACCTAGTCGTTCCAGATCAAAAATTCTCGAAGAGAGTTCATGACCCGTCCACTCATGCTCATGTGCTACTTTCAATGTAGGTATCAAGAAGTCCAATGGTAGCACTGCATTTTGGCCAAATACCATCTGAAAGGGTGTGGCTTGGATTACCGTTTTATAAGCAACTTGGTATGCCCAAACAGCATGGTGTAGTTGTTTGTCCCAAATAGAGTGTTTATTATTCACTAATTTCGTCAGTACATTGCATAGAATCTTATTGGTGCTCTTCGCCATAGCTTGGGGGTGATAGGGGGCAGACTTCTTATGTACTACCAAGAATTCTTGGAACAGATTTTCAATAACTTCATTCAAGAAGTGAGTCCCTCTATCACTAACTAGCTCTATAGGTAGCCCGTATCTAGTGAACACATTCTCAAATAAGTTTCCAAGATTTTAAGATATTCACTCTCATGGACACATAGTCTGAGGTAACCATCTTTACCACGCTTGTATAGAGTATCACCAATGAGTGAGTAATCTAGGGCTTCTTGTTCTAGACTTCTTTGTCTGGCCAATTTCATATCTTGAGGGAGTGTTTTCGTCCTTAGGAAGGCTACTAATGGTCCACTCCAATCTGGCACTATGGACACTTGGTACAAAGTTGCATGCTCCACAGGTGGTCTAACACTACAGACTGGGCATTCCTTACACATCCTATGAACATCTGCTTCCATAGTTGGACAGTGCACTCGTAGTCTCCTTAGTGTCTGTAGGGTCCTTTGCTTTGAGTAGTGTTGCTCTAATGCACCCACATGTGCTAACTGCAACCATTTAGCGTACTCATCCTCTTCCACACAACAGGCTAATATCCCTTGATCTATATGCTTGTACATACTTCCTGCCATGATTTGGTATTTTCGGGCTTTTACTATCTCCCTATCCTGTGTTTTTATTACTGGGTGGTTAGGTCCATATGTCAATACTGGCACTAATGGCTTAGCCCACTGAGGTACAACTTCCAAATTAAACAAGTAAGCATCAGGTAGGTCATCCGATACTCCTTGTGGGGCCTCTCCTGATGTGAGCCTTGAGAGATGATCTGCTCTCAGGTGGGTCTTGCCTTTCCTCACTACTACCTCAAAGTCATATTCCATTAGTAAGAGAAACCATCTTACTAATTTGTTTGTATTGCAAGGCTTGTTCACTAAATACAACAATGTCTGATGGTCTGTAAAAAATTTAAACTTATTTGCAAGCAAATAGTGTCTAAACTTTTTAACCGCATATACCATGCATAATCCTTCTCGTTCAGTGGTGGTGTAGTTCTATTGAGCTGCATTCAATTGTCTACTAGCATAGGCAATTGGAAGATCCATATTACCTTCACCAGTAGGTTGTGCGAGTACACACCCAATTGCATAATTGGATGCATCCATGTGAACATGAAATGGTTTGTTCCAATCTAGTGTGGTCAAGATTGGTGCTAAACACAATCTTCTTTTGAGCTCGTTGAAAGAGTTTTCACATTCCTCAGTCCACCCAAAGTTAGTCAAAAGTCCGTACAGAGGCTTTGCAATGATGGCATACATGTGAATTAAATGTCGGTAATAACCACAATGCCCCATGAAAGCTTGTACCTCCTTGACATTCTTAGGCCTAGGTAGTTCTGCAATAGCCCTCACCTTCTCTTCATCTGTGGAGATGCCGTTCTTTGACACTATGTGTCCTAGAATCTTGCCTTGCGTGACCATGAAAACACATTTTTTTGGGTTCAGACAGACTTGATATTCTCTACATTTGTCAAAAACTTGTCTGAGTTCAGGTATATTTGTCTGTCTAATGTTGGAATGAGTACAGAGGTCATCCACATAGACTTCTAAATTTTTTCTCAGGAATTCCTTAAATACATGACACATCAATCTTTGGAAAGTTGCAGGAGCGTTGGTAAGCCCAAATGGCATTACCCTAAAGGCAAATATGCCCCACTCTATGTGCTGATCCTCTAGAGCAATGGCTACCTAATTATAGCCTGAAAATCCATCAAGGAAGTTGTATACTTCCTTGCCTGCTACGCTTTCTAAGAGATGTTCCATGATAGGAAGCGAATAGTTATCTCGAATTGTGGCTGCATTAACCTTCTTCAAGTTGATGCATACATGTAGCTTTCCATTCTTCTTGGGCACCACTACAATGGGGGATACCCACTCAGTGTGCTCAATCTCATAGATAAATCCAGCTTCGACCAATCTATCTATCTCCTCCTTGATCTTAGCAGCATAGTTATCATTATATGTGTATGGCTTTTGTTTAGAGGGTTTGGCATCTGAGGTCATGGGAATCGTGTGTGAGCATATATCAGGGTCTACGCCTTTCAAGTCCTTGTAGCTCCAACCGAATACATCTCTCTATTCTCTTAGCAGAGCTACCAACTCTTGCTCTTCTTCTTCCGTCAAATCATGTCCTATGTATGTGCATCTCTCTTCTCCTTCTTCTATGGCTACGACTATTTTTTTAGTGGTTTCTTTGTTATCATAGGCCTCTCATGAATGTGCCTCTCATTTAGGCATTCTTATCATGAATCTTCTATCATCTATCTCATATTTTTTGAAGTTTTCGGGAACCTCAAACAAAGATTCTTCCTCTTCTGGTGTGGCTGCTCTCTTCTTCCTCTTTTTACCTTCACTCTTAGGGGTTACTTGTGTGGCTAATCTCACCTCATTTGTAATCTCTGCATGTCTCTAGGGGTGAAATTCTACTTCATAGAAGTATTCTGATGCAAAAAGTGGGTCCATAATGATTGAATCTAAGTCAGAGTCACTTGCATTTTCAAATGCATCAGGGCTAGGTTTGATTCCTCTAAAATTGCATCTCCCATGATTGGCTCTATGGAGAAAACTGAAATGTCATAGCCATCCTCATCACAGTGGGGTGTCCATTGTTCTTCATTGATGGCAACATCCATTGTTGCTAAAATTTCCGCCCAGCCGTGAGGTTCAAATTCTTGGTCAGGAAATATTATAGGTGCGTAGGCTGGGTCTTGAATTGATCTATGTGTTTCCTTCGCACCTATCTCTCTGGCTTTTTCTCTCTTCTCCTCTTCTACTGCCACTTTGCACATCCATAAGTGGGTGTCTTCATGCATCCATGAGGATCCTGATTCTATGGAATGCACTGACTCAGTGTCATCTTTGGCTCTATGGATGGGGTTCCATTGAATGGGGGGTACATCCCTATGAGAGTAATCTTTGAGATTCACCTTGGTCGTGACACCTAAATGTTGCAAATACAAGAAGTTGGTTCCCCAATCTTGTACCACTTGCAACGCCGCATGAATGGTCTTCCCAAAATCATCTCATAGGCATTATTCTTGCTAAAGTCATAGATAGCAAATGTGTGCTCAAACTCTACACCACAAGTAGTGAGAGTTATTCCTTCTAGCAGCCCTAAGGGTCTTTCTATGTGACCATTGGCCATCTGCAATTTCATTCTTGTGGGCCTGAGTGCTGGTTTGCCCCAATGCTTCCATAGGGAAGTGGTAGCAATTGCAACTCCTGCACCTGAGTCCAAAATTGCCTTGGTGGTGTACCCCTGATGGGTAATGGGAAGATAGGTGTTTCCTTCTTCACCTTCACTCATGTCTCCTATCTTGTCCAAAGGTATTTCGGGCACTGTTCTATGAGAACCTACCTGGGCATGTGGTTTTTCTACTTCAGGTACTTGATTGGCTACATGTTTCCACAATTCTGGCCTAACCTTGAGTAACTCTTCTAAAGTGAGATTGCACTGCACTTTAGTAGTCTTTACTACCTCCGTGTTCCTAGGTATGACTGAGTCTTCGTTTCTTACTATGACCGTTGGTGCTTGCATACATGTGGACTTAGCTTCCCATGGGCCTGTGAAGTGTGGTAGCTCTTGTAAGGAATTAGACTCAAAATCTAATCTCTCCTGTGATTGGTTACTCTCCTGCTCTCCATAAATAGAAGGAATGTCTTGTGGGAATTGATCATGTGCCTCATCCACAAGTTCAATAGGAGGAGGGACTTCACTTTCTTTAGCCCATTTCTCTTCTTGAATCTCCCACAAGAATTCAGGTGAATACCTATTCATAGAAGAAGAGGCGTCTGGCTCAGTGGAATTAGGCACATAACCTTCCTAGGGAGGAATGCTTATTCTGTCGCTTGTCTTGGCTCTTTCTTGGGATATGGATTCCTTATCAGATCTTGCAATGATGCTCTCCAACTTCTCCAACAGTCCATCAAAATGCAACTGAGCTTTCGCTGAGCAAGAGTAGTTGAAGAGGTGACTGGCTTCAAACATGGTCTGAGCTAATGCTACCATTTTAGCACAAAGCTTGGTTCTTTATATTTCTAGATCAGCTCTAGGGTAGCACTTGTCATGAACTATCACGTTTGGCCCTTCTTGGATTCTGGCCTGATATGCCTTAAGCATCATGTCTATGTCTTCAGGAGTGGGGTTAGCTAGAACTGATCCTACTCTAGGGGGTGGTGGAATGGTACGATGAGGTGGGATGGAGGGTGATGGATAAGGTGATAGGGGTGGAGGTTTTGATGGCATGTGAGAGTGTGGTTGAGAGGTGAGTTCAACAATTTTGGCTTTGGTTTCTCGTATGCTTTCCTCTAATTCGCTCATCTTCTTAGACCATTGCCTTTTCATCCTCTCTCGGTTATCTTTCTAGGCTCTCGTTCGCTTCTTAACTACGCTCTCTGTTTCACTAACATCGGCACTCTTTTCTTGGCCTACACTTTGATTCTGCTGTAATGCCTGAGCTCTTGTGACCACTTGTACTGGTGCAGTGGAAGTTACACTCCCTATAGAGTCTACGACTAACCCAATAACGTTACTAGGAGTGATTTTTGGCATATTATTGGGGTTCTTTGGGCAGTCTCTTAAGAGATTCTCCTTCTCGCAATCTTGACAAAAACCTTGGATTGTCACCGATTGGGGTTGTGTCGGGGCAGGCAGTGGGCAATCACGAATGAGGTGATCTCCCTGACATCTGTAGCATGGCCCTCTAGGAAAAGGGGGTCTTACCTGCCTAGGTTGAGGTCTAGGGTTGGGATTTGTGTACATGACATTTGCGTAATCTAGCTCCCAACTAGGTTCACTTGGTTCCTCACTATAGTAGGACTCAACATGTTCAAGAGACTGCATGTAATAAGCTTGGGGGCTATCAATATGTGTAGAATCAAAGCTATGGTCACTGGGGTCACTTTCTGAAAGCAATGGAGTTACTGGGACTATAGCTCTATTCAGGTTTTCCCCTGCAACTGCATACTTTACGGGAATCACATTGGTTGGGGCAGGAGGTTGCTGAGCTAGCACTGGTTGAGGTCTTTGTTGGGCGTGATATTATGGTTGGTAGGTTTGTTGAGGCCTGCCATATTGTTGTGGTGAGTACTGGTTCTGGTATCTTCCTTATTGCGGCTGCGGTTGAGGGTAATTCTGTCTAACAGCTTGCTTGTTATAAGGGCAGTCTTGTGCGGTGTGATTGGTGTATCTTTGTTCTATCATGCAATATTGGCTACTAGGGTTCACTTGGGGTTGTGCCATAATAGGAAATACACTTGCAAAATTGTCACCCCCATAGGTGTAGCATCGTCTTCCTGGGGTAAATCGGGGTATCTATTTACTTGAGACACCTAGTTTCTTAGCTACTTTCTCTGCTAGTTCCTCAATTGATGTGGATTGTCTGGAAGAGAGGCTGGAAGAGCTATCTGAATCTTGGTAGATCTTTGAAAGCTCCAGTTCCTCTCTTAGATTATCCTCTATATCTATACACATACGTACACATTCTTCTATGGTCCTAGGGTCCTTCAAGTACACATATGATCTCAACTTTGTACTTAGTAGTCCATCTAGGAATAAAGCCACCTGTTTGGCTGGTGTGGGTAACTCAGGAACAGGACATCTATCTAAGTATTGCCTGAACCTTCTTCTTGCAAGTCTCACAGTCTCTTGAGGTGTCTGCTTGAAGCTATGAATCAGTGAGGAAGTATTATGCCTTATACCACTCTTAGAGAATTCAGTGATGAATGCCTCTAGAAGTTGGTATATGTTCTTGAAGTGTCTCTCATTCAGTGGTTGAAACCATGTAAGAGCAGTGTTCCTAAGGGTTAGACCAAAGGCATTGTATTGCATGAATAGGTCCTCAACTTGTTCAGCTCCCACAAGACACCTTAGACCTTGGTTGGGGGAAAATAAATTCACCCTTCCAAGTGTAAGCGTGCCTACCATGCTCTGTGACCACAAAGATCCTCTCTAAAGTGTGATCTAAATAGGTCAGTTTGCCTGGGCTATCAGGATCTTTGAACTCATAGATGGTGATCGTTCCTACCTCATTTGGCTGATCAGGCTTATACCTCCAAAAGGCTTCGTCAGTCTCTCGGTTCCAGAGAAGATCTATGCTCTTATTGTCCTGGGGAATCCACTCTGCTGTGATAATTCTAGTGAGCACTGATTTGCCGCGTGGAGTTTTAGGTTCTCCACCTATGTTCCCTTGCTCTAGGTCACCTATGTCCGCTTCTGGGATCACATTCCTGAATTCATATGTCCTATCTGGGTGACTAGTGACCACATATATGGTTCCTTCTTTGTCTAGGTATGCTCCATTTTCAAATTTGACAGTTGGGTGTTCTAGTCCAATGGGTTGATCTGGGTTCTTAATCTGGACCACAGATCTTCCTAGGCCGTCCTCATAGATGCATGCACCTAATCGGTTGGTCCTAAGGTATTCGAGTTGTGTCTTGTAAAGACCTTCAACCCTTTGTAAGTATGGCACACCTGAACTTCCTGTAGGTCTCTCCATACCTTGAGACATCTCGGACTCGCTGGTTTCAGAGCTAGGGTAGAGCAAATGATGCCTCAACTGCTGCGCCCAAGACCTAGCAGTATGATTAACACTAGCCTCTGAGGATCTAAGACTTTGTCTGTCTCTCCCTAGATGTCGTCCTGATCTAAGGTTCATATGCCCGATTAAACAAGCATAATTTTTCCCAAGTACAACCTCATTGCTGAGTTCTTTTGTAATAATCACTTGTTCTTTTTAATTTCTCTTAGGATGTCTCTTCTTTTCCAAACAATTGTCGTCACAAGGAACACTTAAGTTTTATCGTACTTGAGTTGGGTCGCTTGATTTAAATTGTTTTCCCTTATGTCATTTCGCAGTTATAGTTTCTTTGTACTTTCACTTGAATACTTAGAGTTCTTGGACTTAGTCGTGCTTAATGTAACCCTAATTGATCAGAAACTCTATCTGTGCTTAGCCTATGCTAGGAATTGATAGAGGGTGTTGAGAATTTCCAACCTTTACTTTCTCTCCTTGGTTGCCCTTGTGTGCCCAGCAAGTGTATTTCCAAGCTTGCACTTACTCTTGCTTCGAGTACCCTTCGATGCTCTCAAAGGACCTGTAAAAGTCCCAGAGTTAGCTCAAGACTTGAATTCAATTGACACAACAAACCATGTTCATTCATGCAATTCAGAGATCAACTTTGTGCTTTGGCTTAGGGAAAACAAGCCCAAATATCCCTTAGTTTTTCTCCCCCTGGATATGGTCACTTCAAAATAGTATATCTAATAATCCTAATATTAATTTTACCATAACCAATGGAAGTTTTGGTTGTACTCCCCACGATCTTTCCAACAAAACAAAAGTCACAGCAAATGGATTTCGTATGAGAAAGTTATGCCGGTTCAGGGTTCTAGGGCTAAAATAGGGTTAAAACAGGTTATCAGGCAAACTGGAATTCTCGGATTACTTGTGTATCGGCCTTGCAATGTAATGACAAACCCTAGTGTTTTTTTTCCAAAATTTGACCCAAAATAGACCATATATTTGTGCCCTAAAAAATGGCCGAATTTGCCCGTCAATCACAATCGAGTGGCCTGTCAATCACGATTGATATGTCAGTCGCGATCGACATGTCGGTCGCAATTGACAGGTCCGTCGTGGCTGTCAGTCGTGATTGATGTGTCAGTCGCGATTGACACATGGCTCGAAAAATCAGTCTATCATGGTCAAAGGATCGTTGACTTTGTCAGTCGCGATTGATGGGTCGATCGTGATTGACAGGTTCGTCGGGAGGGTTCTGTCGGTCATGGTCAAACAGTCATTGACAGAGTCGGTCGCGATTGACAGGTCCGTCGGGGCTGTCAGTCACGATTGATCAGTCAGTCGCAATTGATGGCTCGATCGCGATTGACACCTGTCACGCGTAGGTTCTGTCGATCATGGTCAGTCGGTCGTCGACTCTGTCAGTCGCGATTGACGTGTCGATCGTGATTGACAGGTTGGTCGGCAAGTGTCCGTCGTCGTTTGTCGATCGTGATTGACGTGTCGATCGCAATTGATAGAAAACAGAGGTAGATTAAAGTTTTAAGCACATATTTAGGAAGCTCTAAGCATGCACATCATGATTACGCACTTTGTTTAGCAAAAGGATCATTTTTTCTGTCGGTCGCGATTGACAGAGATCAACGCCTCGAGACCTGCACAGTCAATTTTTTTACCTGCTGGAGCTGGTGCAGCTGCTAGGGAGGCTGATTCCTGCAAAAAATCTCAGAAAACACACAATAGCACAAACACACATACGCTCTCTCGCTCTCTCTCACAAGTGAAATGAGGGGAAGTGGTATGGGATTGGTGATATGACCAAAGAGTGAAAAATGTCGCGATGATGGAGATGGAGGTGGGAGATGGTGATGATGATGATGGTAATGAAGATAGAGAAGAAAACAAAAGAAAAATAGATGAAAGTGGAGAAAATACCTATGACTCCAACGCCTCAACTCTACGTCTTACCATCACACGCTCGTCCTCAAAGCTCAATCCCCGACAATGGCGCCAAAATTTGGTGTAGCTCAATGATGAGTAGCACCTCCTTTAATGTCAATCCGGGAAGACGTGATGATGGTATGATGACCTCGAGCAAGTGAAGGCACAAGTGCGTGGGTGAGAAGCACACTAACATGCACACACATACACACACACGCACACAAGGCAAGAGCAAAGAGAGAGACAAAGGATTCCTTTTAGATTACTTCAAAAGTACTCATACAAGTTCAATTCCATTACAAGCTAACCTCAAAAATGAGCTGTCTAGCTCTATTTATAGTTTTTGACTAGGTTTTGGCCATGTCCAGACCCAATGTCCGGCCTAGTTAAAAATTAGGTTCTAGGGCCTATTTGAAGGCTCAAACGGAGTCTAAAAAATATGAAAACTGGTAGTTAGCTACTTCTAATGCTCCTCAAGCTCAAGGACTCCTTCGCTTGCACAAAATGGAGCTACAAAAATATGAAATGGTATTTACAATGGTTTTTAGTGATGAAAATCACTATTTTTGTAGGGATTTCTTCTAACAATTTGGCATACACTTCTTGAAGCTCCCTACTTGCTCCTTCTTCTTGTGTGTCCACCTCTTTGATGCATAAAAAAATTTACATGGCCTACTTGCCAGATCTTCATTGACTACTCTGTCTGCTTGTGCCTTCTCTTTGCTCTGACTCCCTT
>CM035431.1:152569992-152602492 GCA_020310875.1 Ceratopteris richardii | reverse complement strand
TGACGAGAGGAAAACTCAACTAACTTTTCATATGTCTCATGACATCTAACTTCTCATTCTCTCTCATTGTCTCTCATTCTATCATCTATGCCTCTCATATCTGCCCCGACACTTTCTAAGATATTTATAGATAAATTTGTACAAGCTTACAACTTTGACTATACTACTGTTCATATGTGTACATCCTTTTCCGGTTTTCTTCCAAGCTTCAAAATTTGTTCTTTTCTTCCTCCTTTTATCTTCCAACTCTTCATAAACTGAAAACTGTAAAATTGATCAATTCCGGTAACATTCCGGTGACTTTACGGTGACATTCCGGTACTGTTCCGGTGACCTTCCGGTGACCCTTCTTCTTTTTTTTAGGAAATTTTTGATGACGTCTCTGCGGACTTAAAGACCTTCAATTGTTGATTGTCTTGCACCAACAGCTCCCCCTCAATCATCAATTGAGGTTTTCTCTGTCTTCTTTATTCCTGCCATGTCTTTAAATCTTTGTAGCTTTGGTCCATCCAAACTTTTTGTAAGCATATCAGCTATCTGATCTTTTGTTGAAGTATGAATTACTTCAATCTCTTTATCCATCACCTTCTCTCTTAGAAAGTGATACTGAATCTCAATATGTTTAGTCCTGGCATGAAAAACAGGATTAGCAGCTAAATATAATGAACTCATATTATCTCCAAATATAATTGGTGTCCTCTGTATAGTGTCAAAATTCTTCATTAAAGTCTTTAGCCAAATCACTTCCTTTGCAGCTTCAACCATGCCTTTGTACTCAGCTTCTGTAGAAGACAAAACAACTGTATGTTGCTTCTTGGAACACCATGAGATTAGCTTATCTCCCACGTAACACATGTATCCATAGGTTGACCTTCTGTCATCTGGATTACCTGCCCAATCTGTATCACTGTATATTTTGATATTTGTATCTGATGTAAAACCATAATACAAACCTTCTTTGAGTGTACCCTTAATGTACCTCAACACCCTTTGTCCTGCAATCCAATGTTCTTTTCTTGGACAGTGCATGAACTGAGACAATACTCCTACTGCATATGATAAATCAGGTCTGGTTAAAGTAGCATAGATAAGACTACCAACCAAACTCTGATATTGTCTCACATCCTTAAAATTTTCTCCTCCAAACTTACTCAATTTGTGATTCACCTCCATTGGAGTAGGTGCTATCCGGCAATCATTCATTTTAAACTTGATTAACAAGTTCCTCAAATATCTTTCTTGGGTCACGAATACTCCATGCTGAGTATATGTGATCTCCATACCCAAGAAGTAAGATAAGTTTCCCAAGTCACTGATTTTAAACTCTTTCTCCATTTGCTTCTTTAATCTTTGTATACCTGACTCATCTGTTCCTGTAAGGATTATATCATCAACATATATACACATGTATATGAATCCATCATCACTTGCCTTTATAAGCAGACTACTATCTGCTTCAGATACCTGAAAACCAAGTTCTTTCAAGAACTTTACAAGTCTATAGTTCCATGCTCTTGGGGCCTGCTTCAAGCCATACAAAGCTCTCTTGAGCTTGCACACATGATCTGGATACCTTTTATCTCTGAACCCTTGAGGTTGCTCCATGAACACATTATCTGAAATATAACCATTCAGAAAAGCATTTTTTACATCTAACTGACATAACTTCCAACCTTTACTCGCAGCAACAGCTATGAGTGTTCTGATTGTTGTCATCTTTGCCACTGGACTATAAGTCTCATCATAATCAACACCATATGTTTGAGCAAACCCTTTGACAACAAGTCTAGCTTTGTATCTAGACACACTTCCATCTGCAAATCTCTTGGTCTTGTAAACCCACTTGCATCCAATAATCTTCTGGCTATTTGGTTTATGAACTAAATCCCATGTTTGATTTTCTACCAATGCATCATGTTCTTCCTGCATAGCTTTCTCCCATTTTTCCTTACCTTTTGCCTCTTCATATGTAGAAGGGTCTTCTTCTGCTTTCATCATGTAAGCATAATCTTTCGTCGCCAAAAATGAAGTATCATAACTGTACCTTGTAGGTTGCCATCTATTTCTTGATGACCTTCTGAGTTCTCCACTCCTTGAGGTTTCTGGTTCTTCACACTCAGGATCAAATCTTGGCCTTTGTTCAACTTCTTCCTGCTCTTCATAATTTTCTTCTTCATCAATTATTTGAACCTTTGATTTACCTTTCTTCTGACTCACTTCTTCTTCATCACCTGTATTGCTATTAACTGTTCCTGCATACCAAGAACTTTGCTCATCAAACGTAACATCTTTCGAAACCAGAAAATGTTTTGTGGATGGATTCCACAACCTGTATCCCATCTGTCTGTCATCATAACCAATGAAAACATATTTTTCAGCTTTAGGTTCCAATTTGTGTCTTAATTGTGATGGCACATATGCATATGCCACACATCCAAATATTCTGCAATGATCCAAGGTAGGTCTCTTACCCCACCAAGCTTCATATGGTGTCATACCCTGCAGGGCTTTACATGGTAACCTATTAACCAAATAAGTAGCTGTATTTACAGCTTCAGCCCACAAATAATTAGGGCAATTTTTCTCATTCATCATGGACCTTGCAAACTCAACAAGAGTTCTGTTTCTCCTTTCTGCTACACCATTCTGTTGAGGAGAGTACCTGCAAGTGACTTCCCTCTTTATGCCTGCATTCCATAAGTAGTTACTGAATTCGTTGGAGAAATACTCTCCCCCTCCATCTGATCTTAGTCTCTTCAACTTATGACATGTAGTTCTTTCTGCATATGCATGATAATGTTTGAATGTATTGAATACTTCTGACTTATCCTTGATCACATAAATAGTGATCCATCTAGTAGCATCATCAACATAAATCACATAATATCTTGACCCATTTATACTGAAGTCTTTTGAGGGTCCCCACACATCTGTGTGTACCAATTCAAGTTTCTCTGAATACATAAAACCATGCTTGGAATAGGAATGCTTATGAGCCTTACCTAATTGACATGCCTCACATCTGTATGTCATATGTTGACCTGCAACATTAGGCAGTCCAAGCACTGAACCATTGTTAATCATATCTTTAATACCTCTTTCATTGAAATGTCCAAGCCTCTTGTGCCAAAGATCTAACTCAGAGATCTTATGTCCTGCATATGTAAACATGGCCTGACCAATGTTTCCTTGAATCTTCAGTGTAAACAGTCTTCCTTCTTTCTTTCCTGAAACAATCTGTTTATACCCTTGACTAGGGTCTTCCACGTATACTCCTTCATTAGTGAACCTTACTTCATATCCCTTTTCAACAATTTGTCCTACACTTATCAGATTCTTAGGAATTGTAGGAACATACAGAACCTTACCCAATAAGGTACTACCGTCTTTAGCTTTCACTGATCCAATCGACTTCACTTTATGCTTTGTGTTGTCACCTGTTTGAACAACATGATTAGAAACTTTATTCTCCAAATCAGTCATCAATGATATGTTACCACTCAGGTGATTGCTACACCCTGAGTCAATGTAGAAGACTCTTTGATCTTCACTCTGCCTTTCACAAGTAGCATTCAATATCAATGTTGAATCCTCCTTCTGTTCTGAAGCGTAATTGTAGTAGGTATTGTTATATTGTTGACTTTGGAATCCTCTACCTGCATTTCTTCCAAAGTAACTCCTGCTACCTCTACCTCTGAAATTTCCTCTTTGATTTCTGCCGCCTCTTCCTCTGCCTTTGCCACCACCTCTTCCTCTTAGGAAGTTGGCTTGGCTAGTTGTTCCTTCATCTTCATTTGCTTGTTGCTTTCCTTTGCTACTCTTCTTTTTGTCTTTTGAATACATTGCATGACCTGCACTCTTGTCACCATCTCCTTTAACATCCTGCTCAAACGTTAGCATATGACCTAACAACTGATTTAAATCTGGAGTGAAATGATCGAGTGATAACTCTGTAGACAAAATGAACGGCTTCCATTTGTCATCACCTCTTAAGCCTGTAAGAATTTGCCTTACCAATTTATCCTCTTCGATATCTTCATCAACAGCTCCTAAAGCATCTGCAATATCTTTCATTCTTGTCACATAGTCTGAAACGGACTGAGAAGCCTTCTTCTTAAAGGTGGTAAACTCTGCCCATAAGGATGCCTTCCTTGACTTAGTAGTATTCTGGAAATGCTCCTCCAACGCATTCCAAATATCAGTCGCACTTTCAAGACCTCGAATATGAGGTAACAAGTAATCATTGACTGCCATATAGATAATGCTCCTAGCTTGAGCATCTTTCTTCATCCAATTTTTCAGGTCTGCTAACTCTTCCCTAGTCGGAACACTAGGATCTCTGAACTGTGGCTTTTCTTCTTCTCCTGTGATATAAGCTATCAAATCTTTGCTCATAAGATGAGCTTCCATCCTCATTGACCACGCAGGATAGTTTTCCCTATCCAGTTTCTCTATCTGTAGAGAATCTCCCATCTTGTGTCTACCTGTGTATTTGAAATCTTCAACCTTTATGAATAATATATGTACCTTTGCTTCGAATTAGACTCCGTTTGTCTTTCTTGATGTTGTATGATCTCTTCCTCAGGTTTTGCCTTCAAGCTTTCACCTTTTAGTTCTTCAGCTGTTGAATTCTTTGTAACCGCAGCAATCGGGAACTTCCTTTCTTTGATTTTGATGTCTCCTGCTCTGATACCACTGATGGAGAGTGTTAATCTCCAAAAGAATAACCTACTCTTGTGATTAGAGCACCTCTATACCAAGAGTAAGTCAAAAACTTCACAATACAGAAAGTCTGCTGCACAATTTCTTCAAATTAATCTATCAAACATGTAAAGTTTTTTATGAAACTTTGTATGGAGTGTCGCCTAGAGATTGCGCACCTCTTTCAAGTGAAATTACTCTAAAAGCTTTAGTATAACTTGAGAAATCAACTTCACAAGTTATCTATGTCTGAAACTGTCATTCTGAACAGTCTATTTTACACCTGCAACTTCTAAGACTTAGTTCTCCTTGAATAGAACCCGTTTAAGCAAATGCTTCTAGTTACAAGTAGCTTATCTTCTAACTTAAAGACTAAGCTCTCACTCATGCAAAACTTTAAAGTATGCACTGAGAAATGATCAAAACATTGATCACTGGAAATGCGCCTGTTTCAGTAAACTCTGAACACTCAACACATATGAATGTTCCTACTGACAATTCTCGTTTTCTGTTTACAATTAAACTCTGAAACTTAAGCTATAGATTGATTAACTATAGACTTAGATATCCTCAAAAGGATTTCACAAATGATCTATTACAGACTGTGAACACACAGAAATTTCGGGCGCAATATTTCTTCTATTACTCAGAAAGTTACAGTTGAGTGACGAGAGGAAAACTCAACTAACTTTTCATATGTCTCATGACATCTAACTTCTCATTCTCTCTCATTGTCTCTCATTCTATCATCTATGCCTCTCATATCTGCCCCGACACTTTCTAAGATATTTATAGATAAATTTGTACAAGCTTACAACTTTGACTATACTACTGTTCATATGTGTACATCCTTTTCCGGTTTTCTTCCAAGCTTCAAAATTTGTTCTTTTCTTCCTCCTTTTATCTTCCAACTCTTCATAAACTGAAAACTGTAAAATTGATCAATTCCGGTAACATTCCGGTGACTTTACGGTGACATTCCGGTACTGTTCCGGTGACCTTCCGGTGACCCTTCTTCTTTTTTTAGGAAATTTTTGATGACGTCTCTGCGGACTTAAAGACCTTCAATTGTTGATTGTCTTGCACCAACATTGTAGCACTCTTTTTTCTTTCTTTATGTTTTTGCTTTTCTAATATCTTCTCTCTTTAGTTTTGCAAGAGATTTTTTGGATTAAAGCTTTGGAAATTCGACAAAGGAGAACTTCAAGTAGATTTTGGACAACCTTGATTCAAAAACTACATCAATGTAAGTGAGACATATATCCCTCTTTTTTCTTTCTTTATGTTTTTGCTTTTCTAATATCTTATCTCTTTAGTTTTGTTTATGACTGAGAGAGAGAGAGGGATATGCATACACACATGCATATGCATATGCATACATGAATGCATATGCATACATGAATGCATATCCATACATGAATGCATATACATACATGCATGCATATGCATACATACATGAATGCATATGCATGCATACATGCATGCATATGCATACATACGTGCATGCATATGCATACATGCATGCATGTGAAGAGATGGATAGGTATGTGCTTGAAGATGAAGAGGTGTTGCAAAATCCTTGATCTACACCAGCCAATTGAACTCCAGGAGTATATGGTGGGCCCTTTTAGCTTGCCAATGGATGTATTAGACACCGTATGTACCTTGGAAGATCACTCTCAAAAATATAGATCAAAACAGATAAGTTGGAGTTAGCTCAGAGGTGAAAACTTGCTATTCTTGGTTCATACACCTGTCCAGTGTTTTACATAATTCTCTGAGCACAGCAGCAATTAGCTCGATTCCTCTTGGGGAAGTCTAAGCAACTTAAAGAGATAACTTTCAAGAGTAATCTCATCAAAAATAATGAACCACACACTGAGAATGAGTTTTAACAAGTGATGATATCATCCCGATTTTCACGGGCTGCTACAGAAATAGACCAATGAGCAGAAAAATCAACATAACTCAAAATGTAGAAATCCAATGATGATGAAAATTTGTATGGTTATACTAGACAGTAAGCTAAATCCAACATACTTTAATTCACTGAATTTGGATAAGTAACCACTGAGAAATGGCGCTGCCAAGATGAGTGAAAAAGTCGGGTACCTGACAGAGAAGTGAAGATGAACAGACCCTGTTGACTTCAAATGAACATAACTGAAGATTGCAACATCCAAATGACATGAAAATTTGTGAGCATATAGAAGACTTATAGAGCTAACTTTAGCAAGTTAAATCACTGAAAATGATGCACCAAGCTCAGAGAAAACATCTCTGCAAGCTGACTGAGAAAACTAAGAGTAATGGCAGTGAGTAGTACACTTCACAAGAACATGGAAAGATGAACTCAAATAATCATGAAAATGAAAGTATATTTCTTGTACAATACAATGACTTACTGATACATATGTGTGCCTTGTAATCACACCTTGATATGGCATAAATCTAAGCTCTTGGAGGTCTTCACATAGGTCTCTCTAACCACGACTAAAACTGCCATCTATTTATAGTTGAGTTTGGGAGGCTAACTTCCCTCAATCACTCTCCAATCAATCAATGATTGATTTGATTCTCTACCTACCACAAATCATGAATTCGTGGCTCCTCTTTCCATTCTTGATCAAGTGGACTCAACCACTTAAGATTCTCTTACTTTTACATTAAGTAAACTCTTCAAAAGTTACAAGAGGTAGTTCACAAGTGAACTTTACATAGTCTTCATTTTAAGGCTTCTTTTATGACTTTGTGGGACTCAAGCCAATACTTAGGCTTGTCATAGACTTGCTCCAACAGCTCCCCCTCAAGCCAAGTATGCTTGAGGTCTTCAATCTTCCAAGATTACCTGCAAACCAATCATAGCCTTGAATTTGCAAAGCTTTGTACCATCCAATGCTTTGGTTAGAATATCTGCACATTGTTGATAAGTGGACACATATGATATTTGAATCTCTTTGCTTAGAACCTTCTCTCGTACATAGTGATAATGAACTTCAATATGTTTAGTCCTTGCATGAAAAATAGGATTAGCAGCCAAGTGAATAGAACTCATATTGTCACCAAAAATAGTTGGAGTTCCAAACTCCAATCCAAGATCTTTGAATAATGTCTTCATCCACATAGCTTCTTGTGTAGCTATGGCAAGACCTCTATATTCAGCTTCAGTAGAAGAGAGAGCAACTGTGGGTTGCTTCTTGGATGACCATGAAATAAGCTTTGAACCTGCAAAGGTAAGATAACCTGAAGTGCTCCTTCTATCTTCCTTGGAGCCAGCCCAATCTGCATCAGAAAATAGCTTCAAACCTAAATCAGATACATAAGGATAATAAAGTCCTTCATTTATGGTTCCTTTGAGATACTTGAGAATCCTTTTGGCATCATCCATATGTGGTTTCCTTGGTGTGTGCATAAATTGACTTAGCACACTCACACTGTAACATATATCTACTCTTGTCAATGTGGCATAGTTGAGACTACCCACTAGACTTTGATATGATGTGATGTCCTCTATGAGTTCACCTTCATGTGAGCTCAATTTGTGATTGACCTCCATTGGAGTACTTGCAATCTTACAATCTTGCATCTTGAATTTTGCCAACATGTCCTTAATGTACTTTCTTTGAGTGAGAAACAAACCATGATCTTTGTAGACAACTTCCAAACCTAGGAAGTAGGTAAGTGAACCCAAATCACTTATCTTGAACTCTTCTCTCATCTGATCTTTGATCTTCTTCATACCATCTACATCATTTCCTGTCAATATAATATCATCTACATATACACATAGGTAGATGACCTCAGAGTTACTCTTTTTAATAAAGAGTGAAGGATCTGCCTTGCTTGGTTGAAAGCCTTTGTCCTGCAAGAATGAAACAAGCCTGAAATTCCAAGCTCTTGGAGCTTGCTTGAGACCATACAATGCTTTGTTAAGTTTACACACATAATCAGGATAAACTTGGTTCTCAAAACCAGGTGGTTGTGCCATATATACCTCTTCTGTTATCCAACCATTCAAGAATGCATTCTTTACATCTAGTTGAAGTATCTTCCAATTCTTGGAAGAGGCAATACCAAGCAAAACCCTAATAGTAGGCATCTTTGCCACAGGAGAGAAGGTCTCCTCATAATCAATTCCCTGAGTTTGTGCAAAGCCTTTTGCTACAAGCCTTGCCTTATACCTGTTAATTGAACCATCAGAATTCTTCTTGAGTTTATAGACCCATCTTGAGCCTATTACCTTCATGGATGAAGTCTTGGGCACCAAATCCCAAGTGTTGTTTTCCTCAAGTGCTTCAATCTCTTCCTTCATTGCATGCTTCCATTCTGTTTTTGCTTTGGCCTCTCCAAATGATGATGGCTCCTCTTGGTTTATGTCCTGTGCTATGTAGATAGAATGTTTAGTTACTAATGAGGTGTCAAACCCATACCTTTCTGTTTTTTTCTTTTCCCTCATAGATCTTCTTAGGCCATGATGTGATGATTCTGCCTCATGTCCAAGTTCCTGCAATTTTGCTTTACCTTTAGACTTCCATGCTTTGACCTTTTCCATCTGAGATTCTTCATCATCCTCTGAGGTGTCTTGTTCTTCAATCTTCGGTTGTTCTCTACCAAGCTTTGGAAAATCTTCTTCAAGATTATATGGTAAATTGACCTTCCTGCATGAATCTTCATACCATGAATTGTTCTCATCAAAAACTACATCTCTGCTTACCAAGAATCCTTTGTTGGTAGGGTTGTATAACCTGTAGCCCTTTTGATTGTTGTCATATCCAATAAATACACACCTTTCTGCCTTTGGATCCATCTTGCCTCTAACCTGTGAAGGAACATGAGCAAAAGCAATACATCCAAAAATTTTACAATGATCTAAGCTTGGTCTTCTTCCATTCCAAGCCTCATATGGAGTCATCCCATCAAGGGATTTTGAAGGCAACCTGTTAATCAAGTAAGTGGCTGTAGATACAGCCTCAGCCCATAAGTAATTAGGTAAATGCTTTTCATTTAACATAGACCTTGCAGCTTCAACAATTGTCCTATTCCTCCTTTCTGCCACTCCATTTTGCTCAGGAGTGTACCTTGTAGTTACCTCTCTTTTGATTCCTCTTTCTTGAAGAAAAGAATCAAAATCATGGGAGAAGTATTCTCCCCCTCCATCTGACCTTATCCTTTTTAGTGATTTACCTGTTTGATTCTCCACAAGAGCCAAATATCTTTTGAAACATGAAAAAACTTCATCTTTGTGTTTCATAAAGAATAGGATAGTCCATCTGTTGCAATCATCAATAAAGGAAACATAATATCTTGATCCAGATATTGAAGCTTCCTTGCTAGGTCCCCATACATCTGTATGAACCAACTCCAAGAGATCTCCATGCATATAACCTTTTTTCATGAATGGTAACCTGTGAGACTTTCCAAATTGACATGCACTACACTTATAAATCATATGTTGTTTTGACAAATTAGGAAGTCCAAGTACACTTTGGTCCCTGCAGATTTGCTTTAATGACCTTTCACCAATATGTGCTAACCTTTTGTGCCATACTTCCAATTCTGTGAGTGTCTGACTACCATAATTAAAGAGAGCAATGTTTCTAGTGTCCTGTAATTCAAATGTGAACAATCTACCTGTCATTTCACCTTTTGCAATTCTTCTGAATCCTTGACTTGGATCTTCAACAAATGCTCCTGCTTTTGTGAACCTGACTTGCAACCCTTTCTCTACTATCTGCCCAACACTTATCAAATTCTTTGTAATGGTAGGGACATAGAGTACCTTACTGAGTAGGTTGATGTTTCCATCAGGTGCTTTGACATTGCCTATTTTCTCCACAGGATGTTTTGTATCATCTCCTGTTTGTACCTCATGCTTATTCCTTGGATCTTCTAAATCTGATAGGAGTGCCACATTTCCTGCCACATAATTTGAACAACCTGAATCTATGTAGAAAACATGCTCATCAGATTTACCTTGTGGCATAGCCATGTTCATGATCAATAATGAATCCTCTTTGTTTGAGTCTTCTGTGTAGTTATTGTAGTCTCCTTCCTTTGTAGCCTCCTTGATAGTTTGAATGATTGTAGTTGTTGTAGTTGCCATGGTAGTTGTTGAACCTTCCTCTTGAGTAGCCATAACTTCCTCTATTGTATCCTCTACCTCTTTGATTCCTGGAATTCCTAAAGCAATTTTCAGTTGTATGATTAGTTAATCCACAAATAGAACATGAGTTGGAGTCTTGGGATCTCCCCCTGCCTTGTCTACCTCCTCTTCCTCTACCTCTTCCATGTCTTCCTCTACCTGCATAGTTAGCTTGATATGTACCTGCTTCATCATCCACTTTCTTTGCCTTTCCTTTGTTATCTTTAGACTTGCTTTTATCCGTGTATAAAGCTGAAGATTGATTACCTTTAGAGCTTTCTCCATTTTTGATAAGCTTTGCCTCTTGAGTAAGTAGTTGTCCAATGAGTGTGTTGAAATCAGGTACATGCATGTCCATGTACAAATCCATAGCTGTGGTGAATGCTTCCCACTTGTCATCTGCCTTCAAGCCATTGATCACCTGCCTTACAATTTGCTCTTCATCTATTACCTCTCCAATGCTTCCCAACTGATCCGCTATGTCCTTGAGCTTTGTGACAAAATCAGTCACATTTTGTTTGGGAGCCTTCTTGAGAGTTGTGAACTCCAGCCATAGTTGATGCTTCCTAGCTTTGGTACTTGAAGAAAAGAAAGCTTCAAGTGCATCCCACACTTCCTGAGATGTCTTACAACTTCTAATGTGAGGCAACAAAAAATCTGAGATAGAGTTGAGGAGATAAGACGTTGCAAGTGCATCCTTGGAGCACCATGTGCTCAATCTTTCTTGCTCTTCTTGTGTTGGTTGACTTTTGTTCCTGAAACTTGGCATAACTTCATCTCCAGCCACATAACCATATAAACTTCTACCTTGGAGATAAGCTTCCATTCTTAATGACCAAGCTGAGTAGTTACCTCTGTCCAATTTGTCAATTGATGAAGGAAATCCATCTGCCATGTTGTCCAACCTTGCTCTGATACCACTGTGAAGAGATGGATAGGTATGTGCTTGAAGATGAAGAGGTGTTGCAAAATCCTTGATCTACACCAGCCAATTGAACTCCAGGAGTATATGGTGGGCCCTTTTAGCTTGCCAATGGATGTATTAGACACCCTATGTACCTTGGAAGATCACTCTCAAAAAGATAGATCAAAACAGATAAGTTGGAGTTAGCTCAGAGGTGAAAACTTGATATTCTTGGTTCATACACCTGTCCAGTGTTTTACATAATTCTCTGAGCACACCAGCAATTAGCTCAATTCCTCTTGGGGAAGTCTAAGCAACTTAAAGAGCTAACTTTCAAGAGTAATCTCATCAAAAATAATGAACCACACACTGAGAATGAGTTTTAACAAGTGATGACATCATCCCGATTTTCACGGGCTGCTATAGAAATAGACCAATGAGCAGAAAAATCAACATAACTCCAAATGTAGAAATCCAATGATGATGAAAATTTGTATGGTTATACTAGACAGTAAGGTGAATCCAACATACTTTAATTCACTGAATTTGGATAAGTAACCACTGAGAAATGGCTCTGCCAAGATGAGTGCAAAAGTCGGGCACCTGACAGAGAAGTGAAGATGAACAGACCCTGTTGACTTCAAATGAACATAACTGAAGATTGCAACATCCAAATGACATGAAAATTTGTGAGCATATAGAAGACTTATAGAGCTAACTTTAGCAAGTTAAATCACTGAAAATGATGCACCAAGCTCAGAGAAAACATCTCTGCAAGCTGACTGAGAAAACTGAGAGTAATGGCAGTGAGTAGTACACTTCACAAGAACATGGAAAGATGAACTCAAATAATAAAGAAAATGAAAGTATATTGCTTGTACAATACAATGACTTACTGATACATATGTGTGCCTTGTAATCACACCTTGATATGGCATAAAGCTAAGCTCTTGGAGGTCTTCACATAGGTCTCTCTAACCACGACTAAAACTGCCATCTATTTATAGTTGAGTTTGGGAGGCTAACTTCCCTCAATCACTCTCCAATCAATCAATGATTGATTTGATTCTCTACCTACCACAAATCACGAATTCGTGGCTCCTCTTTCCATTCTTGATCAAGTGGACTCAACCACTTAAGATTCTCTTACTTTTACATTAAGTAAACTCTTCAAAAGTTACAAGAGGTAGTTCACAAGTGAACTTTACATAGTCTTCATTTTAAGGCTTCTTTTATGACTTTGTGGGACTCAAGCCAATACTTAGGCTTGTCATAGACTTGCTCCAACAATGCATACATGAATGCATATGCATACATACATGCATACATACAATCATGCATATGCATACATGAATGCACATGCATACATGAATGCACATGCATACATGAATGCACATGCATACATGAATGCACATGCATACATGAATGCACATTCATACATGAATGCACATGCATACATGCATGCATATGCATACATGCATGCATATGTATACAAGCATGCATATGCATACATGAATGCATATGTATACATGCATACATATGCATAGGCATACATACATGCATATGCATACAAGCATGCATATGCATACATGCATGCATATGCATATGCATACATGCATGCATATGCATATGCATACAAGCATGCATATGCATACATACATGCATACATATGCATACATACATGCATGCATATGCATACATACATGCATGCACATGCATACATGCATGCATATGCATACATACATGCATGCATATGAATACATACATGCATGCATATGCATACATACAAGCATGCATATGCATACATGCATGCATATGCATACATGCATGCATATGCATACATGAATGCATATGCATACATGCATGCATATGCATATGCATACATGCATGCATATGCATATGCATACATGCATGCATATGCATATGCATGCATGCATGCATGTGCATATGCATACAAGCATGCATATGCATACATGAATGCATATGCATACATGAATGCATATGCATGCATGTATGCATATGCATGCATGTATGCATATGCATGCATGTATGCATATGCATGCATGTATGCATATGCATGCATGTATGCATATGCATGCATGTATGCATATGCATGCATGTATGCATATGCATGCATGTATGCATATGCATGCATGTATGCATATGCATGCATGTACGCATATGAATGCATGAATGCATATGCATACATACGCATATGCATACATACATGCATATGCATACAAGCATGCATATGCATACATGAATGCATATGCATACATGCATGCATATGCATATGCATATGCATATGCATACATACATGCATATGCATACAAGCGTGCATATGCATACATGAATGCATATGCATACATGAATGCATATGCATACATGAATGCATATGCATACATGCATGCATATGCATACATGCATGCATATGCATACATACATGCATGCATATGCATACAAGCATATACATACAAGCATGCATATGCATACAAGCATGCATATGCATACAAGCATGCATGCATATGCATACATACATGCATGCATATGCATACATCCATGCATATGCATACAAGCATGCATATGCATACATACATGCATGTGCATACATGCATGCATATGCATACATGCATGCATATGCATATGCATACATGCATGCATATGCATATGCATACATGCATGCATATGCATACAAGCATGCATATGCATACATGAATGCATATGCATACATACATGCATGTGCATACATGCATGCATGTGCATACATGCATGCATATGCATATGCATACATGCATGCATATGCATACATGCATGCATATGCATATGCATACATGCATGCATATGCATATGCATACATGCATGCATATGCATATGCATACATGCATGCATATGCATATGCATACATGCATGCATATGCATATGCATACATGCATGCATATGCATATGCATACATGCATGCATACATGTATATGCATATGCATACATACAAGCATGCATATGCATACATACAAGCATGCATATGCATACATGCATGCATATGCATACATACAAGCATGCATATGCATACATACAAGAGTGCATATGCATACATACAAGCGTGCATATGCATACATACAAGCGTGCATATGCATACATGAATGCATATGCATACATGAATGCATATGCATACATGAATCCATATGCATATGCATACATACATGAATGTATATGCATACATGAATGTATATGCATATGTATACAAGCATATGCATACATGAATGCATATGCATACATACATGCATGTGCATACATGCATGCATGTGCATACATGCATGCATATGCATATGCATACATCCATGCATATGCATACATACATGCATGCATATGCATACATGCATGCATACATACAAGCATGCATATGCATACATGAATGCATATGCATACACGCATGCATATGCATACATGCATGCATATGCATACATGAATGCATATGCATACATGAATGCATATGCATACATACATGCATATGCATACATGGATGCATATGCATACAAGCATGCATATGCATACATGAATGCATATGCATACATGAATGCATATGCATGTATGTATGCATATGCATTCATGTATGCATATGCATTCATGTATGCATATGCATTCATGTATGCATATGCATTCATGTATGCATATGCATGCGTGTATGCATATGCATTCATGTATGCATATGCATGCTTGTATGTATGCATGCATGTATGTATGCATATGCATGGATGTATGCATATGCATGGATGTATGCATATGCATGGATGTATGCATATGCATGGATGTATGCATATTGCATGTATGCATATGCATATGCATGCATGTATGCACATGCATGTATGTATGCATATGCATTCATGTATGCATATGCTTGTATACATATGCATATACATTCATGTATGCATATACATTCATGTATGTATGCATATGCATATGGATTCATGTATGCATATTCATACAAGCATGCATATGCATACATGAATGCATATGCGTACATGAATCCATATGCATATGCATACATACATGAATGTATATGCATACATACATGAATGTATATGCATACATGAATGTATATGCATACATATATACATACATGAATGCATATGCATACATGCATGCATATGCATACATGCATGCATATGCATACATGAATGCATATGCATACATGTATACATATGCATACATATATATACATTGGATGAGATGAGATCTTCACATTGCATCAGATGGGATCTCCACGTACACCTTGGGGTGCTCATGATCATGATGACTCCAAGATATATCATATCCGTAATGGAGCTCCAGTTATGGATGCGGCCGGAAAGTCAATGCGTCACTGTATACGACAACTCTGCTCCATCGAATTTGATCATTCAGTAATGTTAAAATGTATCGAACAGGATAGGGACTCTAAAAATCATATCACACAATGCATATATGAAGAGTACCAGCCAGCACTTGGGAATCCTATTGTGAGTTCCGAATGGATTCAACATACAGCACCCGAGGTGATGTCTCATCGACGATCGGAAGCTCGCGATCCTGTAGGCTTACCGAAGCCTGTATGGCTAGATGTCGAGGAATGGGAATCGATTCAGGATGAGTAGCAACGTACTCCTGATCGATATCATCAACAAAGAGATACGATATCTCAAAGTAGGCTTATCGAAGCTTGTATGGCTAGATGTCGAGGAATGGGAATCGATTCAAGATGAGTAGCAGCGTACTCCTGATCGATATCATCAACAAAGAGATGCGACGGCCACACGTTTAGATACGGTTGGAACGTCACATTTAGGTAGCGGCGGATATGATAGTATGCGCTACCAATTTGTAAGTATCATGTTAATGATTGAAGTTGTTTGTGTTAAGTACATTATGTACGCTTATCTAACATTTTGCATATTTACTATAGGAGTTGGCAGTGGGTCGTCCTCCGACGCAAACTGAAGAATCATATGGATATCGACATGGACTGACTGCACTATTACAAGACTTAGAGGGACGCGGTGCAATCGTCTCATGGGAGAATATTCTTGATTAGGTAAAGTTATATCTTCGTTTCGTGTTTTTAGTTGTTGTTTATAAATGTCATGTTAATTGGTCTTATTTTATACATGTGTTTTGTTGCAGGATTGTAGGTGTAAATATTTTGATTATAATTTTGTATCACACTCGCATACGGCAATGATGTAACATAATTTTGTATTTGATTCCTATATGGAAGTGTTTTGTCACATTGCCACAATTTTGTATTACACTCCTATGTGGCAATGATGTACCATAATTTTGTATTCGATTCCTATATGGAAGTGCTTTATCACATTTTGTATTCGATTCCTATATAGAAGTACTGTGCCACACTTTTGTACATTTTTCATTTATGGAATATACAGCTTTCTGTACATGATTGATTGTTCATTTTTGTTCATATAAGTTTATGTTTTGGTTGCCATTAGAGTACATAACACATGTACTCAGTTGGGCAGAGTGTATTGTCTTTTGCTAAACAACATCATGCTGTAGCAAACGACAACACACTCTGCCCAAAAAAATTGTGCAGATAGAATCGTCGGTATACGCGTCGGTAGCTCCAGTATGGACGTCGGTACAGGCGCCGGTACACCCAGTGCCGACATCGGTATGGACGTCAGTATAAGCGTCGGTAATACCGGCGTTTATACCAACGCTTAAATCGGTGCCTATATCGATGCCCATACTGAGGCTTTCTTTCTGACGTGTATACCAACTCTAACACCGACGTCACGAAGAAAACACGCCCGTTCATTTGCCTCGGTAGCAACCTCGGTATACCCTCGATATGTTGTAGTGAACATAATCGAGAGGAGGGGGAGTCTTAAATTCTCTCCTCTCTCTCTCTCTCTCTCTCTCTCTCTCTCTCTCTCTATCCTATTCTATCGGAGTATTGCTTTGCAGCCATCACATTGCACAATTAGGCATAGTTGGGAGGATTGAAATCTCTCTCTCAGCATGGGCAAATAGCGATCTACAGTGCACGTTAGCTTTGAGCAATCGGGGCTTCCTTCACTCTCTATGAAGGGGCACTAAGTAGTGAGAGCAAGAACGAGGAGAAAAGAAGAGAAGCATCTCTCACATAGGCACCCACAAGAACGAAAGAATGATCACTATCTCTCTATGTGTGTGTGTGATCATCCGCAGCAAGGAAAGGACAAGAAATTGACAAGGTGGAAGAAAATTTACCTGCAAAAAGAACATTAGAAAAAATAGAATTGTGCACACATATATATACTTTATGTGCACACAATTACCTTTTTATCGACACCTCACTTTAGCACATTTACAGACACCATTCCTTTATCCGACTTTAATCACTTTAGTCACACATTTCACATACACCTCACATTTAATTTTCACTTTAATCCACTTTAATTGCATAACTCACCCACTCCACACTTTTAATCTACAATAATTTCATATTCACTTTAATTATATAACTCCTATGCACCACTCTTTAACACACACACACTACTCATTATTTTATTTCGTTTTTATTTTTCTAATTCTTTTGATTTTTTATAATTCTTTAATATATTTAATTTAGGTTCACATTAAGGTATAATTTACTTAAATACCTTAATAGTTACATACACACATTATTATAATAGATAATTAAAACATAATATAAGATAAATTAGCTAAATGTACAAAATATAAGAAATATTAATATATTGTGATCATATAATTGCTAAATCAAATGTTCACACACATCATATTTATGTTAATGATCACACACATTCACACCTATCATATGTTTGCACATTGAAACCCTCACACACATTCACATAGTACCCACATACTTAACTAAATGCTCATATGTTTAGCCAGGCACATAGGTTTCCACCCATACCCCCACATACAAATGGGTTCCATACACACAATCACGCAACTACATAGGCATTTAGGGTAAACCCTAATACTCATATGCACATGTAGGGTATATAGGTGGTCTCGTGTAATCATGTATTCAGGCATTTTTCACACATATAGGTATCCAGACAATCTTTTCATGTTCATAACCATCACAATTCATATAATGAGATCTGATCACTTCACTTTTTCATAAATTTGCTACCTGCAAGCAGCACTAGAGAGGTTAGTCAAACTAAAAAAATCTTATCAAAGATATTTTGAGAATTCAGAGATAACTAATCTTGTAGTAAAATTTTTAATTTTCTTGTATTTCAAGTTGAAGGATGAAATCGTTCCGACAGCGCTCACCATTGTTCCTGGTAATGCTATATGGATTTTACTTATTGCTTATCACCGAATGTTGTAGGAGCATCCACAAAAGCATAAAGTTGCAAAATCAATCAATCAGGTGATATCAAATTGTGCTCTCCAAAAATAAATCTTTCAACCTCCCAATGGTGAGGGTCTGATGTAACCATGAAGGCACCTCCCAATGGTGAGGATCTAATGTAACCACGAAGGCGTGCGCTACTCGGGTAAGAGAGACCTTTAGAAAAACAACTTTACGTAATCAATTTTGCACGTTGCTCGCTGCATATGCAAGCAAAAGGCAGATATCAATAGTAATATCCAAACGGTCGCATCTAGGGATTGAGCACCCGACGTTCTCCGAGATGCACTATCCCTTTATCCACAAGCAGAAGGTGCTACTATGTTCAAGATTTTTATATTATCTTTTCTGCAACGCGATCATGGATGGTAAAATGGAAGACTCATTTTTTGTCTATCTCTGGCAGGGTTTGAACATGCGATGCCTTCTAATGGAGTCTTATCTCTTATGCATGCTGACGGGCTTGATTGTGAGTGTATTAATTACATATTTTGCAGCATCAGGACATAGCAGATCACAACAAAAATAGATTCAATTTGGAGAGGCCGGATCCAATGTTTGAACCCGTGACCTGAGCTTGCACCAGCCTTTCTAGTATCCATGAAAGTTTGTGAAAGCATCCCAAGCAAAGGGACAAGATTTCTACAGGTAGTGGCTATCCATACTTATCCCGTGCAGTCAACATCGAGAAACCGTTCTTCTACTCAAGACAGCAAGCCACAACATTTGCCCACATTCTCGATAGTTTAGAACTTTGATCGAGAGTAAAAGAAGGAATTCTTTCTACTCTTCTAATAGATGTTGCATATATGTTCTCCCAATCTATATGAGGGGTACTATTAAGCTTTTAAAACTTCAAAATGGAGTAGTTTATTTTTCAACTATTCAACAAAGGACTTGGAAGGCGTCTAGGAAGCATAAAGGTGATCTTTGCATGCTATGTGGCTACTTGTAATGGAGACCAAAGGATGGAGAATGGCTCTTTCCAAGGATAAATGGAAGGATGTAGCTTCATTGGGAGATAAGTATTTTCCAAGTTGATGTTTTCATTTCAATATTTTCTTTGCTCTATGCTTTCATATAGAATGCATTGCTATTAACATTGAAGTAGGGAAGGAATCCTCAATTTTGAAAACATTGTATGTAATTTAATGAAAGCAAATAAGAGAGCATCAAAGTATGGAAACACTTATCAAGCATAGGCATGCATCTATGAAAGAATGTTGGTGCATTTCTCCTTTTCAAAGAATGTTTTCATGCACAAAACATTTTTTCTTCTTGCTTGAAAAAGATAGTTAATGCTCAAGTTATGCATATGAACTGTTATATCTTTTTAAAAGCTAGTGTCACTCTAGCACAATGGCAAGTACCAACGTGAGGAGATTCACCTCATAAATGTCAATCCGTGGAGACGTGAGGACCGGTATGAAGACCGTGAGCAAGTGATGGCACAAGTGCGTGAGTGAAAGCACACAAGCATGCACACACATACACACACGCGCACAAAGTAAGAGCAAAGAGTGGAACAATGGAAGATCTTCGATTACTCAAGAGCTCTCTTACAAAGCTGAAATCTACAAAAACTAACCCCCAAAAATGAGCTCTCCAGCCCTTTTTATAGTTTTTTGAGTGGTTTTGGTCCTGTCCAGACCTAGTGTCCGGCCTAGTTAAAAAATAGGTTCCAGGGCTTATTTGGGGGCTCAAACGGAGTCTAAAAATTATGAAAATTGGTAGGATGGTAGTTCTAATACTCCTCAAGCTCGAGGACTCCTCGGCTTGAACAAAACAGAGTTGAAAAAATAAAAACTGGTATTTACAATGGTTTTTAGTGATAAGAATCACTATTTTTATAGGGATTTCTTCTTAAAATTTGACAGGTGCTTCTTGGAGCTCCCTACTTGCTCCTTCTTCTTGTGTGTCCACTTCCTTGATGCACTTCCATGCTTTGTCCTTGACCTTGAGCTTCAACACTCCCCCCCCTCTTGAGTCTGTCGTCCCTGACAGACCCTTGTTGTAGTGGTTGTTCCATGTAGTACGTTTAGAGGTAGTGTCCTTTACGTTCAACAGGAGCGATCCATATTCCCAATGTAGCTTGGTCGTTTGTTTGGTTCTTCACTTTTCCACTGCTAGCTCCTGTAGTTTGTAGTCCCTTTGTATGTACTTCTTCCTTGTATTCCATCTTGATGATGCATTGGTGAGCTTTCCAAAACTGCTAGTTGCTCAAAGGAGGTGGTCAATGTTGATTATGAGCAACTTTCGGTGGTGGATGGCTTCCTTGCTCTGGTGGTGGTCATTCTGATGTCCTCTCATTCTTCCAAAGATGGCTTTCATAGTTTTCATGCCAATTACTTGTAAGCCATAATGTATGATGGGTAAGTGCATTAGTGCATGGGTTGAACAAAATATGTGCCTTGTGCATGGCCTTGTAATGTGGCCCTACGTATGCGTACTTGGAAAATGCATGGTAAGAAGTATGGTGCAAGAGATTGGGTCTTGAGCTAAGTGCTCAAGGGTATGCTGACGAAGAGGTTTCCTAATCTATCATGGTTATAGTGTTGTTGAAGCATACATGTCTTACCATGGTGAAAGGTCCGTTGATCTTTATCTCTTCGTGTTGTAGTTCCATCATGGTGTTTGACCATCAGCTTGTCTTTTTTGTTGATGGATGTCCTTGCTGATAGTTTGCTGATGATCATTTTCAAGCACATAGGCCTCTTCTTTTCTTTTGCCCCTTTTTTTCTTTTTTTTTCTTTTTTTTTTTTTTTTTTTTTTTTTTACAATATCACAAAGCAGGAAGAAAGAGGTTAGTACCAACAAAACATTGTACATATGTCATGTGTGTCTCATGTGCCTGGGATTTCTCAATGGTGTCTATGCACGGCCGTGTAATGTGGCCCTATGTTGATGCATACATTGGAAGTGCATGACCTGAATGGTGCAAAAGACAGGGTTATGCCAACGGCACATGGTTGTTGCTGGTCGAGGCTTTTGATGTTACTCGCATAGTTGATGCATTCTTTGTTTGGAGGTGTCAATTGGATCTCGAAATGATGTAATCCTCCTAA
This sequence comes from Ceratopteris richardii, assembly GCA_020310875.1. Taxonomy (NCBI): domain Eukaryota; kingdom Viridiplantae; phylum Streptophyta; class Polypodiopsida; order Polypodiales; family Pteridaceae; genus Ceratopteris; species Ceratopteris richardii. The sequence continues at coordinate 152,580,317 of CM035431.1, read as the reverse complement.
TGGGAACCCATTTCAGAATAGTATTTGGCCCTGTAGAGATCACCTCAGGCCACTTCTTCTTTGGATGTTGTCCAAACTTTGGTATCCAGTATGGTTGGCTCTTTGGTTTTGTGGATGTGGCGGGTGCTTTCGGCTTCCAAACCCATATCCGTGATGATTGCCTGCTTACTTTTGCAGAAGGGTTGATTTTATCTTCGTTTGGTCTTTGTGCTCTATTCTTACCTTTTTCTTTCCTTGGCTTCTTTGTTGAGACCTTTTGCATGGTGGGGAGCATAGGTTGTTGCGTATGTAAGAGCTTCTTAGGTACCCACATCTGTAATCGTCCTTGTTGAGCTCCAGCTAATTTTTTAGGCACCCAAATTTGTACCTTATTGTGGTCGGCCTTCACCAATTGCTTCGGTATCCAAAGTTGTTGGATTCTTCGTGCTTGAGCATGTCGTAGGTTCTTGGTTCTTGTCTTCCAATGGTTGACTTGCCTAGGTGGGAATTGTGTTGGCAAGACTAGTGGTTGCTCTCCTTTTCGTACCCAGATCTGCTTCATGTCCGGAACTACTTTCCTTTCGAAGTATCTTCATCTATTTGATATAGCAGTTGTCATGTAGCATTGTGCTTGCCTCTTTGGTTGAGTTGTGGTGACAACATTAGTCTTTGCACAAGAGGAGGAGTTCGCTTGTCTTTGATCCTGTTCTTCCATGATTGAGTGCTTTTGAAACATAGAGCCCTTGACACATACAACATCTTTTTTGCTAAGATTAGTCCTTGAAGAACTATGAGGAGGTGCTTCATCTGGATTTGTGAGCATGCAATTTTCTAACTCTAATGTAATGCATTGTTCATGTATCCAAATGTGAAGAATTTGACTTCTTAAGTTCAAGTTGACTGCATGGTCATAAATCCAATCTTGACCCAAGACAAGTGGCTCTGTAAGGTCCTCATCATGAAACACTAGCATTTTGACTTTCACTGGAACATCTTGAAGGTAAATGGGAAGTTCCACCTCGCCCAAACAAGGGGTTTCCACACCTCCCAATCCTATGAGATAGGCTTCTATGGGCTTCATGTCCAATTGCAGGTCTTGGCAGTATGAAAGTCTAACTGCACTAGTTGCTGCACCTGAGTCAACCAATGCTCTTAGAGTCCTTACACTCTTTCCTTTTCCTACCTCTATGGTCACAAAGGGACGTCGGTCAATTATTCAAGAAGTAGTTAGGTCCGATTTTTGGCACATGTCCATGTGATATTTTGGAGCTTTTGTGTTGAGATCTAGGCCTAGTCGTCGTAACTTATTTCTTTTGATGCGCTCTCTAGCCTCTGCTTGTGCTTCTTCTCTAACCCTTAACTCCTCTTCTTTTCGCTTCTTAGCAGTGTTGAGTCTCATTAGCATTTCCTCTGTAAGAGGTTCTTGATATAGCTTGACTCGGCATCCACTAATATAGTTTGGTAAGATATCACCTTCTAAAGTGGTCAATTGAATTGCACCACTAGTGGAGATTCTATTAATGATCATGGGTCCATATCCTCGTTTCTCCAATTTTCAGGCATGTTGCTTGAGTGTATAAACTAGCACCAAATCTCCTTCTTTCAATCCTTTGTCTTTGATGTGTGCATCAAAGTATGCCTTTTGCCTTTTCTTTGCAGCATAGATGCCTACGGCCGCTCATAGCCTCGTCTCACCCAAGCGTTCTAAATCAAAAATCCTGGAGGACAACTCGTGTCCATTCCACTCATGCTCTTGTGCTACCTTTAAGGCTGGTATTAGGAAGTCCAATGGTAGCACAGCATTCTGTCCGAAGACCATCTGAAAGGGGGTGGCATTGAGTACCGTTTTGTACGCAACTCGGTAAGCCCAAATAGCATGATGAAGCTGTTTGTCCCAATCAGAGCGTTTATTATTCACGAGTTTTGTCAATACGTTACATACGATCTTATTCGTGCTCTCAGCTTGTCCGTTAGCTTGTGGGTGATAGGGGGCAGACTTCTTATGTATCACCATGAATTCTTGAAGGAGGTTTTCAATGACTTCGTTCAAGAAGTGTGTGCCTCTATCACTAACCAACTCTATTGGCAGTCCATATCTCGTGAATACATTCTCGAATAAGAACTTAGTGGTCGTTTGAGCATCATTCTTTGTTGTGCCTTTTACTTCCACCCACTTGGTAAGGTAATCTGTGGCTACAATAATGTATTCTGCATGGGAGTTTCTGGCTGGGGGGTTAATAGGACCTACAAAGTCTATACCCCACTTCGAGAATGCGCGTCCTCCCATCATTGGCCTCAAAGGCATCTCATCCTTTCTAATTGGATATTGTGTATGTTGGCATGTGTCACATTTCTTCACATAGGTATGTGCATCCATATGAAGAGTGGGACACCAAAGTCTAGAAAATAAAATGGTTTTGATTACTCTGCCAGGCCCAAAGTGTCCACCTGCAACCCCGCTGTGTGCCGTTTCTAAGACTTTCAAGTAGTCTGATTCATGAACGCATAGTCTTAGATAACCATCTTTGCCTCTTCGATATAGGTTCTTTCCTACTAAGGCATAGTCTTGAGCTTCTTGCTCCATGCTTCTTCTTCGTGCTAGGCTAGCCTCATTGGGTAATGCTCTTGATCTCATGAATTCTACCAATGGAGCACTCCAATCTAGAATTAACGACACGTGATAAAGAGTGGCATGCTCCACTGGGGGTCTCTCTTTGCACGTTGGGCAATTCTTAATCCACTCATGAATCTCCTTGTCCATGATAGGCCAATACACTCCTAAACGTTGTAGATTCTGCATTGTTTGTTGTTTAGAATAGTGATTTCCTAGCAATCCTTCATGGGCTTGTTGCAACTAACTACTATGTTCATCATCCTCGACACAACAAGCTAATACACCATTTGTCTCTTGTTTGTACATACTTCCTACCAATATTTGATATTTTTGTGATCTTACAATTTCTTCTTTGTTTGTTTTCACATTCTTGTTTGCAGGTCTGAAGGTTAGGACTGGTACTAACTTATTTGCCCATTTAGGAACAACTTCTAGATTGAACAAATAAGCGTCTGGTAATTCATCAGACACTCCTTGCGCTGGCTCTCTTGAAGTGATGCGAGAAAGATGGTCCGCCCTAAGGTGGGTCCTACCTTTCTTGACAACCACTTCAAAATCAATTCCATTAGTAAGAGGAACCATCTTACTAAGCGGCCTGTATTGCAAGGTTTATTGACCAAATATAGTAAAGCTTGATGATCAGTAAAAAACTTGAAATTATTGGCCAATAGATAGTGTCTAAACTTCTTCACGGCATGTACCATGCCTAAGCCTTCTCTTTCAGTTGTCGTATAGTTTCGTTCAGCTGCATTTAATTGCCTACTAGCATATGCTATTGGCAAATCTAAGTTTCCTTCACCCGTGGGTTGTGCTAGCACACATCCGATGGCATGATTGGAGGCATCTACATGGACATGAAAGGATTTGTTCCAATCGGGAGTGGTCAGTATTGGTGCTGAGCACAAGCGTCTTTTTAGCTCATTGAAGGATTTTTCACATTCATCGTTCTACTCAAAATTTGTCAACAACCCATAAAGAGGTTTAGCTATGATGGCATACATGTGGATAAACCTGCGGTAATATCCACAATGGCCCATAAAGGCTTGTACCTCTTTAACATTCCTTGGCCTAAACAGCTCTGCTATTGCTCTTACTTTGTCCTCATCTATTGAAATTCCATTCTTAGAAACAATGTGACCTAAGATTTTACCTTGTCGTACCATGAACACACACTTCTCTGGGTTCAGACACACTCGATATTCTCTACACTTGTTGAAGATCTGTCTGAGCTCAGGGATGTGGTATCTTCTTTCTTGGGAATGAGCGCATAAATCATCCACATATACTTCTAAGCTCTTTCGCAAGAACTCTTTGAAGACATGACACATGAGTCTCTGGAATGTTGCAGGTGCATTAGTGAGTCCAAAAGGCATCACGCGGAATGCAAAGATCCCCCACTCTGTGGCGAAAGCCGTTTTGTGTTGATCTTCTGGGGCAATGGCTACTTGGTTGTAACCTGAAAATCCATCAAGGAAGCTATAAACTTCCATGTCTGCAACACACTCCAATAAATTTTCAGTGATTGGAAGTGGATAGCTATCTCTGATCGTAGCAGCATTAACTTTTTTAAGGTTAATACACACTCGCAGCTTTCCATTCTTCTTGGGCACCACTACAATGGGGGACACCCATTCAGTATGCTCAATCTCATAGATAAATCCAGCTTCAATCAACATGTCAATCTCTTCTTTTATTTTAGCTGCATAAGTATCATTATAAGTGTAGGGATTTTGTTTGGTGGGCTTGGCATCAGCCGTCATGGGTATAGTATGAGAGCAAATTTTTGGATCTACTCCCTTCAAGTCTCTATAGTGCCACGCAAACACGTCCCTATATTCCCTTAATAGAGCTACAAGCTCCGCTTCTTCTTTTGCACTTAGGTCCTCTCCTATGTACATACATCGCTCTTCGTTCCCTTCAATGGTCACTACAATTTTTTTCCAAGCGCTGGTTGATGGGGACATTCACGAATGAAATGGTTGCCCTGACATCTAAAGCATGGTCCTCTAGGGGCTTGTGGTCTTACTTGTCTCACTTGGGGCCTAGGATTTGGATTCGTATACATGACATGGAGTATTCTGGCTCCCAATTTTGTTCCATTGGTGGTGTCTCATATTGATATGGAGAAGTCTCACTTTGCTCAGGTGACTCTATGTAATAAGCTTGTGAACTATCTTCATGGAAGTAGTCTAAACCTTGAGCGTGAGAGTCATTTTCTGAGACCAACGGGGTTAGCGGCACCAATGCTCTATTAGGGTTCTCCTCCGCCATCGTATACTTAACTGGGATCACATTGGTAGGAGCTGGTGGTTGGTTTCCTAGCACTGGTTGTGGTCTGTATGGTGCTTGATATTGTTGTTGTGGCCTGTAATATGGTTGTTGGTATTGGCTCTGATACCTACCCTGTTGGTAAGGTTGCTGATAACTTGGTCTGACAGCCTGCCTATTGTATGGACAATCTTGAGCCGTATGATTTGTGTATTTTCTTTCAATGGTGCAATACAGAGCATTAGGGTTCCCTTGGGGTTGAGTCGTCATCGGGCAAACATTAGCCATGTGGTCTCCTCCGCATGTATATCATCGCTTCAATGGGTTGACCCTTGGCATTTGTCTATTTTGAACTCTTATCTTTTTGGCCACCTGCTCAGCTATCTCATCTATCTCACTGGAGGCTCTAGAGGTATGACTAGTGGAACTGTCAGAGTCCTTATAGAGTTTGGATAGTCCTAACTCCTCATCCAAGTTGTCTTCTATGTCAATGCATATCCGCACACACTCTTCTATGGATCTAGGCTCTTTCAAGTACACATATGACCTTAACTTTGTGCTCAATAGGCCATCTAAAAACAGTGCCACTTGTTTGGCTGATGTGGGTAATTCTGGTACAGGGCACCTTTCCAAGTACTGTCTAAACCTTCTTCCTGCAAGTCGCACTGTTTCTTGGGGTGTCTGCTTGAAGCTGTGGATCAAGGATGATGTGTTATGCCTGATACCACTCTTGGAAAATTCTACAATGAATTCTTCTAGCAGCTCACCTATCTCTCTACAGTTGCGACTATTCAGGGGTTGAAACCAAGCTAAGGCAGTACCCTTGAGAGTCAAACCAAATGCCTCGAACTGGGTGAACAAGTCGTCTACTTGTTCAGCTCTTAGCACTTGTTTGAACTCGGCCACATGATCATAAGGATCCCCGAATCCATCAAAGTAGTTCTTCATTGCCTTAACCACTTGAGAAGGTCTAAGGGTTCTTGAGTGCTCTCGGGGTCTAGGCAATGGAAAATCATGTTCATCTCTTTGATGCCTATGAGCTCTATGTCTCTCCCTTTCAAGTCTTTCATCTTCATGTAGTGATCTGTCTCTGCCCACAGTGTTTGCAAAGCTTACCTCCGGTCTCTCTCTAGTTCTTTCCCTCTGGGTTTCATGAGCCTTGGATGATCCGGCTCCTTGGAGGCCATGGGAAGCATTAGATCTTGGTGGAGGGAAAATTGATTCACCTTGCCAAGTGTAAGCATGTCTGTCATGATCTGAGACCAAGAATAATTTCTCTGAGGTGTGATCTAGATAGACAACTTTTCCTGGTGTCTCTGGATCCTTGAATTCATAGATGGTGACTACTGGGCTAGGTTGATCTGGCCTAAATCTCCAAAAGGATTCCTTTGTTTCTCTATTCAAGAATAGTTCTATGCTTTTGTTATCTTGAGGAATCCATTCTGGAGTGAGCACTCTGGTCAAGACTGATTTACCTCTAGGAGTCTTTGGTTCTCCCCCTAGGTTCCCTTGCTCTAGGTCTCCTATCTCATTCTCAGGAATAACATTTCCAAACTCATTCGTCCTATCTGGTAAGTTGGTAACCATATACATGGTTCCTTCCTTATCAATGTATGCACCCTCTTCGAACTTGACCACTGGGTGTTCAAGTCCAAAGGGTTGGTCAGGATTTTTGAGTTGAACCACCGATCGTCTTAGACCATTCTCATAGATGCGAGCACCTAATTGGTTGGTCTGATATACTCCAATTGGGTCTTATAGGGACCTTCTAGTGTCTGTAAATAGGCAGTGCCTGAACTGCGTGTGGGTCTCTCCATGCTAAAAGACATTTCTGAATCACTTGTGTCGGAACTTAGTGTGTAGGGATACCCACTTAGTTGTTGTGCCCAAGACTTAGCTGTATGATTGACACTAGGCTCAGATGATCTAATGCTTTGCCTATCCTTGCCTAAGTGTCTGCCAGATCTCAGGTTCATAAGCTTTGTCTACAAGTCCAAAATTTCCCTTTGTATTGCTCAAAATCCTTTGGAACTCCTTGGTCTCCTAGTCCACCTGAGGGTCAACTTGAAAATACTTTCCAACAAAACCAAAATCACAGCAAACGGATTTCGTATGAGAAAGTTATGCCAGTTCAGGGTTCTGGGGTTAAAACAGGGAAACAGGATCTCTCTGGGAACTCAGAACAGGCGATACGATACCAGATTTTCCACGATACGATACCTTTGTCTTACACGATACCACCTTGGACGATACGATACCACCAAGGCGATACCAACTTCCACGATACGATATCTCTAATTTGCACGATACGATACCAACCTCACGAGACGATACCAGTAATGACACGATACGATACTGAGTTCTTGAGCGATACGATACCAATGGCGATACGATACTGCACGATCAACGATACGATACCAAGACTGGCACGATACGATACTAGGTGGACCACGATACGATACCACCGGGGCGACCGCGATCGCGATACCAGCACTCGACGATACGATACCAGAATGGTATCGCGATACCTCTAGTGGATATGCACGATACGATACCTCGACAAGTATCGCGATACATGGGAGTTCTGGTATCACGATACCAAATCTCAACCGGACACGATACTTGGAGATTTTCACACCCAAATTCAAAAAATTTTGCAAATATGAGTACCTTGTGTCCTCCTTGTCACTCCTATCAGCCTGTAGATGCAAAAATCTATCTCCAAACCGGCGATACCACCTGCGCGATACCAGACGCTGTTCTTGTCACTCCGTGATACTGAATCAGATTTCTGAAGTTTTGAGAGGTTTTCACGCGCGTTTCTTCAGCGCTTCTGCTCTGCGCACCCTCTGCACTTATTCCTCACATCCGCAAGTGAAATACGAAGTGAATGTACACTCGAAAATAGAAAAAATCAGAGAAGATGAAGGTGGGAGAAGATGGTGATTTTCTTACCTTCCAACGGTGCTACTCTACGTCTTACCGTCACACGCTCGTCCTCCAAGCTCTCTCCCCGACAACGGCGCCAAATTTGGTGTCACTCTAGCACAATGGCAAGTACCAAAATGAGGAGATTCACCTCATAAGTGTCAATCCGTGGAGACCTGAGGACCGGTATGAAGACCGTGAGCAAGTGATGGCACAAGTGTGTGAGTGAAAGCACACAAGCATGCACACATATACACTCACACGCGCACAAAGTAAGAGCAAAGAGTGGAACAATGGAAGATCTTCGATTACTCAAGAGATCTCTTACAAAGCTGAAATCTACAAAAACTAACCCCCAAAAATGAGATCTCCAGCCCTTTTTATAGTTTTTTGAGTGGTTTTGGTCCTGTCCAGACCTAGTGTCCGGCCTAGTTAAAAAATAGGTTCCAGGGCTTATTTGGGGGCTCAAACGGAGTCTAAAAATTATGAAAATTGGTAGGATGGTAGTTCTAATACTCCTCAAGCTCGAGGACTCCTTGGCTTGAACAAAACGGAGTTGAAAAAATAAAAATTGGTATTTACAATGGTTTTTAGTGATAAGAATCACTATTTTTATAGGGGTTTCTTCTTAAAATTTGACAGGTGCTTCTTGGGGCTCCCTACTTGCTCCTTCTTCTTGTGTGTCCACTTCCTTGATGCACTTCCATGCTTTGTCCTTGACCTTGAGCTTCAACAGCTAGCAAGTAGAATTTTTGAGCATGGGTGATTGGGAACATGCATTTTCAAGCTCAATAATTTCTTAATTTAAGTTTGATGCATGAAAGGAGAATGCTAACATATGTGTGCACTCACTTGCATTTGCATGCAAGAACATGCATTTGCATATGCATGATTGTTGGTTAAGTAATTGAGTACTTATACTTTTGTTGCCATTTTTTTTAACTTGACTTAGATAGCTAGGGAAAATAGCAAGCTAGGTAGTTGCAAGGCTCTTGGCTGCCATGCAACTCAAGTAGCTCGTTTGTTTCTCCCAAACATGATACTGAAATGGCAAGAAAATAGGGCTACTTGCAAATTTTCATGATGACTCTAAGTTTAGGAGAAAACTTAGAGAATCCTAAGGACAAGCCTAGATGTAGTCGTTAGCTTGGATTTAAGAAATTATGCATCCAAGTAGATTGACAAAGTTTCCTTTGGAAGTTTTATCTGATTCTATCTCAAGATGTGATAAGAATCAAATAAAATCAAATGGAAGTTAAATCAATTGAACTTTCAAGTTCAAAGGATAGTTGATGTGTTCCAAATTTGAAAAAAAAACATGGAACTTTTGAAAATTTTTCTTTGATTTCATCTCAATGATTGATGAATATCAAAGAAGTGAAAAAACTTTAGCATCACTTGAACTTTAGTGTTCAATGGTTGGATGCTAGGTTCCATGACTACATCTCTAGTCAAGATGCAAAGTTTTCAAAAAGCATGGAAACTTTATTAAGCATTTTTATGAGGATGAGAAAAGTATGGTTGGTTTTGTTTAAGCTAATTACAGCTTAAAGAAGAAACCCAAGTCAAATTAATCTTTGGGAATCAAGATATTTTCCTAAACGATACGTCAAAGTAACCTTTGGTAATCAAGCTACTTCCTAAAGATAAGCCAATAAAATGAAATAGTTTGGTTAACTATTTCATTGGTTAAAAAGGAATATCTTTTGAACAAATAATAAAGCCTTAAGTCTTTATCTTGTCCAAAAGTCAAGAATTTCTTTTGAAGATCATTCCAGTAAAGCAAAAAATTCTAAGAAGAATCATTGGTTTAATATTACTTGATTCCTTGGTAGGAATCTAAAATTCTTGAAAGCAATAAATCCCTAGATGTGAAACTAGAATCTTTCAAGTAAGTTTAATAGCAAGTAGTTCCCAGCAATTCCCAAACCACTAGTATTGGTACTTAAGTCCAAATATTGATATAACCTAAAGGTATATCAAAGATTCTTAGCTTTGGAATCTAAGAGGCATCCGTGTATGCTTGGACTTAAGCTTGAGGGAAAGATCTTTAAAAATCCCGCATGTAAGCAAAGAAGCATTTGATATTCCAGGAGATCTGAAAAATAAATACTAAGTCTTTATTCTAATCACAAGATCAACTAGACTTGATCAAACTTGGCCATGATTGTCCAAGAACGTGCGATTGGAACTACTTTGAAGTTTGCTCAAGTATTGTAAATAAAATTCCTTTTGGGAATCATTCACTCAAGTTCCATTTATTCAATGGTAAATTGTGAAAAAGAGTAAGTTTTTCCAAGTTTGAACCAAGTGAAAAAATTCCAAGAATGTAGTCTATAACCGTGAAGATGGTACTTAAGTCTATTGAAGGTAAAACATAATGTTTGCATATCCTTAAAGGGGTTTTGGTACAAATCCAGAAAGCATAAGTGGATGCTTAGACTTACGTAGTAGAGAGATTCTTGTAAAGTCATGGCTAGGTAGGTACATAAAGCATGAGTAAAAAAAGGAATCTAAAGGCAAGAAGTCAAAAGCT
>CM035431.1:152392492-152564992 GCA_020310875.1 Ceratopteris richardii | reverse complement strand
TCACTGCCCATTCGCCTTCACTTTGTTTCTAGTCAACAACCCTTGTGCTTCATGAGGATGAAGCCCCAACTTTCTGAAATGACACGATTGATCTTTTATATGACTCTCTCAACAGTGGCATCACAATCATAGAACCTCTTTGACACTACCATGAACGAGTTCTTGAAGTTCAATATCAAATTCAAAATATGCAAAGCTACTAAGTTCTGTAGTCTCTCTGACTGGTCTACACCACTGTCCTTAAAATAGGATTGATGTGTAATAGATTGATGAACTCATCATTCAAGATGCTACTTCTCCATTTCTTTCACACAAATGAACTACTACCTCCTTGATAACTTCTAGGAGCTGAAATGGCATGTTCAAGTTTTCAACTTCAGCTCTATATATTTGGTTGAAGCACTGCAAAAGACATTACAATTGGATCTCGTTGGTTTTCTACAATCACGGTGTTTTCACCATAGAACATTTCAGCATGTCATTCCAGGAAGTCGCCCTTTGTTCTGTAGGGCTGACATCACACTTGAGAAAGCCCATGTAAAGCACTTCCATATTTTAACAAAGCCCATCCATCAGTTGGCGAGGAAGTGAATCTTCATCTCTCCATGTGTAGCATCCCATCCAGTCCTCTGCACATTCTCTATTACATCTGTGCATCCATCACCGTTCCAACAAATGTTTTGGACAAGTCCCGTCCATTCCATTCCCTTCGCCGTTCTTTAAACAAGTTAATAGATGTAGCCACAATGGACCTATAGAATTATCTCCAAAGGTGGTGTTTTGCTCGTATAATACTACTCTAACAAACTTTATCGGGCCACATCACATTTCTTTACTTGTTTTGAGTTCCTAAAATGTTCATCAAATTCATTATCACCTTTGGAAACTTCTTTTAAACCTGATAACTTTAGCTTAATGTGTGCACCATACATTTGGCCGAATATGGAACATCCAATATGGAACATCCCATCTCATATGCAAATTATAGGGCCCAATGGTTAATGTCTCCATCCACCAGTTGTGTTTCCTCACCGGAGTCAACCCATGCTACTCTACCAAAGCCTAATTCACCTTGCCTCTTCCATCAAACCTTTTTGGCTCTTTTGCTTGTGAATTGTGTCGTGGCTGGAACTGTGCTATCTTTCCCCAGAATAAATCAACCACAAGTAGCCCTTAACTCTTCTCCTCTAGAACAGCTCATCAACTCCTCCTTTATAGCTGTTCTCCTCTTGTTTCCTTGAATGCCCTCAGATTCACATCCAAAATACCCCTACCCTTTCACATGCTACTTTGCACACCTCATTTGTATTCTTGTTAGTATTCTTCATAGCCATCGTCCCCACTTATGAATACCAGCTATTCTTGATCTTGATAGTTCATTTGACTCTTATCTCTTCTCTCCTCTAGAAATGACTGCACTCTTCTATGTGCTGAAGTCTGAACTTGGCACTGGTCAAGGAGTTTTGGAGGATCTATCACTATACTCCCTTCCCAAGATGTCAATGATCAGGTGCCCCTGATTCTTTGAGATAAAAAACAAATCTGCAGGCCATTTGAGACATTTCATGCGCCCAGATGCCTAACCAGGTTCAATGAACAAGTTGCCTAGAACTTATGCCAAGTCCTATTCCACTTTCCGAGCCACGTCCCTTTGACCTCTTGAAATAATACCTGCCCTTGTGCTCTCTCTATCCAACTGCAGCTACATTTACGTTCTTCCCCCAATAGTTTCCCCTGTGTCCTTTTTTACCTCACAAACTGCCACCTCTTGTCGCAACTTTTTCACACCAAATCCTGTATATCTCCCATCAGATGCAGTAGCTAAATGTTTGCAATCCGTGCGAGCAGTTAACTCTCAGTATTGGACTCTTGAAGCGATAATCATCAAAAGGCATCCACTAAGCAGCCTTCACCTCGTGTTTCTAGGTAACAATACCTGAAATCACAGGGCGAAGTGGACCTAGAAAGAAACAAATATGTCTTCCCCCTCAACTTCCTTCAGTTGTCCGTCTCTGAACCGTCTCTGAAATCTCGCACAGCCGATAGATTCTTCTCTTTGTTTTTTTTTCTCCCTCTCCCTGACAGACTCTCTTGCAAAGGCTTTTCAGATGGTTCCGCTCACTTCATTGTTCTTTTCAGCTTTACCCTTCTGGCCCCGCTTTTTCCAACCCCCATAGTTGCTATCGTACTCGGTGAGTAGCGACGACTCCGCCCCGAATCCTGATGATGATCAATGATACCCGCTTATAATGAAAAATATAAGAGACAAGCTCCTTAGCCGCCGCTCATAAGGGTAGAATCTATTCCATGAGGCTTACCGGCTCAGAAGCCGAAATCTACCTGCTGCTTCATCTTCCGAAAAAGACTTATACATCTTCCGAAAAAGACTTACTTGCAATCAAAGACGGAAAGATGAGTGCGGTGAAATACACATTCCCTTGCTAATACTCAAAACTCCTCTTTTGTAACTCTTGAAGACGAAAAGGAATCTCCAAAACCCCTATGTCTAAATGTTCTTGTAAAGGTACTTGAGAGTTCCAAATCTCTTTAATTGCTTTTTTTTGGAATAACTTTGAGCTCTAAGCTTCATGCCACCAAAACCAATGTTTCATTTCCTCCATGGACTATAAGGCGGTTGTCAAAATCCTGTTCTTAGGTCTTATTTTCCCAATTTTTTTTTTTTAATGGAGGTTCGGCTGAGGCTTACTCCCCCGGACTTTAACTTTGAAATTGCAACTGCACAAGGAAGGGCAAAGTACCCATGGGACCCCCCTTATCCCACAAGAACAGGAGTATACAAGACTGGGTTAAACGGCGGTCACAACTACCGCGGGGATGAACAAACGGTGGCCAACAACCACATACAACAACTTCCAAGATTAATATGTCCTTTACATGTTGCTCCCAAGGGTTGAACCCTCACCCCCGCCTCCTTTAACTCCTACATGATTCCCACCTTCCATTGATTTGATGTGTTTCTACTAGCAAGATAGACATACGCTACATGCTTTCAGCCTATCCATGTCTTACATTCATATAGCTTTAGCTTTGAGATGCTCCATTTATAAAAAAATTCTTGCAAACTCACATTTGCAAGCATCACTTCAAGGTATAATTGATGACACTCTCCAATTGATGTTCATGTTGCTGCTCCAACAATCAAGTTGCTGCTCCATCTAGGGCATAGTCGACACGCCTCCGGTCACAGTCTCAAAATTGCACAAAATTTGGTGAACATACTCAAGGTGATTAGGAGATCAAAATTGCTTTGCTTTGTGGTGTTGAAATCACGATCCGAACTCGTTTTGGCCTCCGAACACACTATCATAACACTTGTGCAGGCTATTTTGTCTTTTTCTGCCAAAGATATATACAAGTTTTGGTTCGCTAATATACGCATCTTGAAGTCTGTTATAGCTTTAGTAGAACTCGTCAACATAGTTTTGTTCAACTTTTCCAGATACCGTCATTTTTTTGCATCACGATATTTTAGTCAGTGGCCATGGCTGAAAGCAGTGATGGTACGAATTATCCATTGTGGGCTTATATAATGCATCTTGTATTGGTCGCAAAAGGACTGTAGAATATTGTGCAGGGTGTTGAAAAATGTCCTATTACACCTGCAAATACAGGTACTAAAGCCGATGCACATGGTGTTGAAGATGATGATATTCTTCATGTTCCTGTTCATGTTCCAGTTTCTACTACACCTACTGCAGAGCAAATTTGTTGGATGGCAAAGATGCTCAAGCACATGCATTGATAGCCTTGATTGTCAAACATGCCATTATTCCTCACATTCGCTCTTGTAGAATAGCGAAGGATGCTTGGGATACACTTACCACTTTTTACTAGGATTGGATTGAGGCTCGTGTTGCTTACCTCTGAAAACAGTTGGAGAGTGAGCATATGAATGAAGGTGATTCTATGAACAATTTTTTGACAAAGATCAAAGACTTGAAGGAACAGTTGATTTCTATTGATGAAGTTATACTAGATAGCTCACTTATGTAGACCATTCTGAATGGTCTTCTTGATTCATATGAGAGTTTGCTTCTACTCTTTGTTTGATGATGAAGGGCAATCCAAATGCCTTGAAGTCTGAGGAGTTGGTTTGTGTTCTATTGCAAGAAGATTAGTCTAGGCACAACAGGTCCAAGATCAACCTTTCCTAGCTAATTAGAAGGGCAAAGGTAAATGGAGCTCATCTATTAGTAAGTAGAAATCTGCAAATGCTCCACATTTGAAGAAGGAAGACAAAGATGAGAAGAAATCAGAAAAGAGAAAAATTCTTTTGTAAGTGTTGTAAAGGAAATGATCATATCATAAAGAATTGTGCAAAACTGGCTGCAAAAGAGGCAAAGAAAAAAGAGGTTGGAATGGTTGTTGCAGAGGTCTCTACACCGAAAATAGAGTCTGCTAATCTTGTGCAAAATCAAGAATGGGTGTTTACTATTGTTTGTAATTTTTACCCATCTTCTCATGAGCACTGTATGTCTGCAGTAGACTTAGATGTTTGGTACTTTGATAGTGGGGCAACCAAACATATTACCTTGCAGTGCAGTTTCTTGACTTCACTTGAGCCTGCCCCTATAGGAAAATATTGTGACATGCACCAAAAACTCCTCTTATCTTGTCATGGGAGTTGGTAAGATCATTCTGACTACTCCTGATGGTAGTTCTTTAACATTTTCAAATGCTTTATTTGTGCAAGGGATCAAGAAAAATATGTTATCAATTTCTACATTAGCCAAGATTGGCTTGGTTGTGAAACCTATTGATTATAGATGTACAGTTCATGATCTTTCAAATGGCAACATGATTATTGCTTCTGGAATTTTATCTCGTGGGCTATATAAGCTCATAGACTATGAAACATCTATGAATGATTCGGCATGTGCAGTACATGATTCTCAGGTTTTGTCAGAAGCAAAGCTTTGGCATGCACCCTTGGTCATCTGAATTTTGCTAATTTTCTATGCCTACAGAAATATGAAATGGTGTCCTCTTTGCCCAAACTTGAGGCACCCAGAAAACATGTCTATGAAGCCTATATTTTGGGCAAAATGCAACATTCCTCCTTCCCAAAAGATGGTTCAGTTCAAGCTACTCAAAAATTGCAGCTTGTTCACAGTGATGTCTGTGGTCCTATCCAAACACCTTCTTTTGGGAACTATCTTTACTTCGTGACTTTCATTGATAATTTTTCTATGCATGCATGGTATATCCACACAAAGTCTGAAGTGTTCATGTGCTTCAAACAGTTTTTGGTTTTGGCTAAAAATCTATCAGCATGTAAAATGGGCACCCTCCATTCTGATTGCGGGGGGGATATATGTCTTCTAACTTTAATGCATTTCTAACTAAACATGGGATAAAACATCAGTGTACAGTGGTGTATACACCTCAATAGAATGGAGTTGCTGAATGGAAGAACAGGTCACTCATGGAGATGGCAAGGTGTATGGCCAAGAGTCAAGCTTTACCACATGGTTTCTGGCTTGAGGATGTTATGTGTGTAGCATATGTACTTAACAGGTGTCCCACTAAAGCACTACAATCTATCACTCCAAATGAGGCCTAGCATGGCTGCAAGCCATCTGTTGCTCATCTGCATGTTTTTGGTTTTCTGGCATATGCATTAGTGCCTGAACAACATCGTAGGAAATTGAATGATAAAGCCGTAAGATGTTTTTTTTTTTGGTACAATTCTGAAAGCAAAGGCTATCATCTGTATCATCCACAGAGTAAACACATTTTGGTTAGCCGTGATGTTGTTTTGTGGAAGATGCTATTCAACCTTTACTTTCATGTACAGAAGAGACATTTGTTAGCTCCAAAGACATGTATGATACTTTGCCGCCTCTTTTTACAGGTGGACATTCTAGTGCTGGTCCTAATGAGGCAACTTCTCAGCCTTTACAAGTTTCATATGATGATGTAGAACATTCTAGTTCTGATCCAGATTTACATGATGCGCTTGTTGATGAGAGATCTGATATTGAGGAGGCAAAAACTATGCCAAAATGGCTGGTGCAGACTATTGTTATTTGGGTGGCCCATAAATTCCTCATGCAATGGCACCCTCTAGCCCTCATTAAATACCCTCTTTTTGTATTTAGGAGATGTCCATATGAACACTCTCTTAAACCCCTTTTTGATATTTCCTTTAGTCTATGGTATTGAAGCCTTCTCCATGAAACCCCTTTTTTGCACAAATTCAAATTCCCACTTAGAAGTTTCCCATGCGCCTATTTCTTTGGAGTGGGTTGTTCGAAAGATCTAGAGAGATATGACCATGTGCTCCTTTTTTACTTTTCCAAAGGAGCACATGGGGAATTATGCTGAGCCTATAAATAGAGGCTCATTTCTTGTAAGAGGAGGTCCCTGGGCCATGGCCTTGGCCTCCATTTTGGTAATGGAAGAAGGTGTCATTTGGGTTCATCTAAATCTTTGTGTGCAATGGCGTTGGTCTTGGTGTATGGATTTGCATGTGTGTGTGTATGGTTGGGAGGATGTTCCCCTTGTTCCTTGTGATGTTGGCCATTGTTGCCATTGCTCCATGAGCGTGGGTGAACCTCTCCTCTCATTCTTTGCCCCAACTTGGAAAAGCTTTTCACTTCCATGTGAAGTGGTTAGGGTCTGTTGCTCCCCTTTTCTCAACAATTTGGCGTCGTTGCCAGGGACGTCAGCCTTTAGCCATTGGTTTTTCCAAGTTTGCGTGTCCATACTTCATGAGATTCACCTTGACACTTGGAGAAGGATGAATACGTGTGGCCTTCGGTTGGCCTAGGGTACCTCTCATTTGTTAATTTTCGGGTAGATTAGTTCTTTATTTTTGTTTGTTGCATAAAAACATCCCCCAACCCCTTCTCTCTCTTTCTCTCTCACACACTCATAGGGGCATCACTTTCCACCAGTGTCATTTCCTTTTTGTGATTGCCTTGGGTAGGGGGATGGGTAGCATTTCTTTATCCCTTCCCTCTCTTCATAGAAAATATATGTATACACGAAAAAAGTGGTAGTCTATCGCTTTACGAATTTAAATTGAGACTAAGACTTGTACTCGACTTCATTCAGAATGCGGTGGGGGTAGTTTCCCTCTCTCCTCTTACTTCATTAATAAGTCATAATGATGGTTGCTTCCAGTTGTTGCCATCTTCAATTCGCACGATGTGGGGGGAGAGTGTCTTCTTCCCTCCCAAACTCCCTATCCCATTCTTTCCCAGGTGGAGCGCCTGCGGGCTCTCCCATCTCACTGTTACAGCTTGGCGTTGAGCTCTATTTGGAAGGGTTTGAGCTCCATAGATCTACCCTCCTCTCCTTGTTGTTGGGGTCGTGCCCCATCGAGCGCAGTCTTTTCTTAATGTCGGGGTCGTGCTCCATCGAGCGCTGCTTGTCCACTCACGGTTGGGGTCTAGCTCTGTTAAGCTCTCCATCTCCAATTACTACACGGGTTGAGCTCCACGGTGGCCGCTCTCTGTGTGCACCTTCAAGCTCGCAATTTTCTGCCCAAAGAAGTGTGTGGTCCGAATGGGCTGCTTGGATACTATTCCGTGCTTTCTCAAGTTATTTCTTGTTTCACCACTGCGGAAGATGCTTGAAGATGATTCATTGCACCTCCTAGATGCTCTTGTATTGCTGCTCTTTGCCAGATATCGGCCTCTGTATGCTATAGCTTCAGCAGCAAGGATCATCGAAAGCTTCTTGCACCAACGATTCGGGGAGGACAATCGGCTTCCCCTACTATTTGGCTTTTTAGGAATGAGTTGGTATGTCTGCTGATCTGGTTTTTTCTAAACCATGGGGGTGCATCCAGTGGCTTGCCGGATGATGGTACTTCTGAGCCGGTTGAGCTTTTGAAAGGAATTGATTTTTGTCAGAAAGATTGGTAGCATTCGTTCCGATTATGGTAACACAAAATCCTGACGCAGAATCTATCTTGATGTATTAACTCTGATAATACTACTTTCTCCCATCTTATTCCATGGTGAAGCATGGATAAATCTGAGGGTGGCCTAGTAGTCCTTTACGTCTGAGCAGGGCTCGGTACATGGAGATTTCTGTGATTAATAACTTCATGTTGAAAGTTTGAGCTTTGGATCCCTGCTTACCTTCGTATGGGCTTTTTGATTCGAATGACTATCTGCATATCTAGCTTTGTAACGCCCAGGGACATATGAAGCACATGAATTTACAGAATGTTGGGCCTTGTAGTTTTTTGTGATGCATTTCTTCAGTCGCTCATATATCGTGCTAACTCACTTTTGTGTTGGAGTATAACAGACATGAAGGAAAATTGAAAATAGTAGCACGAGCATATCATAATTAGTGTTGACTAGGAAGAAAGTGTTGCACGATCGGTACTCGTAGTGCTCAGACATCCTGCTGTTGACGATTCTCACCATCATTGACACTCCTAACTGGTTCTAGCTATATCTGGTGGACGATTCCTCAACATATTGCAGCAGTTTGAAGATTGATTTGTGTTCTCCCTCGCTCTATTCCTCTTGGCTTTTGAGTGCTTCATTAGTGCAATTTTTAAAAAGATGGAATGCATTTATGCAATAGGTTCGTGTGGTTAAGTTTGGTTTTGAAACCCAGTAGGCATGTGTGTGCTAAGACTATTGAGGAAAATCTATGAGGTATATTTTTTTTCGAAGGGCTCCACCTTTCTGAAGCGTTTGGCTCACATCCTATCTTATGGAAGCTCGCTGCATCAAAGGCCATTTTGGAGAAATGCTCCCTATACATTCTGCTACCAAATCTCAAGACTTCAGCCCCGAAGTGAGGCAACAAGCTTCTGAGGGCTACACAACTCATGCTATCTACATAGGAGACCCTTGACTGTCATCTTCCAGATGAACACAATTCTTTTGCTTCTTTGTGCTACAACACTCCCTCATACCTTGTTGAGTCTTCATCAGGTTTGGCATTCATAAGGTAGACGGGGCTTTCAACCTGTCCAAAACCATGGAATACTGCAACTACTTGCTTTTTGGGGAATGCACATCCTCTAATGTTGGTAGCTAACACAGATATACTAGGCTAATGTAGTCACTTGTGAAGTCTTAATTGCAAACATGTTGCTGACATAACATGGATTGCTTTACAGACTCTAGTCACTATCCTCCAGAAGTTAGCAAATCGATATCCATAAAAATCTCAAATGGAAGGCTCCTGTGAATGAACTAATTTTTTAATAGGCATTGTAAACAGGTGCAGCTTACGCTTGGAAGATATATAACATAATTCACAATCTTGTGTCTTCTTTGTTGAGTGAACTCTTATTTCATATAGAATCTGCAAATTGGATTTATTGCCATACTCACCATCTTTGAAGAGAATCCTACATTTCTATTAAGTGTCCGGTGTTTTTGTTACGTGCTATACTTGAGCATTACTTGTAGGAATTGATCGAAGCTCGGTAATTTAAGTTTGTGAGGTTCTTCCTCATGTAGGGCACCCCATTCATGAAGATTTTTGTTCAACATCCTCTTTTATGGAAGCCTCAAAGACCATTTTTTGAGAAGTGTTGTCTGTTCACTCTGCTTCCCAAACCTCAAACATATATGCTAAATCTAATCACTTTGGAAGTCTTTTTCAGTGGCAGATTCGTCAGTGAGATAGCATTAACTTCAATCACAACCTCTCGTCCACTTCCCTCCCGAAGTGAGCAGATTGATATTAGACAATTATCAACTCAAAAATTGTTCGAAGCTTGGTGATTGGTGAATGAAGGCCAACCTGTGAGCATCTAAATGGTTTGTTAATTATTATCCAATATTTCGACAAATGTGGCTAACATATACCTGACTCATGATATCCAATAATATATTTACTGGAGATAACTGCAATCACATATAGGACCACACCACTCCATGCTCAAGACTCAACTCCTAAAAGGCTAAGCTTAATAAGCACATGATATTTTTTATGAAACTGCTATCTCGTTCGATCATGTTTTGGGATTTTCAAATCTCTATTGCATAGTCATATACAAGATCCAAATGACAAATTGTTTACACGAGTTTTTGTATCTCATGATTTTATGCTGTTAGTGTATTTTTTATCACAGATAATCACACAAATTTCAACGGAGAGCTCAGATTAAAGCATGGGAGCTGTGAGGGTCTTGCTCCAAGGAGACTTATTTCACACAAAATCCAAGGAGATAACGTTCCATGCTTTTGATGGTGTTGGTGTTAAAGTTATGTGATGTTTGTTTCTTGTCCATGGCTAGCGCAGATTTGAGAGATAGGACAGTGTATGCTTGTGAAAATTGCATGGCTTATAGAGAGTTCACTTTGACAAGAGATATGTTTAAACTGGCATAATGGTGACTCGAGTGCCAACAACGACATTACAAGAACTAATTCTTCCCTATGCATTACGTTTTTGTATGGCTAATTCTGCTAAAGATAGTATTCCTCTCAGGAATTTGTCGAAATTATCGCTCATGATAAATCTTGTCAAATATCTTGCTCATCTAGCTTGTTGATTGTTGCCAAACCTTCCGGGTCTGAATGCTATGGGTACTGTACCTAAAGGGATGCATTCTACAAAGAAATTGAGAATTCTTGTTTTCAGGCATAATCAGGAAGTCCATATGCATTGTGTTCTGCTCTCTAGGATTGTGTGTTAGTTTTGCTTGATGTGTTTTCCATGATTGCCTGATATGTTTTCACTTCTATATGGTCGTAATACTTGGAACTTCATTTTATAGGCTTTACTGATATTTGGACAATGAGTTGATGCACTTGGTTGCTAAGTTCATTATTTCTTTCATCATGGTATAGAATGTATTGACTTCTAAGAAGCACAGCTCTGAATACTCAAGCTAAGTGACATAATTCAAGATTGTGTCCTGTTCATAAGGTTAGTCATGAAACTCTGGAAGTCATTTGGTAGGTGTTGGAGTTAGACGTCTGCGGAAGCACGCGAACAGCACAAGGAAGAAGAAGAAGCTTGGAGCACAACACACAAGACTGAATGTATTACTTGAGAATGTACAAAGATAAGTAGCCCATTAGGGCAATAGGCGTATATACAAGCCGGGGGAAAAAAACCTCCTAAAGAGGGAAAAAAGTGCCCCGGCGGTCCTAGAGTGTTCACACACATCACTACCTAAATATATCAACAAATCCCCCCTGGGAGTGATGCGGTGAACAAGGAGCTGGCACTCATGTATAAGGAAGTGCCGAGCTATGTGGAAATCACTCCACAAAAGGAAGTAAGCCCAAAGCTTTGCGGAAAGCTTCAAACTTCTCCCTAGGCAGAGCCTTCGTGAAAAGGTCTGCAATGTTCTCCTGCGTGGGCACATATGCCAAGCTGATCTCCCCAGCAGAGAACCTCTCCCTGACATAGTGATAATGCACCTCAATGTGCTTAGTGCGAGCATGGAACACAGGGTTCCTCGCAACTGCCAATGCGCTCTGATTGTCAGTGAAGATGGTGGTGGCAGAAGACTGGCCAACACCCAAATCAGCCATAAGGCGTCTGAGCCACACACACTCAACAGTCGCTGTGAAAGCTGCCCTATACTCAGCCTCACAACTGGAAGTGGCCACAGTAGGCTGCTTCTTGCTCAACCAAGATATACATGAGCTACCAAGCATGAAGCAAAAACCACTGGTGGACACACGAGTGTCATAGCAACCAGCCCAATCTGAGTCAGAAAAAGCATGCAAATCTGGCGGTAGTGATCCCCCCTTGGGATAAAACAACCCAAGTAGCCGAGTACCACTCAAGTAGCGAAAGATGCGCTTAACCGCTTTCCAATGCGTGACTCCTGGGCAATGCATAAACCTGCTCATCTGTGAGACAGCAAACTGAATATCTGGCCGAGTAATGCATAAGTAAATCAAGCATCCAACAGCCTGCTGATAGAGAACAGCATCAAATGCATCTCCAGCATCATGAAGACTCAATCGTAAACCTGTCTCCATAGGAGTGGCAATAGGCTTACACTCTTCAAGGCCAAAACGCTGCAATAATGTGTCAATATATTTCGTTTGACACAAAGCCATTCCACCATCAACTTGCATAAACTGAATGCCCAAATAGTGATGCAAATGCCCCAAATTAGACATCTCAAATGAGGCATGCAAATCAGCCTTGAAATCAGCAATATGCTTCTCAAGAGGACCAGTGAGCAGCATGTCGTCTACATAGACAACAATGATCAGAAGCACATCATTAGCACGCTTAACATATAAGGTGCTTTCAGTTGGACTGTTCTCAAAACCATGTGCAATCAGATAGGCATGTATTTTCTCATACCAAGCACGTGGTGCTTGCTTTAAACCATATAACGCCTTCTTTAACCTGCACACCTGGTTTTCATGCCCTTTCTGCACAAAGCCACGGGGCTGAAAAACATACACTTCTTCATGCAAGTCACCATTCAGAAATGCTGTTTTAATGTCCAACTGATGTACATTCCAACCATGATGGGCTGCAAGTGCACAAATGCTCCGAACAGTAGTCATACGGCATGTAGGTGCAAAGGTCTCATCAAAATCAATGCCTCTTTCCTGTGCATAACCCTTTGCAACAAGCCTAGCCTTATACCTGTCAACTGTACCATCAGGTTTACGCTTCAGCTTGTATACCCACTTAGTGCCAATGGCCTTCTTGCCAGGAGGCAAGTCACATAAAGACCATGTACCATTCTTCATTATAGCATCATATTCAGATTGCATAGCAGCCTTCCAATTTTCTGAATTTTGTGCTTCATCAAAAGAAACAGGCTCATTCTCATCACAGAGACTAGATGCAGCCATAGCATAGCAATCTGATGCAAAGGAGGTACTATGAGAGCCTGAACGAGTACGATATGACAAAGGTGCATCTAATTTGCTGTCACGCAAAGTCTGCACCAGCCATTTTGGCATAGTTTTTGCCTGTTCAATATCAGCTCTCTCATCAACAAGTGCATCATGTAAATCTGCATCAGAAATGGAATGATCTGCATCATCATATGAAACCTGCAAAGGCTGAGAAGTTGCCTCATTGGGACCAGCGCTAGCCTGTCCACCTGTAAAAAGAGGCATCAAAGTATCATACATGTCTTTGGAGCTAACAGATGTCTCCTTAGTACATGAAAGCAATGGCTGAATAGCATCTTCCACAAAGACAACATCACGGCTAACCAGAATGCGTTTAGTCTGTGGATGATACAGACGATAGCCTTTACTTTCAGAACTGTACCCAACAAAAATACATTTTACTGCCTTATCATCCAATTTTCTGCGATGTTGTTCAGGCACTAATGCATATGCCAAACAACCAAAAACACGCAGATGAGCAACAGATGGCTTGCGGTCATGCCAAGCCTCATATGGAGTGATAGACTGCAACGCTTTGGTGGGACACCTGTTCAGTACATATGCTGCACACATGACAGCCTCAAGCCAGAAACTATGTGGTAAAGCCTGACTTTTGACCATGCACCTCGCCATCTCCATGAGTGACCTGTTCTTTCGTTCAGCAACTCCATTCTGTTGAGGTGTATACGGCACTGTACACTGGTGTTTTATCCCACGTTCAGCCAGAAATGCATTAAAATCTGAAGACATATATTCCCCCCCTCGATCAAAACGGAGGGTGCCCATTTTACATGCTGACAGATTTTCAGCCAAAACCAAAAACTGTTTGAAGCACATGAACACTTCGGACTTTGCTTTGAGTGGATATACCCATGCATGCCTGGAAAAATCATCAATGAAAGTCACGAAGTAAAGGTAATTTCCAAAAGAGGGTGTCTGCATAGGACCACAGACATCACTATGTACAAGCTGCAATTTCTGCATAGCCCGAACTGAACCATCTTTTGGAAAGGAAGAACGCTGCATTTTGCCCAAAATACAGCCTTCACAAACATGTTTTCCAGGTGCCTCAAGTTTGGGCAAAGAGGACACCATTTCAGATTTCTGCAGGCGTAACAAGCTAGCAAAATTCAGATGACCAAAGCGTGCATGCCAAAGCTTTGCATCTGACATAGCCTGAGAATCATGAACTGCACATGCCGAATCATTCACAGATCTTTCATAGTCTATGAGCTTATACAGCCCACGACATAAAATGCCAGAAGCAATAATCACATCGCCATTTGAGAGATCATGGACTGTACACCTGTCATCAACGAATTTCACAACCAAGCCAATCTTGGCTAATGCAGAAACTGATAACAGGTTCTTTTTGATCCCTGTCACAAATAAAGCATCTGACAAAGTGAAAGAACTACCATCAGCAGTAGTCAGAATGATCTTACCAACTCCCATAACAGGATAAGAGGAGTTATTGGCGCATGTGACAGTATTCCCTGTAGGGGCAGGCTCGAGTGAAGAGAAGAAACTGCGCTGCGAGGTAATATGTTTGGTCGCCCCACTGTCAAAGTACCAAACATCTGAGTCTACTGCAGACATGCACTGATCATGAGAAGATGGGTCAAAACTGCAGACAGTAGTAAACGCCCATTCTTCTTCCTGCACAAGATTTGCAGACTCTGTTTTTGGTATAGAGGCCTCTGCAACAACCATTCCAGCCTCTTTCTTCTTTGCCTCTTTAGCAGCCAGTTTTGGACAGTTCTTTATAATATGATCATTTCCTTTACAGTACTTGCAGAACAATTTCTGCTTTTCTGATTTCTTCTCATCTTTATCCTGGTTCTTTGATTGTGCAGCATTTGCAGATTTCTGCTTACTAGTAGAAGAGCTCCATTTTCCTTTGCCCTTCTGACTAGCCAGGAAAGCTTGATCTGCAACACGCGTAATGGACCTGTTCTGCCTGGACTGATCTTCCTGCAACAGAACAGAGACTAATTCCTCAAATGACAAGGCATTCGGATTGCCTTTCATCATCAATCGAAGAGTAGAGGCAAAACTCTGATATGAATCAGGAAGGCCATTCAGAACGGTCTGCACAAGTGAGCTATCTGGTATAACCTCATCAGCAGAAATCAATTGTTCCTTCAAGTCTTTGATCTTTGTAAGAAAACTGTCCATCGAATCACCTTCATTCATGTGCTCACTCTCCAACTGTTTTCGGAGGTAAGCAACACGAGCCTCATTCCTAGCCTGGTACAAAGTGGTAAGTGTATCCCAAGCATCCTTTGCTGTTCTGCAAGAGCGAATGTGAGGAATAATGGCACGTTTGACAGACAAAGCTATCAATGCATGTGCCTGGGCATCTCTGCCATCCCAACGAATCTGTTCTGCGGTAGGTGCAACAGAAACAGCAGCACGAACAGGAATCTGCGGAATATCATCTTCGACACCATCTTCATCAGCTCCAACACCTGTATTTGCAGTACCTGTCGTTACAGGTGTAACAGGACGTCTTTCAACACCCTGCACAATGTTCCACAATCCTTTTGCAACCAGTACATGTCGCATCATATAAGCCCATAATGGGTAGTTGGTACCATCCAACTTATCCTCAATAGCCAACATACGGAATACATCACTGCTTTCAGCCATGGCCGGTGACTAAAATACCTTGATGCAGAAAATTGACTGTATCTCAAAAAGTTGAACAGAACTGCCCACACGAGTTCTGCTAGACCTGTAGCAGACTTCGAGACGCTTAAACTGGCGAACAGAAACTGGTATATACCTTTGGCACAAAAGGACGAAATAGCCTGCACAAGCACTGCGATAGTGCGTTCGGAGGCCGAAACGAGCTCAGATGGCGATTTCGGCACCACAAAGCGAAGCTGTTTTGATCTCGGAAACACCCTGAGTATGCTCACCAAATTTTGTGCGAATCTGAGACTGCAAACGGAGGAGTGTCGACGGCGCCCTAGAAGAAGCAACGACCTGCTCTGATACCAATTGTTGGAGTTAGACGTCTGCGGAAGCACGCGAACAGCACAAGGAAGAAGAAGAAGCTTGGAGCACAACACACAAGACTGAATGTATTACTTGAGAATGTACAAAGATAAGTAGCCCATTAGGGCAATAGGTGTATATACAAGCCGGGGGAAAAAAACCTCCTAAAGAGGGAAAAAAGTGCCCCGGCGGTCCTAGAGTGTTCACACACATCACTACCTAAATATATCAATAGTAGGTTACTCGTAGCTTCTTGGAAAATTCTCTCCTCAAAGGGTGGTATCCAGTTGTTACTAATAATACAATGCTTAAGTATTTTTTTCGCCTGCCCTGAGTAATCACTTGCACTTTGGAAAGAACTTTGTATAAGAATTGGTTGCACTGAATGTATTTTTTGGTTATGCTCGGGTAACTCAAGAATCGAGGTGTGTTTAATCATCTGATTATTCGCATCATGCCTAGATCCAAAAAAGTATCCACAAGAATACTACACATAACCATATGGTTTGAGTGACTTGATGCATGCATGAGAGGCTATTATTTGAAGCTACAATTCTTTCGTTCCTTTTCTCTCTGGGAAAAGTACTGCTCAATGACATTTTGAGTTTGATTTCATAATTGGGGTTAACCAGTATCATAAGCTTGATAACATTTAAAATCTGAGTATGTTAAAAGCGCTGTTAGCTACTAATTCTTGAATAAAGATTTTGCATCCAGCACTTGGATCTGCAGCAAGTGACTATTTTCAATGATAATGGGCTTATGAAATATTCGTATGAATATGGAATTCTCCTCAGTCATGAGAGGCCTGAGGAATTTAAGAAGGATCAGATTGAAGTGGTGCTTGATTGAGAAGTTACTCTCAGGATTGATAGGTTAAGATGAATGTTGTTTGCTAAGTTTTTGTGATTGCCATACAGGGATAATGTTCAGAAATACCATCTAGAATACCACTCACATATGTGCAGTCACTGTGCTGAGGTACTTCACCATAATAGACTATAATGATGTGTGGAAACACATGGTAATTTACATCACTCCTAAACCTAAGTATTCACCTCATTTATGCTCAGATTGAGGGTTCTAACAATGTTTTACTAGTAACCACTCAATATTGGAAACTTAGACTGTGATGCATCTCTTGTGGCTTCCTTGTTCATTATTACAGAGCATTTTTTCGGATTAAAGGGAATTGTTGTGTGGATTTAGATCTGTGCTTAGGTTTGAAGCTCTTCAAGATCACTGTGGCTTGCAAACAATTCAATGTGTTGTCCGCAGTTTTCATGCAAAGATAGTGCTTGATTGCTCTTTATGATAAATTCTCACAAAGGTTTGAGCGTTTGTTTTTTGCTAGGGAAGTAACTCTTTAGTTTCACAAATGACTCATTTAACACGTATTTTTCATAAGGCCTTGCAGACCACCACACATAGAGTGTAGCATTAACCCTTCCTGACTTTTATAGATGATTTAAAATTGTGCTTTGCAAGAATAACTCTGGGTAAGCTATTTGAATGATGGGAGTCGTAATGGTGCATTATTGTTTACTCATTTCATGAGCACATCACTTATGTTAATTAGCAAACTTGTTAAGGATGACCACATCAGTTAATCATGAAACCACATGTTTCACATTGAAATATGTCACACACACACTTGGAAATAACAGATTTTGAGAGCTAGGCACTATAATCCCGTGCTGGGCCCTTTGTTTTTTTTGAATCACAGAGATGAGAAGATTTTCAGGAGCTCTTCTCATTAGAAGAGCAAGTCCTAAGTGACAGATGTTCCCTGAAGTGGAAACTAAATATGGAATTACATTTTGTGGCTGCTTCTTTTCAAATTCAGTCTACTTGTTGTGTATGTTTAAATTTCAGGTATTGGAGCTTTGAGAGAAGGCACATTAGAGGGAGGCTGGGCTGACTGCCCTTCAAGGGGATTGTGTCGCTCAGCATTATAGGCTTGAAAGACTTGAAGACTTACAAATTTGGATGGAGGCTGGGCTGACTGCCCCCATAGGGGATTGTGTCGCTCAACATTGCTGAAATGAAGATTTGAAGGCAAATGGCTTGTTGTTTCAAAAGAATTGCAGCCTTGCAAAATTCAGGCTGGAACTGCTGCAGAGTTGAAGAATCCAAACTTGGACCAGTCTTATCATTTCTTAGCTTTGTCGAGGACGACAAAGTCTAGGAGGAGGAGGGTGTTGTTATTTGGGTGGCCCATAAATTCCTCATGCAATGGCACCCTCTAGCCCTCATAAAAATATCCTCTTTTTGTATTTAAGAGATGTCCATATGAACACTCTCTTAAACCCCTTTTTGATATTTCCTTTAGTCTATGGTATTGAAGCCTTCTCCATGAAACCCCTTTTTTGCACAAATTCAAATTCACACGTAGAAGTTTCCCATGCGCCTATTTCTTTGGAGTGGGTTGTTAGAAAGATCTAGAGAGATATGACCATGTGCTCCTTTTTTGCTTTTCCAAAGGAGCACATGGGGAATTATGCTGAGCCTATAAATAGAGGCTCATTTCTTGTAAGAGGAGGTCCCTGGGCCATGGCCTTGGCCTCCATTTTCGTAATTTTGAAGAAGCTGTCATTTGGGTTCATCTAGTGTGCAATGGCGTTGGTCTTGGTGTATGGATTTGCATGTGTGTGTGCATGGTTGGGAGGATGTTCCCCTTGCTCCTTGTGATGTTGGCCATTGTTGCCATTGCTCCATGAGCGTGGGTGAACCTCTCCTCTCATTCTTTGCCCCAACTTGGAAAAGCTTCTCACTTCCATGTGAGGTGGTTAGGGTCTGTTGCTCCTCTTTTCTCAACACACACTTTGTATGACAACAAATTAGATGCACCTCTATCATACCATACTCGTTCAAGCTCTCATAGTGCCTCTTTTGTATCAGATTGCTATGCTTTGGATGCCTCTAGTCTCTGTGATGAGAACAAGCCTATTTCGTTTAATGAAGCACAAAATTCTGAACATTGGATGGCTGCAATGCAATTTGAATATGATGCTACCATAAAAAATGGTACCTGGTCTTTATGTGACTTGCCTCCTAGATAGAAGGCCATTGCCACTAAGTGGGTATACAAGATGAAGTGTAAACTTGATGGAACACTTGACAGGTATAAGGTTAGGCTTGTTGCAAAGGGTTATCTACAGGAAAGAGGCATTGATTTTGATGAGACCTTTGCACGTACATGCCAAATGACTATTGTTCATAGCATCTGTGCACTTGCAACTCATCATGGTTAAAATGTACATCAGTTGGAAATTAAATTACATTTCTGAATGGTGACTTGCATGAAGAAGTGTATGTTTTTTAGCCTCATGGCTTTGTGCAGAAAGGGCATGAAAACCAGGTGTTCAGGTTAAAGAAGGCATTATATGGTTTAAAGCAAGCACCATGTGCTTGGTATGAAAAGATACATGCCCATCTGATTGCACATGGTTTTGAGAATAGTCCAACAACGAGCACCTTATATGTTAAGCATGCTAATGATGTGATTCTGATCATTGTTGTGTATGATGATGACATATTGCTCACTGGTCCTCATGAGAAGCATGTCATTGATTTTAAGGCTGATTTGCATGCCTCATTTGAGATGTCTGATTTGAGGCATTCGCATCATTATTTGTGCATTCAATTTATGCAAGTTGATGGTGAAATGGCTTTGTGTCAAAAAAAATATATTGACACATTATTACAATGTTTTGACCTTGAAGACTATAAACCTATCGCCACTCCTATGGAGATACATTTACAATTGAGTCTTCATAATGTTGGAGATGCATTTGATGTCGTTCTCTATTAGCATGTTGTTGGATGCTTGATTTACTTATGCATTACTTGGTCAAAAATTCAGTTTGATATCTCATAGATGAGCAGGTTTATGCATTGCACAGGTGTCAAGCATTGGCAGGCAGTTAAGTGCATCTTTCGCTACTTGAGTGGAACCCAACTACTTGGATTGTTTTATCCCAAGGGGGGATCACTCTCACAAGATTTACATTCTTTTTCTGACTCTAACTAGGTTGGTTGCTATGACACTCATGTGTCCACTAGTGGCTTTTGCTTCATGCTTGATAGCTCATGTATATCTTGGTTGAGCAAGAAGTAGCCTAGTATGGCCACTTCCAATTGTGAGGCTGAGTATAGCACAACTTTCACAGTGACTATTGAGTGTATGTGGCTTAGACGCCTTATGGCTGATTTGGGTGTTGGCTAGTCTTCTACCACCACCATCTTCACTAACAGTTAGAGTGCATTGGCAGTTGTGAGGAACCCTGTGTTCAATGCTCGCACTAAGCACATTGAGGTGCATTATCATTATATCACGGACAGGTTCTCTGTTGGAGAGATCATCTTAGCATATGTGCCCATGCAGGAGAACATTCTATACCTTGTCAAGAAGGCTCTGCCTAGGGAGAAGTTTGAAGCTTTCTGCAAAGCTTTGGGCTTACTTCTTTTGTTGATTGATTCCACATAGCTTGGCACTTCCTTATACATGAGTGCCAACTCCTTGTTCACTGCATCACTCCTAGGGGGGATTCATTGACATATTTAGGTAGTGATGTGTGTGAACACAATAGGACCATCAGGGCACTTTTTTCCCTCTTTAGGAGGTTTTTTTCGTCGGCTTGTATATACGCTTATAGCCCTAATGGGTTACGTATCTTTGTACATTCTATGGTAATACATTCAGTATTGTGTGTTGTGCTCCAAGCTTTTCTTCTTCCTTGTGTTGTTCGCATGCTTTTGCAGACCTCGAACTCCAACAGAAACCTATTCATTGAATGTGATGGGGTAGATAGATCCCACCTCTACTATTTTGGTAATTTTATCCAACTCGAAGTGGGCCAGATTGGTTCTCTTGAGGCTTTGACATATTGGCCCTCCTTCAGGTTCTAAATTGATGTAGTGTTATATGTGGATCAATTCCTTTAAGATCTCCTCCAAGAGTGTAGACCTCCTTATAGAGATCTTTACCTCCAATGCTAGAGCCTTGAAGCTTGAGATGATGCTCAATAATGATATTAACCCTTGTTATATAACTTCCAAACTAGAACCACGATGAGCATAGCTAAAAGCATGTGGTGGCGTTATTTCTAAAAAGCACTTTGAAAAGCAATCATCACTAAATTTGGCGACCGCAAAATAACACTTTCACTAAAAGCTACACTGAAATAAAGGCTCTACATCTGTTGTTGTACTCAAAGGGAATCAAATCCAAATCATTCATTTTGGGAGCACTTTTGTCTAGCAACCATGCACTTTAACTTTCTTATGAACATTTAGAAAATGTTCAAAAAATATTATATTACTAGTTTCAGATCTTGGGCCATTTTGACTTGTTTCCAACATTTTTCTCTAATTCAATATACACCCTTTGTCTTCTTCTTCTTGTTCTTCTTCTTCACCTCACTTCTTGTTTTTCACTCCAACCCACTCTTTCGTTTATTCCCCTACTCTTACTCTTCACTCCCTTCCCTCTATGTGGTAACCCTCCAACCGCACACAATCACTCCTCACTCA
Organism: Ceratopteris richardii; assembly: GCA_020310875.1. Taxonomy (NCBI): domain Eukaryota; kingdom Viridiplantae; phylum Streptophyta; class Polypodiopsida; order Polypodiales; family Pteridaceae; genus Ceratopteris; species Ceratopteris richardii. The sequence continues at coordinate 152,543,624 of CM035431.1, read as the reverse complement.
CTTTCTCACTTCATCCTACACACATCCCATGCATTCTTTCCTTTGTTTACCCACATCATCTCAATATTCTTTCATTCTCACTCCTCAACCTTTGCTTTCTCTTCCCTTTTCTTTTCCTTTCCACACTTCTCCCCTTACTTCATTCCTCCTTTACTTTCTCCTCTTCTCTCTACTCTTCTCGTCCCCTCTCTCTCCCTCACACAAAAATGTGTTTATAAAGAGGTAACTTCTCTCACAAAAGCATGGATCTCATAGTTATGGGAACTCAAATGTCATCTCCATATGATCTTTATCAAGTTTCCACATGTCATCTCCTTTATGCATAATCCATATGGACAAGAAGGACTTAAATTCATGCACTGTAGGAAAGATGAAGGATGGACAAAGTTTGGCCCATACATTCGTGGCCTTACATAAATCCTACACGAGAGAATTGCTCCTTTATATTTTTGCAAACAAACAACAGAGGACATCACAATGAAATCTAATAAAGACTAGGAGGCTTTAAAGACAAATCAATAATAGGTGCATGTATAAAACATGGCAACAAATTGGAAACCCTAGCCTAGTAAAACAAAGCACAAACTGATTAGTAGCACAACACTAGCTACTGATGCATATCAAAAGTTATTACTTTTATGGAAATAAAAGGTAACTATAGAATAATGCATAAAGCTATGATTTTTATCTAAAGCTTGGTTAATTTAACTAAGCCTCATAACAAGTTGGATAATTAATAATATTATGGCAAGAATATACCTGAGATGCCTAAACCAAACATTTTCAATATGCCACACATAAGATACATGAATCCCCAAGTACGCCTACCACAAACTGGAAAAAGAAATATCTTCTTCTTGAGTGGTATATACTCCATCCATAGCTGATTTTTCCTAGCTTTGGTACTTGAGGAGAAGAATGATTCCAAAGCATTCCATGTCACTTGAGAGCTCTTACAACTCTTAATATGAATTAATAAAAAATGAGAGATAGATTTGAGAATGTATGACCTTGCAAAGAATCCTTTAAACACCATGCATTCAACCTTTCTTACTCCTCTTGTGATGGTTGGCCTTTGGTTATTAGTATTGGCATCATCTCATCTCTTGAGATGTATCCATATAAGTTCCTTATTGATATATTTAGGTAGTGATGTGTGTGAACACACTACGACCATTGGGGCACTTTTTTTTCTTTCTTTAAGAGGTTTTTTACCCCTGGCTTGAATATATGCCTATTGCCCTAATGGGCTACTTATCTTTGTACATTCTCTAGTAATACATTCAGTATTGTGTTTTGTGCCCCAAGCTTCTTCTTCTTCCTTGTGCTATTCGCATGCTTCTGCACATGTCTAACTCCAACAATTGGTATCAGGTCGGGTCATTACTTCATCTAGGGTGTCGTCGACAATCCTCCGGTTGTAGTCTCAGAATCACACGAATTTTGGTGAGCATACTCAGCATGTTTCCAAGATCAAAACAGCTTTATTATGTGCTGCCGAAATCATGATCTGAGCTCGTTTCGGCCTCGGAATGCACTATCGTAGCGCTTGTGCAAGCTATTTCATCTTTTTCTACCAAAGGTATATAACAATTTTGGTTTGCCAGTATAAGCATCTCAAAGTCTACTACAGGTCTAGAAGAATTCCTCTAGGCAGTTCTGTTGACTTTTTGAGATACATTCGATTCTCTACATCAAGGTATTTTAGTCATTGGCCATGGATAAAAGCAGTGATGTATTCTGTATGTTGGCTGTTGAGGATAAGTTGGATGGTACCAACTACCTGTTATGGGCTTATATGATGCGACATGTATTGGTTGCAAAAGGACACTAGAACATTGTGCAGGGTGTTGAAAAACATCCTATCACACCTACAATTGTTACAACTGCAAGTATTGAAGCTGATGCAGAAGGTGTCAAAGATGATGATATTCTACATATTCCTGTTCATGTTGGGGTTTCTATTGTACCTACTGTAGAGAAAATTCGTTGGGATGGCTGAGATGCCCAGGCACATGCATTGATAGCTTTATCTATCAAACATGCCATTATTCCTCACATATGCTCTTGCAGAATAGCTAGGGATGCTTGGGATACACTTACCACATTGTACCAAGCTAGGAATGAGGCTCATGTTGCTTACCTCCAAAAACAGTTGGAGAGTGAACACATGAATGAAGTGATTCTATGGACAATTTTTTAAGAAAGATCAAAAACTTGAAGGAACAGTTGATTTCTGTTGATGCGGTTATACCAGATAGCTCACTTGTGCAGACCGTTCTGAATGGTCTTCCTAATTCATGTCAGATTTTTGCTTCTACTCTTTGGTTGATGATGAAAGGCAATCCAAATGCCTTGTCATTTGAGGAGTTAGTCTTTGTTCTATTGTAGGAAGATCAGTCTAGGTAGAACAGGTCTATTATGTGTGTTACAGATCAAGCTTTCCTGGCTAGTCAGAAGGGCAAAGGAAAATGGAGCTCTTCAACTAGTAAGCAGAAATCTGCTAATTCTGCACAATCAAAGAGGGAAGACAAAGATGAAAAGAAATCAGAAAAGCAGAAATTGTTTTGCAAGTACTCTAAAGGAAATGATCATTTCATAAAGAACTGTCCAAAACTAGCTGCTAAAGAGGCAAAGAAGAAGGAGGCTAGAATGGTTGTTGTAGATGCCTCTACACCAAAAACAGAGTCTGTTAATCTTGTGCAGGAAGAAGAAAGGGTGTTTACTAGTGTTTGGAGTTTTGACCCATCTTCTCATGAGCACCGCATTTCTACAGTAGAATCAAAGGTTTGGTACTTTGATAGTGGGGTACCCAAACATATTACCTCACAGTGCAGTTTCTTCTCCTCACTTAAGCCTGCCCCTACAGGGAATATTGTTACATGCACCAACAACTCCTCTTATCCTGTTATGGGAGTTGGTAAGATCATTTTGACTACCGTTGATGGTAGTTCTTTCACATTGTCAGATGCTTTGTTTGTGCCAGGGATCAAGAAAAATCTATTATCAGTTTTTGCATTAGCCAGGATTGGCTAGTTATGAAATTTATTGATGATAGATGTACAGTTCATGACCTGTCAAATGGTGACGTGATTATTGCTTTTGGCATTTCACGTCCTGGGTTGTATAAGCTCATAGACTATGAAAGATCTATAAATGATTCGGCATGTGTAGTACATGATTCTCAGGCTATGTCAGATGCAAAGCTTTGGCATGCATGCTTTGGTCATCTGAATTTTGCTAGTTTGCTACGCCTGCAGAAATCTGAGATGGTGTCCTCATGGAGATGGCAAGGTGTATGGTCAATAGTCAGGCTTTACCACATAGTTTCTGGCTTGAGGTTGTCATGTGTGCAGCATATGTACTTAAAAGGTATCCCACTAAAGCACTACAGTCTATCACTCCATATGAGGCTTGGCATGATTGCAAGCAGTCTATTGCTCATCTGCATGTTTTTGGTTGTTTGGCATATGCATTAGTGCTTGAACAACATCGCAGAAAATTGGATGATAAAGTAGTAAAATGTATTTTTGTTGGGTACATTTTTGAAAGTAAAGGCTATCATCTGTATCATCCAAAGACTAAACACATTTTGGTTAGCCGTGATGTTGTTTTTGTGGAAGATGCTATTCAGCCATTGCTTTCATGTACTAAGGAGACATTTGTTAGCTCCAAAGACATGTATGATACTTTGCCTCCTCTTTTTACAGGTGGACAGTCTAGTGCTAGTCCTAATGAGGCAACTTCTCAATCTTTGTAGGTTTCATGTGATGATGCAGATCATCCCATTTCTGATGTAGATATACATGATGCACTTGTTGATGAGAGAGCTGATATTGAGAAGGCAAAAACTATGCCAAAATGGCTGGTGTAGACTTTGTGTGATAGCAAATTAGATGCACCTCTATAATATCGTACTCAATCAGGCTCTCATAGTGCCTCTTTTGCATCAGATCGCTATGCTATGGATGCATCTAGTCTCTATGATGAGACTTACCCTGTTTTGTTTAATGAAGCACAAAATTCAAAAAATTGGATGGCTGCTGTGCAATTTGAGTATGATGCTATAATGAAGAACGGTACTTAGTCTTAATGTGACTTGCCTCGTGGCAAGAAGGCCATTGACACTTAATGGGTATACAAGTTGAAGCATAAACCTGATGGTACAGTTGACACGTATAAGACTAGGCTTGTTGCAAAGGGTTATGCGTAGGAAGGAGGCATTGATTATGATCAAACATTTGCTCCTACTTGCCGAATGACTACTATTTGTAGCATCTGTGCACTTGCAGCTCATCATGGTTGGAATGTACAACAATTGGGCATTAAAACAAAATTTCTAAATGGTGACTTGCATGAAGAATTGTATGTTTTTCAACCCCGTGGCTTTGTGCAGAAAGGGCATGAAAACTAGGTGTGCAGGTTAAAGAGGTATGGTTTAAAGCAAGCACCACATGCTTGGTATGAAAAGATACATGCCTATCTAATTGCACATGGTTTTGAGAATAGTCCAACTGAAAGCGCCTTATATGTCAAGCATGCTAATGATGTACTTCTGATCATTGTAGTGTATGTTGATGAGATGTTGCTCACTGGTCCTCATGAGAAGCATATTGCTGATTTCAAGGCTGATTTACATGCCTCCTTTGAGATGTCTGATTTGGGGCATTTGCATCATTATTTGGGCATTCAGTTTATGTATGTTGACGGTGGAATGGCTTTGTGTCAAACAAAATATACTGACATGTTATTTCAGCATTTTTTCCTTGAAGACTGTAAACCTATTGCCACTCCTATGGAGACAGGTTTGCGATTGAGTCTTCATGATGTTGGAGATGCATTTGATGCTATTCTCTATCAATAGGCTATTGGATGCTTGATTTACTTATGCATTACTCGGCCAGATATTCAATTTACTGTCTCACAGATGAGCACATTTATACATTGCCCAGGAATCAAGCATTGGCAGGTGGTTAAGTGCATCTTTTGCTACTTGAGTGGTACTCGGCTACTTGGGTTGTTTTATCCCAAGGGGGGATCACTATCGCCAGATTTGCATGATTTTTTTACTCTGATTGGGTTGGTTGCTATGACACTCGTGTTTCCACTAGTGGCTTTTGCTTCATGCTTGGTAGCTCATGTATATCTTGGTTGAGCAAGAAATAGCCTACTACGGCCACTTTCAGTTGTGAGGCTGAGTTTAGGGTAGCTTTCACAGCGATTGTTCAGTGTGTGTGGCTCAGACGCCTTATGGCTGATTTGGGTGTTGGTCAGCTTCTGCCACCACCATCTTCACTGATAGTCAGAGCGCATTCGTAGTTGCAAGGAACCTTGTGTTCCATGCTCGCACTAAGCACATTGAGGTGCATTATCATTATGTCAGGGAGAGGTTCTCTATTGGTGAGATCAGCTTGGCATATGTGCCTACGTAGGAGAACATTGCAGACCTTTTCACGAAGGCTCTACCTAGGGAGAAGTTTGAAGCTTTCTGCAAAGCGTTGGCCTTACTTCCTTTTGTGGAGTGATTTCGGCACTTCCTTATACATGAGTGTAAGCTCCTTGTTCACCACATCACTCCTAGGGGGGATTTGTTGATATATTTAGGTAGTGATGTGTGTGAACACACTAGGACTGTCGGGGCACTTTTTTTCTTTCTATAGGAGGTTTTTTTCCCCCAGTTTGAATATACGCCTATTGCCCTAACAAGATACTTATCTTTGTAGATTCTCTAGTAATACATTCAATATTGTGTATTGTGCTCCAAGCTTCTTCTTCTTCTTCCTTGTGTTGTTCGCGTGCTTCTGCACACGTCTAACTCCAATATTCCTTCCTTCTAGATAAGCCTCCATTCTTAGAGACCTTGCTAAATAGTTACTTTGATGTAGTTTTTCAATAGATGAAGGGAATCCATCACTCATAATACCTAGTCTCTAACTTTGCTCTAATAGCATTGTGAAGAGGTGATAGATGTAGTTGCACATATGAGATTATGTTGACAAAATCCTGTTCAGAATCAGTCTTTGTAACTTTAGAGACACTTAATGAATTCCCTAGGATTCTACAATACTTATTGAATTAACATAGCTCCTTTGGAAGATCATTCACAAACTTCTCTCTCAAAACAGATGAAGTTGGAGTTCAAGAAACCTGAGAAACTTTCTATCTATGGAAGAGAAGTTCTCATAAATATATTCAATGATCAAAGCCTAGTAGAAATTATCCAAAGAGCTTATGCACACCTTCAATTGAAGTGCTAAGCTAACTAAAACAAGTTATTTCATGAATGTATACTAACCATACATTGAGAAATGAATCCAAAAAGTTTGGGAGGTCACCTTGACTTTTCACAGAGATGAAGATGTGCAGACATAGTCACATATAATCACTCATATCTTGAGTTCTATGATTCCAATCTTGATGAAATTTTATATGACTACTCAAAATAACCTTAGATAAGTGATCCAATCAATATATTGGACAAAGACTACCTAGACACTAAGAAATAACTCTAAGAAGTTGGCAAAGTTTCACAAGTTACTATAAAAGTAGATAGAGATTGACGGATCAATATAAATGAATCATAATGTGTATTGATATTGCACAAATGATACAAATGAGGTATGGGGGAATTCTCTCAATTCACTATAGTACAATGTACAATCAATATGAGTGCAAAGATCAACTCCAACCATTGTGTAATGCTCTCTCTTATCCCACGATTAGAAGCATGGTGTATATATACATCTTTTCATGTGAGGGTACTTAGGAGTTTCACCTAATAAATTGATTTCAAAAAACAAAGTCGTGTCTTTTGGATTCCTTCAATCATGAGATTATCTCCATCTTTCCACAATTATCTTTGACTAAAGTGAATTAATATTTTAACTTTTGAAATCTTCAAACCATATGGTAAGACATCAATCTTTGTGAATCATAAGAAGTCCATTACGCATTGGTGAAGCTCTTAGGCTTGCTCCATGCACCAATATGGTTCACCTTTATCTTCATGATCATTGTGATGCATGTATTCACCCTTAGACTTGGGTGAGACATGTTCTTCATCCAATGGGGTTGGATGCTCTTCCTCGGTATGTTGTTATCCTATATTTCTTCTAGAGGGGCCATCCTATCATATGCTTCCTCATATTCGGATCCGAAACATGCATCCGATAATGGAAATACAGGAATGTCATGTAGGACTTGCTCAAAATCAAATGTATCCATGTCATCCAATCCTCTTATTACGTGAAACTCGAATTCTTGTGTGAGGGGTGGAGTTGATGGCTAGGATGCTACTGCTTCCATTGCGGTAGATTCGAACTGAGATTCAAGTGGTTATGGAAGACAAATGGTGAACCATGGAATGGTTGTTGGTGCAGTTGTGGGTGTCAATGTTGGATTGGGGACAACACTTGTTTTTTGTAGACATGGGATGCTTCAATGCATACACTTGAATTGAGGGTCTGTTGAGGACCTTTTTTGATAGAAAAGTTGCAATTTTGCTCATGTTAGTGCTTGCTCTATTGGAATATCTTACACCAAGCACTTATGGATAATCCTTGTAATGACACGCCATCTATTCAGAACTTTCTTATGATGCCATCTTGCATAGATTTGGTCCATGATCCAATGAGGTAGTTCTATTTTAATCTTTATCAAATCTGCCAAGTATAAACCGAACCAGATCTTCTTATGAAATTGCATAAAGCGATCTTGTCCTAGAAAAGCAAAGTGTTGCATGAACATCTATAGAGGTACAAACAAACTTGGTGTTATGGTAGTCATCTAGTTGATCTTAAATGTATCTATTTTCTTCATCGCATATGGTATATGTGCTCCTTGTCTATGGGAAAATGTGTTCCTCTCATATTTAGAGCTTCTTGGAACCATCTTGTGAGATAGATTAAATCATTTTGCTTCTTTGTAGTAGCAGTGGTATTACAAATGCTCCGAGGAGGCCTTTATTTGCCCTCGATGTAGAGTCTGAACTAGGTAATAACACCTTATAAAATCAAGCTTTTGCAATGGTGCGTTGAAGCTATTAAGTAGCCCTACCCATTCCTATATGGTCTATAAATTGATAGAGTTCTATAACTCCTTAATCTACCTTGAAAAGAATTGGAAGTAGCCCCAAGTGTGGTTGAACTTGCATTTTGACTCCTTGATGTAATGGGCATCCACAAGGGGCCCTACCAATACATTGAACCAATGAGAGTGCACATGAACTCTCTCAGTCTATCCTCATGGAGGGTCCAAAATGGGAATGGCACCCAAAAAAATTTGGTACTTAGGGGTTGCTTTGGTGGGGTACTCCTCAATGGGCAAAGTACTAATGTCAATCTATCTGGAACTAGAGCTTGATTCTACCATTGTTGAATGGTACTTGTAAGCGCTTTGTAGATCTACTATGACAAGGAAAAACACATTAGTATTGCCAAAGAAACCCGCTGAGACCTTGGCCCCTTTCCAATACTGATATGCTTCCCTTGTGTCACTATGTTGTGTGATAGTGATTATTGAAGTTCTTGTGCCTAGATAAAGTCACTAGACTTCCTATATGCATACTTGGGATAGTGCATGATCTTAGAATAATTTTGATAATGCATCAGTATATTACAAGGTTTTTTGGGATGAGGGTTTATTACAAGATTTGTTGGAGATGAATGGTTCCCTTATGGGATTGCAAGAGAGAGTTATTGGTTGATGCACATTATTATGAGATAGTGATCTTATTTTGACTTGGGACTATTTAGGTACCCATTTCTAAGTTGTTTTAGAAACAAAACCACATGATTTTCTAGATACAAGAGTTTTCTTTTTAAGTGTGTTATGGATGGGGGTGAACTAAGGTTTCCTTGAGACTAAGAGCTTATGAGGGGAAAATTTGGGCCTCAAGTAGGTCTTAGGCACCTAGATTTTTGATTCATTAGGGTATGCCTTCATCGACCAGTTTGTATCCAAATTTGTAGAATCCTTTATGATTGATTTCTCTCTTGCTTTTTTTATTGTCCTTTCATCATCATGTTTTGTTTATCTGATAGTGGCTTTGATTGTGATGGAGCAATAAATTGTTCACCCTTTCACATCCATATCTACTTTATGCCTCAAACGGATGGGTGTGTGCAATGCTTTGGTGGCCTAGTGGAATGTGATCTTCTTGCATTATGATTTTGCTACAATTGAGATGCACGCCTCCATGGTTGAGGTCACTCTGACATTCTTCTTTGGAAAAGAAGGGATTTCCAATGGTTGCACGATTTCTCCATCAAGGGGTGAGACATTCTCCACAATAGATCTAGGGATACATGCAGGGAGTGTGGAAATTCTTCATGTTAAGATTGTAGCATCATTTTTGCAAATTTGAGAGTTAGAAGAACCAAGAGCCTTTGTCAAATCCTAGTCACTGGTCACACTAGTTTCTAATTCTATCGTAATATGTTTCTCATGCACCCAAACCCAAAGAAAGAAACTTCTAAGGTTCAAGAGAACTACGTGATGATATATCCAATGTTGGCCCAATATTAAAGGTTTAGTGAGATCTTCATCATGGCACACTAATAAATTTACTGTCAAGGGAACATCTTATATGAGGATTGGAGCTTCCACCTCGCCCATGCAAGGGGTTTCCACACCTCCTAATCCTATGAGGTAAGCCCCAATCATATTCATGTGCAAGTTCATGTCTTGGCAGCAAGAATACCTAATGGCACTTGTGGAAACTCTTGAATCAATCAGGGCCATGATCATCTTAATTGTAGGCTCCTATCTAAGCTCAACCAAAATGAATGTTTGCTTGTCAACTATGATAGGAGAGGTATTCCTCTTTGTTTGGCACATCACCATGTGATATCGAGGGGCATCTCATTTGGAGGAGATTCATGTAATAAAGTAATTTTATGATCTAAGGGTCTAGCCATTTTAGACAGATTTGAAATCAGAAACCGTTTGGTCACTCGTATGTATGACCAAAGATCTCGAGACTAGACTTACATAGTAGCTCATGTGCTCTTGTAAACAAGTGATCCACTTAGCTTACTGGTTAAGTCTCAAGGGTGTGAAGTAAGAGGTCTTGGGTTCAATCCCCATGCGGTACATGGAGAGAGTATTTTTCCCAAAGAGATCTAGAACCTTCTAGAAGCATCTACTTGAGTTAACTATAGCGAACTGGGACACGGCACACATGCAGTTACATGGTGGACACATGGATTTTTAGAATCCACATGCCCAAGAAGGCATTCCCTTGGAGAGATCTATATATGGAGGCATATGGTTGGGAGGAGAGTCATCTCTCTAGCACGTGGTGGACATAATCTTGCATTGGTATCAAAGTTAAGCTTTCATGGTGATCTTGGTAGGAAAATCATCACCTTCCTCATAAGTTCTCATGGAGATATTGCTGATCTAATTTCTTCAGATCCTTCTCTCCATCAGTAGGCGAGTCACTTCTTTATTGGTTCACATGTATATGCATAGAAGACCATCTTCCATTTTATTTTTTAGATAGAGTCAATGGTGGAAAAATGTTGAATATCTACCATCGCTACAGGTGCTGGGTTTTGAACCCACCATCATGTCAATCTGAGTTTCTTGGTCTAACCAAGTCTGTGTCTTAGATTTTCGTGAGCACTTGAATCTCAGAAATACTTACACTCACCACTACAATTGCATTGAGGTGGACTATGTGGGAGAGTGCACCGAAGTTTGAAGAATTGTATAACAAAAAGAAGGATATCTTCATCATGAAATCAGCTATGGGAATTGAACCTGAGACATTGTCGAGTAGAGGAGATCTTCTATACCATGCGGGCTAAGTTCTTTGACAAGTTTGAATAGTTGTTGCTGCTATGCATGCATATTTTTCATGAAGAACGTCAAACATGAAAAGATACTGCAATTATATCTTAGACTTGCATCGTTGATGATCGAAACCGTGATGTCTATGAATCATGTACAAAAGTGTGGAAAACCACTGCCATATATGATTCAATACAAAATATGTCAAAGAACTACCATATAGGAACCAAATACAAAATTCTAGCACATCACTACCATATATGAGCCAAATACAAAATTGTGGCACACCACTACCATACACATGCCCAAAGAGATCAAAACATCTATATCTATAGTCCTTCAATAAGGAACATTCATGAAATGAGACAAATTGACATGATATTTAGAAGCAACAACTAAAAAGTCCAAACAAACTTCATAAGCTCACCTCATCATAGATGCTCCCATGAAGCAACTGCACCACTATCGTTGAGATTTTCTCTCCTCTCTCATTCATGAAGGACTACAAGAAACACATTCGGTGAAGGCAGCCAAAATTCCCTGAGAAGTCCAAGATGCATCAAGGATGTCAAAGGGAGTTCACATGCAAACTTTGGAAGAAATGAAGCAAATCCAGGGTAGCAATCAAAGCTGGTCAAATTTTGGAAATTAGGGCAAATATTTCCAATTTCCAAATCACATGAAAATTCATATACTCGTAAAGCCTAAGGCAGTCTATAGCCTGAATTTCACATGTAAATGGATTTTCTAGCACATTGATATGCCATGTGCATTTTGTAAAAAATGTAATTTTTCCACTTAGACCCTATAAAATCTTGTATAGGAATCTTTGTTAGCCATATGGTTTGACATTTATAAAGATCATATGTGTCTACATATTTGTACAAATTTTCAAGGCTATTTGAGCTTCCTAGATACCTTAATTCCACCTTGCAAACTTCCAAATGTAGTCAAACTTGTATAAGAGAGATTCACATGGGAGTTTTTTCTACATATTCCTAAAGGGGACTTTCAAAACATAGTTCTACAAATTTTCATCTTCATCAAAGGTTATTTGGAGGTTCAAAGAGCATAAAATCCAATTTTCAAGATCACCGCAATATCCTAGAATAAGAAAATTGAAAGCTTGAAGGGCTGCCACATGGAAAACAATGATTGAACCATGTTGTACAATCAGGATGAGCTCAGATTCAAGGGAGGAGATGCACTAAAGATTAAAGCAAGGAGGATCCACAAGTTTTTTTCATCGGATAAGCCTTTTTTGATGGTCAAAGATCAATAGTGCAAAGTTCGTCCAAAAATAATAGCTTATCTTATCCAAATTGATGTGAGCACTGATCCCACGGTCCAGATCAGCCCCAGATCTAATGGTGGAGAATGAAGGTGCCTATTTTTTCCCCCTTTGCCCTAGATATCATATAAAGAACCAATCCTAGCCATCCATTTGATAAATCTAATTGTTGTAATGAAAACTAGTTGATCCTAGGGTTGAAAGTTGATATCTCTAGATCCAAGGGCCCATATTCATTCAAAACACTATAGAAATCCCCCTCCAAACTTATAGAGATCATTGTTAGGCATCCATAGGACCCTTGCTAGCACATGGTTTCCTTCAGACGATCACCCTCACTTGAGTGTGTGAGGATCCAAGGTGGGCTAGTAAGAGCATAGTTCCTAGAATCAATTTTAATTAGACTTCCAATCTAGGATAGGCTCATAAACCCAATGGTTTTTCTTTCTTTGCTCACCCTCAGTTCTAGAACATCGTTCATCACTTGCATATTCACATAAGATGGAGGAATAAGATGGAGGAAAGATTCAGATTCCTTATTGTTGGGAACAAGGACAAAGAATACTTTCTTCTATGTTGAGAGAGAAGGAAAAATTCAATGGCATGAACATTACAAGCTACTTAGATTTGTTTGAAGAGCAAGCTATGATTTTTGGTCTTCTCGAAGACCTTTTGATAACATTCTTTGAACGAATTGTTGATAGCTCTATCATAAACCATGTCACTCAATATGAAAGTCTTCCTTGGAGTGATTTTAGAAAGGAGATGCTCAAAGAATTCTATCTTGAGGATTATAGCCAACATAATCGGGATGGATTCTTACGATGGGTCAATTCCCCAAAGCCTAGTAGCTCTATTACTCACTTACAAAATGAGTATATTAGATGCTATGAACAACTTCCTGAATGAGGATAAGATAACTTTGGAACCTGATCTTGTGATCAATTTTCTTAAGCTTCTTCATCTTGAAACTCGTAGGCAAGTTGAATGGTGATTAGAAGAGCCAGATAAGAACTATGGTCTTACTGAAAATTGACAAAAAGTGCATAAAGTAGTAGAGGTTGTAGCCCATAGACATCAAAGACAATCCATGCTTTATGAGCAAACTAGTCTTCCTCAAGCTAGCCTCCACAAGCTAAGGAGCAAGTTAGAGAACAATCCCATGTGTCAAGCTTCTCAAACAACTTTTCAAAATCCTCAAAATCAAAATTTTCAAAATCATCAACTATATACTTTGTAAGCTCATGGTTTTGTGCATGGTCCTCATAGGTGTCCTTGGTGTAATTTGGTAGAGCACTTTTTGAGAGATTGTGAACTATTAAAGGCTGCCAAGGAGCAATGATTAGTAATATACATCTTATCAGTTCCTTCAGTGCACGCACACATAGAGGCTAAAAGAAGACGAAGCAGGAATCAGAAACAGAGAAACAATCTACGTGATATTGGGTGCAATCTCCCCCCGTGTACTTTGATGCACGATTCTCTTAGAGTACACATTTTATAGGTTTATTTCTATTACTCTTGAAAATAGAGATTACATGAGGGCCGTCACTTTTAGAAGTGTCTTTTAGGAAAAACTACTTTATTTAGAAAAGGTGTCGCTTTCTAAAGCGAACCACTACTTTTACACAAGATAAACCTAAATATAACTATTCTAGAAGTCTTCGATTTAGTCTTCGATTTAGTCTTCGGATTTATTTATTTATGCACATCCACTTGTATCCAAACCCTCATGCTTCTTCACCTGCTAGATCAAACACAATGAGATTAAAACCTTCTGGACATTTAAAACATTAAAAATCCATTTAACCTTCCATGATTCCATAAAATACAACATGCCTCCCAATTGACAAGCAACTGACCTCAATTGATAAATATAAAAATAGATATGGATGATCAATCGCATGTCCCATCACTGAACAATATTAGGCATGAACCATGTAAAACACATGCATGGAATCGGAAACCTGAAAGCTTAATGTAATTGGGAATGATATGCAGAAATTAAATGATCATAGTGAGGTGATAAGGAGGTCTTATGTATCCATTGTGATTCCTCAAGTGGATTATTTTTATATTTGACTAAATACCTATGATATTGCTTACCATTTCATGTAGTGGTAACGTCATAATCTATTACTTTCTCGGGAATCAATATTTATGCATCCTCTTCAAGTAAAGGAGGATCATCTAAAATAGGCGTGAGTGGTAAAGTACCTTGCAAAGATTTCAATAAAATTATATGGAAAGAATTATGTATACCCCAATGAGAAGGTATATCTAATCGAAAAGAAGTTTCATTTATTTTCTCAATAATGCAAAAAGGTCCATAATACCGTGGGGCAAGTTTTACCTTAGGATGTTGAGAAATATGTTTTAAACGCCTTTTAATGATGCGTAACCAAACTAAATCATTTTCATTAAATTGTTTGGCTATGTGCTTCTTACTAATACTACGCATGTAACGTTCTTGACTCTTCCTAATATGCTCATGCACTTCAGCAAGTGTAGAAATATGATCTTGTGCAAAAGAATCAGCCATAGGAATGTTAGTTTGAGTGAGACTCACGGGAGTGGGAAGCTTTCTTCCATAAACAATTTCATATGGTGCACGACCATTAGTAGTGTGTGGGGTGTTATTATATGCAAACTGAAGTAAAGGGAGTTTTGCATCCCAATTACTTGGATTATCTAAAGAGTAACAAAGTAATAAATCCAAAATATTACTATTTGTAGCCTCACTTTGACCATTACTTTCAGGATGAAATGCAGAACTAAAGTCTATTTTTGATCCTAGATGTTGAAATAATGCCACCCAAAAATGGTACAAAAACGAACATCTCGATCTGAAAGAATAACTTTAGGAAAACCATGATGTGGAAAAATACATTTAATAAATAACTTGAGGTTGGAAGTTTTGTAGAAATGAAGCCCATTTAATATGTCTATCGAAAATCAATGGTTGATGTAATAAATGCTTAATAGCTTGTTGATCGGTTTTGATTAGAACTTCCGAACCCATAAGGTAATGTTTCCAAATTTTCAATGCATGCACAAAAGCTAAAATTTCCTTATGATATCTACTATTTAGATTTTTCTTCAATAATAAAGTAAGGGGAAGGGCTATATAAGAAAATCCCTTTACAAACTTTCGATAAAAGCTAGCTTATCCTAAAAACGAATGGACATCTACATGAACGCCTTGACTAGAGACGATATGTCCAAGACGAAACCTCAATCGTTCACTGATTGAGGTTTAGGCCATTCTTCAATTACTTCAATCTTCTTGGGATCTACATGAACGCCTTGACTAGAGACGATATGTCCAAGATACTTTATCTTGTTTTGGAAGAAACAACTCTTTTCAGAATTGGCATAAAGTTTATTTTTACATAACAAATCAAGGACTGTTGCTAAATGAGTTTCATGTTCACTGTCATTCCTACTATAAATAAGTATATCATCAAAGAGACAAGAATGAAGTCTTGGTATTCAAGGAAAATATTATTCATCATACGTGAAAACGTGGCGGGTGCATTAGTAAGTCCAAAAGGCATTACCATGAATTCAAAATGGCCGTGTTGAGTTCTAAAAGCAGTTCTATAAATGTCATGCGATGTCATTCTTATCTGATGATACCCAAATTTGAGGTTGATTTTACTGAAGACACAGTTTGCACGAACTTTATCTAGCAAGTCATCTATCCTAGGGATAGGATACCTATTCTTAATGGTAATTTTATTAAGTGCTCTATAATCAATGCACATTCTATACGTCTTGTTCTTCTTTTCAACTAAAAGAACAGGGGCTTCAAAAGGAGAAGAACTAGACCGTATTAGTCTTTTGTTGAGTAAATCTTTAACTTGTCTAACTATTTCATTTTGGTGTAAAGGTCCATGCCTACAAGGTGCTTTATGAGGAGGAGAGCTACCAGGAATTAAATCAATCCTATGGTCAAGAGATCCCCTAGAAGGTGGTATTGCAGAAGGAAAATCAGCCATAAAACAATCCCTATACGAGTCCATGAATGACTTATGTGCACTTCACTAAGTGATGAGAAAAATTTCCTTTTATATTGTGTTTTAAAGTAACAAAAATTATTTTTTCTTTTATTGGAGGTGATGTTTTGTTTGGATTTTTGTTTTAACAAAACAAAGAAAAATAATAAATGGAAAAAATGATAGAAGCTAATCAAAATGAAGTTGGAATGATTTGCATATGGCATGAAAAATGCTCAAGGGGATGAACATTGCTCTGGTCCAAGGACACTGGTTCCTTAAAAGAAGCAAAGCGACACTTTGTCATGAGAGCTCACACACACACTCTCTCTCAAGGAGAAGCACACACACAGATTTAGGCAAGGACGAATGATCTTCTTCTTCTTCTTCTTCTATTACATAAAAAGGAATGTACAAGAATGACCTAAAAACAAGAATACAACAAGTGCAATATATAAAGATCATTACATAAGGGGAAAACCTAATGTCCGTGAATGAGTGAGCTGGCAAGGAACAAATGTGCCATCACTCTCGGTAGATAAATCTAATAAACCTCAATGAAGTATCCTTGACATATACCGATGTGACCACTATACATGTCAGAAAAACGAAAAACTGATACGTGTCATTCTGGATCATCACATGTTGAGCTTGATATCTCAACACTCCCTCTCAAGCTCAACGTCATATCCTGTAATCCAAGCATCTCCCAAAACTTCTTCAGCTTCTCTGCTCCAAGTGCCTTAGTGAAAATATCAGCAATCTACTCATCTATTCTCACATAAACAAGATCAATATCACCTGCTTATACCTTCTCACTGATGAAGTGATAATGCACGATATGCTTTGTTCTAGCATGAAAAACAGGATTTTGTGCTAATTGTATACTATTAAGATTATCACAATAGATAGTGATAGGCTTTTGCACTTTCACACCTAAATCTGCAAGTAGCATCTCGAGCCATGATGCCTCACATGCTGCCATTGTAGCACCTCTATACTCAGCCTCTGTACTCGACAAACCAATAGTGGGTTGCTTCTTGCTGCTCCATGTAACAGCTGCACTCCCAAGTGAGAATAGAAAACCACTAGTAGATCTTCTATCTAGAATGCTACCGGCCCAATTTGCATCTGTGTATCCATAAACCTGCAAATCTACACCAGCTTCATAAAACAATGCATAATCCAAAGTAGTACTCACACAACGTAGAAAGCGCCTCATAGCATCCAAATGTGGCTTCCTGGGAACTTGCATAAATTGACTTTCAAGTCCAACAATATAGCTTAAATCAGGCCTTGTAATTGTGAGATATATAAGACTTCCCACAATCTTCTTGTACATAGTAGCATTTTCTAATGCTTCGCCTGATGTAGTATCCAACTTCAAATTCTGATCTAATGGCATAGAAATTGGCTTACAATCAACCACACCATACTTTTGCAGCATATTCAAGGCATATTGCCTTTGTGACATCCATATACATGTTTCTGTATGAATAAACTCAATTCCCAAGAAATAGTGGAGCACACCAAGATCTTTCATGTCAAATTCCTGCATAAGAAGTTGCTTTACCTCTTTGGTGCTTCCTTCATTATCACCACCTACAATCAGGTCATCAACATAAATAGCCACAATAGTGATGCCATCATCAACCTTCCTTGCATATAGTGAATGATCTGCATCACACATAGAAAACCCAATGCTAGTTAAGTAATCAGTAATCATTGCATGCGATGCATGCGGAGCTTGCTTCAGCCGATATAAAGCCTTTTGCAACCTGCAAACATATTCTGGATGCTTTGAATCTTCATATCCTTGTGGCTGGTCCATATATACTTCTTCGTATAACTCACCATGTAGGAAAGCATTCTTCACGTCCATCTGATGCAAAGTCCATCCTTTTGTTGTAGCCAATGGAACAAGTGTTCTGACAGTAGACATTTTAGCTATAGGGCTGAATGTTTCCTCATAATCAATGCCATAAGTTTGTGCATATCCTTTTGCTACCAATCGTGCTTTGTACCTGCTTATGCTACCATCAGCATTGTGCTTTACCTTGTAAACCCACTTGCAACCTATGGGTTTCTTTCCTTGTGGAAATGAAACCAGCTTCCATGTATCATTTCCGTAAAGAGCAGCCATCTCCTCATCCATAGCTTTTTCCCAATCTGCATTACCAATTGCATCTTCAAAACAAGAAGGTTCAACATCTTGTATTACCTTTGTCATGTAGGCACAATGACGAGCCATGTAACTATCATATGTCAATCGTTGCACTGAATTCCGCATCCTCCAAGATCTTCTTGGTTCTGTATCACTTCTCCTTATATCATTTGCATGTGCCCTTCTTACTCCTAGAGTCTTTATAGAGCACAATCCAAGTTCTTCATCAAGACTCTTTTTTGAACCGCTTGAATCTCCATCAACGTCTTCAAAATCTACACCATGTTTTATGACCTGCAGAAAGCTTTTCTTTACTTTTCTTGGATATATTTGATGAACTTGTGTTGGCATACAAGTCATATGAAGAGCATACAGGCACAACGGAGCAGTCATGCACAATACGGCAACAAGGCCTAATCATTTTTTTCCATAAATTTTTAACTAGGCCGGACACTAGGTCTGGACAAGGCCAAAGCTACTCAGAAATCTATAAAAAGAGCTAGAGAGCTCATTTTTGAGGTTAGATTGTTTGTGAATTGAGCTTATGTAAGAGACTTTTTGACTAATGCAAAGAACTCCATTGTTCCTCTCCTTGTTCTTGCCTTGTGTGCATGTGTGTGTGTATGTGTGTGCATGTTGTGTGCTTCTCACACACACACTTGTGCCATCACTAGCTCATAGTCTTCATACTAGTCCTCACGTTTCCACGGATTGATAATTATGAGGTGGACCTCCTCACGTTGGTACTCACCATTGTGCTAGACTGACACCAAATTTGGCGCCGTTGCTGGGGAGAGAGCTTTGAGGATGAGCGTGTGATGGTAAGACATAGAGTTGAGACATTGGAGTCATAGGTAATATCCTTTCTTTTCCTTATTTTTCTTCATTTTTCCTTGTTTTTGCATCACCATCATCAGACCAAAAAGCATGACAAATGACAGACTCAGTCTATCGTGACAGATACCGTCTATTGCGACAGACAAGACTCAATCTATCGCGACAGACACCGTCTATCATGACAGACAAGACCCCGCGACAGACCCCGTCTATCGCGACGGACCAAAAAGCACGACAGATGACAGACTAATTCTATCGCGACAGACACGATCTATCACGACAGACAGGACTCAGTCTTTCGCAACAGACACCGTCTATCGCGATAGACAGGACTCAGTCTATTGCAACAGACGCCGTCTATCGCGACAGACAGGACCCCGCGACAGACCCCATCTATCGCGACAGACACCGTCTATCGCGACAAACAGGCCCACGCTACAGCTAGTGTCTATCGCGACAGACACCCTCTATCGCGATAGACACCGTCTATCGCGATAGACAGACATTTTTGGCAAAAAAAAACATAGAGGGGTAATTTTTTTAAAATTTGGGCAAA
Source organism: Ceratopteris richardii (assembly GCA_020310875.1). Taxonomy (NCBI): domain Eukaryota; kingdom Viridiplantae; phylum Streptophyta; class Polypodiopsida; order Polypodiales; family Pteridaceae; genus Ceratopteris; species Ceratopteris richardii. The sequence continues at coordinate 152,523,984 of CM035431.1, read as the reverse complement.
ATATTGGGCATATTTGCATACTCAATTACTCCTACACTCACAAAGGCCTTAGAAAAATACACTAAACTCTTGAAAGGATCTGTTTGTTTGTTTAGCCCCCTAAACCCTGAACTGTCATAACTTTTTCATATGAAATCCGTTTTTTGAGCTCTAGGGCTTGTGAGCATATACTACAATTGATTTTCAGATAGGGTATTTTGAAGTTGACCCTCTGGGGGGAAGATACACCAAGGGATCTCTAGAGGAAATTTTTTGGCAATAGAAAAGGAGGAAACAAAGGGTCATTAAAAGTGTCTGAGATAAATTGTCTGTCAATTGAAGGATCAAATTGGAGCTAAACTTGGGAATTTTTTACAGGATCATTGAGAGCTCTTGGAGAAATCAAAGCAATCTCTCAACCCCCTCAGTCCATTCTTAGCATAGGCTAAGTGCAAATAGTTGTCCTGATTGACTAGAGGTACGATAGGAATACTCAAGTTCTAAGAACCTCTAACTTCTCAAGTCCAAGAATAGGTTAAATTGTAGTCAAGGGACAACTTAAAGGAAAAGAACTTAAACTAAGTGGGCGAAGAACATCAAGTACGACACACTTAAGTGCTCCTGATGACGCTTAATTAAAGACAAGAAAACACATACAAAGGAACTCAAAAGGAACAGTTCCTACATTGATAAAGAAGGAACAATGTATGTGGTCACTAGCCAACCAGAAGGACAGACAAATTTGGCAACATAATATCAGAGGCCAAAATAGGTGGCATAGAGCAAGGAAACTTAGGGAAAGAGCCAAAAACCCCTCGAGGCAAGTCGGTTTTGACTAGAATAATCACTCGAGAGTGGGTTCCCTAGGATAACAGGAGCATAGATTTGCTCTTGAATCGAGAGACGGATGAGGTTTTTTGGAGGTACAAGCCTGAGAAGCTTAATGAAGTGGGAGCCCTTACCATCTATGAATTCAAAGATCTTGATAGCCCAAGCAAAGTGACCTACTTAGATGATGTCTTGGAAAGGATCTTTGTGGTCTCAGAGCATGGAAGACACACATACACTTGGAAGGGTGAGTTTGTTTTTCCCCAACCTCGATCCACTATGTCTTATGGTCACCAAGGAGCTGGAACATCTCAGGTTCATGGAACACAGAGAGAGAGGAGTAGAGATAGACCCGAGGTGAGTTTTGCTAATCCACTTGGAAGAGAGAGAACGAGAACAGAGACTGAGAGAGTGGAGAGGGAAAGACAGAGGGACCCAAGGAATCTAAGAAATGCAGACGAATTCCCTCTACCAAGGCCTAGAGAACATGCTAGAACCTTAAGGCCTACACAATTGGTTAAGTCCATGAAGAATTGCTTTGATGGCACAGGAGACCCGTATGACCATGTAGCAGAGTTTAGGCAAGTTTTGAGAGTTGAACAAGTGGAAGACTTGTTCACTCAATACAATGCTTTTGGCCTAACACTCAAGAACAATGCATTGACTTGGTTTCAACCACTTCACCAAGATCACTACAGAAGTATAGATCAACTTCTTGAAGCATTCATCACTGAGTTTTCCAAGAGTGGTATTAGGCATAACACATCCTCCCTGATATACAACTTTAAACAAACACCTCAAGAAACAGTGAGGCTCGTAGGAAGAAGATTTAGGCAATATCTAGAGAGATGCCCGGCTCTAGAGCTACCCACTCCAGCCAAACAAGTGGCCTTGTTTCTAGATGGATTGTAAAGTACCAAGCTGAGATCATATGTGTACTTGAAGGACCCTAGATCCATAGAAGAATGTGTACGCATGTGCATAGACATTGAGGATAATCTAGGGGAGGAATTAGAGCTTTCAAAGATCTATAAAGAGTTAGATAGTTCTAGTAGCCTCATTTCCTCACAATCCATGTCAATTGAGGATCTAGCAGAAAACGTAGCTTAGAAATTAGGTGTCTCTAGAAAGAAGATTCATAGATTTGCCCCAGGAAAACGATGCTATACCTGTGGAGGAGACCATATGGCTAATGTGTGCCCTATCATGGCCCAACCCCACGTGAACCTTAACAACCAATATTGCACCATAGAAAGGCGATACACCAACCACACTGCACAAGACTGCCCATATAACAAACAAACTGCTAGACAAAATTATCCCTAGACTTATCCACAGCAAGGAAAATACCAGAACCAGTACCCACAATAGCATTATAGTAGACCCCAACAACCATACCAACCACCCTATCAAGGGAAGCAAAGACCTCAGCCAGTCCTAGTACAGCCAATGTGATTCCAGTAAAGTATGCAGCTGCAGAAGAAAATCCAAATAGAGCTTTAGTGCTAGTGACACCATCGCTTTCAGAAAGTGACCCAAGTGATCATAGTTTTGACTCTACACATATCGAGAGCCCATAGGCTTACTACATGCAGTCACCTGAGCATACTGAGTCATACTATTATGAAGAGCCGAGTGAATCTAGTTGGGAGTCAGAGTACGTGAATGTCATGTATGCAAATCCCAACTCTAGACCTCAATCTAGACAGATAATACCCCCATTCCCTAGAGGGCCATGCTTTCGATGTCAAGGTGATCATCTCATTCGTGATTGCCCTCTACCTGCACCCATACAAACCCAATCTTTGACAATCCAAGGCTTTTGTCCAGATTGTGGAAAGGAGCATTTGTTATGAGAGTGTCCCAAGAACCCTGCCAATATGCCAAATATCGCTCCTATCAATGTTGTTGGGTTGGTGGTAGACTCCTCAGGAAGTGTGACTTCCACAACTCTAGTGCAAGTCATCACGAGAGCTCAGGCACTTAAGCAAATCCAAGACTTAGGCCAAGAAAAGAATGCGGAGGTTAGCGAGACTAAGAGCCAGAATAAAAAGAGAACAAGAGCTTGGAGAGATAGCCGTGAACATATGAAAAGGCAATGGGCAAAGAAGATGAGTGAACTTGAGGAAAGTCTACTAGAGACCAAGGCCAAAATAATAGAAATCACATCTCAAACGCACTCTCACACCCCACCTCCACTACCATCCCCTTCACCATCCATTCCTCAACCTTCTAATCCACCACACATAACCCACCCACCACCCCGAGTAGGATCAATCTTTGTAGATCCCACTCTCGAGGACATAGATATGATGCTTAGAGCATATCAAGCCAGAATCCAGGAAGGGCCAAATGTAATGGATCATGAAAGATGCTACCCTAGAGCGGACCTAGAGCTTGAACGAACCCAGTTGTGCGCCAAGATGGTGGAATTGGCTCAAGCCATGTTTGAGGCGAGTGGCCTCTTCAATTGATCTAGCTCCATTAGAATACCATTGCATTTTGATGGGCTATTGGATAGATTGGAGGCGATAATTGCAAAGTTGGCAAAGGGAGCCAACTCCCAGGCTACGGAGAAGGCAAGTGAGGGAATAAGCATTCCTCCCAAGGAAGCTTATGTGCCTAACTCCACCGAACCAAACACCTCTTCATCTATGAATCGGTACTCACCAGAATTCTTGCGAGAGATTCAGGAAGAGAAATGGGCTAAAGAGAGTGAAATTCCTCCTCCCATTGAACTTGTGGATGACACTCACGATCAATTCCCACAAGACCTTCCTTCCATTTATGGAGAGCAGGAGAGCACCCAATCCCAAGAGAGATTAGACTTTGAGTCCAATTCCTTACAGGAGCTGCCTCATTTCACAAGCCCATGGGAAGCTAAGTCTACTTGTATGAGAGCACCCACTGTCATGGTAAGAAACGAAGATTTAGTCATACCTAGGAACACGGAGGTAGTGAAGAACACTAAAGTGCAATGCAATCTCACTTTGGAAGAGCTACTTAAGGTTAGACCAAAAGTGTGGAAACATGTAGCAGGACAGGTGCATGAAGCAGCTAAACCTCGTTCCCAGGTAGGATCTCATAGAACAATACCGGAAATACCTTTGGACAAGATAGGAGACATGAGCGAAGGAGAAGAGGGAAACACCTATCTCCCTATCACTCATCAGGGTTACACAACCAAGGCCATCTGGACTCAGGTGCGGGAGTGGCAATTGCCACCATTTCCTTATGGAAACGTTGGGGCAAACAAGCACTCATGACAACAAGAATGAAGTTGCAAATGGCCGATGGTCACATTGAGAGACCTTTAGGACTACTAGAAGGGATAACTCTCACCACTTGTGGTGTGGAGTTTGAACATACTTTTGCTATATGTGACTTTAGCAAAAATCAAGCCTATGAGATGATTCTAGGAAGACCATTCTTGAGCCAATTGCAAATAGTGCAGGATTGGGGAACCAATGCCCTATATTTGCAACACTTGGGTGTCACAACCAAAGTGAATCTCAAAGATTTCTCTCATAGAGACGTACCCCCATTCAATGGAATCCCATCCATAGAGCCAAAGATGACACTGAGTCAGTGCATTCCATAGGATCAGGATCCTCATGGATGCATGAAGACACTCACTTATGGATGTGTAAAGTAGCCGAAGAGGAAGAGAAAAGGGAAAAGGCTAGAGAGGTCGGTGCGAAGGGAATGCATAGACCAATACAAGACCCAGCCTATGCACCTATAGTTTTTCCTGATGAAGAATTTGAACCTCACGGATGGGCAGAAATTTTAGCAACAATGGATGTAGCTATCAATGAAGAACAATGGACACCCCACTACGACGAGGATGGCTATGACATTTCAGTCTTCTCCATAGAGCCAATCATGGGAGACTCGATTCTGGAAGAATGTGAACCTAGCACTGATGCATTTGAGGATGCAAGTGACTCTGATTTAGAGTCAATCATCATGGATCCACCATTTGCATCAGATGAAGAATACTTCTATGAGGTAGAAGTTTACCCTCAAATACATGAAGATCTCACCAATGATGTGAGATTAACCACACATGTGACCACCAAGAGTGAAGGAAAGAAAAGAAAGAAGAAAGAAGTCACTCCGGAGGAAGAAGACTCTTTGTTTGAGGTCCCTGAAAACTTTAAGAAGTATGAAATAGAAGACAGGCGAGTCATGATACGAATGCCAAAACGCGATGCACAAGCAAGAGAGGCCTATGATAACAAAGAAACCACCAAGAAAGTAGTGGTAGCCATAGAAGAAGGAGAAGAGAGATGCACTTACATAGGACATGACCTCACTAAGGAAGAGGAGCATGAGTTGATAACTTTGCTAGGAGAGTACAGAGATGTATTCGCTTGGAGCTACAAAGATTTGAAAGGTGTTGATCCTGACATATGCTCACACACTATCCCCATGACCTCAGATGTCAGACCCTCTAAACAAAAGCCATACACATACAATGACAACTATGCTGCCAAGATCAAAGAAGAGATAGATCGGTTGGTGGAAGCCGGATTTATCTATGAAATTGAGCACACTGAATGGGTATCCCCCATTGTAGTGGTGCCCAAAAAGAATGGAAAATTACGTGTGTGCATTAACTTGAAGAAGGTTAATGCAGCCACTATCAGAGATAGTTATCCGCTTCCTATCATTGAACATATATTAGAGAGGGTAGCAGGCAAAGAAGTGTACAACTTCCTAGATGGATTCTCTGGGTACAATCAAGTAGCAATGCACCTCAAGATCAACATAAGACGGCTTTTGCCACAGAGTGGGGTATATTTGCCTTTTGAGTAATGCCATTTGGGCTTACCAATGCCCTTGCAACCTTCCAAAGATTGATGTGCCATGTGTTTAAAGAGTTCTTGAGGAAGAATTTGGAAGTCTATGTTGATGATCTTTGCGCTCATTCCAACATTAGACAGACACATATACCTGAACTCAGGCAAATCTTTGACAAATGTAGAGAATATCAAGTCTGTCTGAACCCAGAAAAGTGTGTTTTCATGGTCAGGCAAGGCAAGATTCTAGGACACATAGTGTCAAAGAACGACATATCCATGGATGAGGAGAAAGTGAGAGCCATAGCAGAGCTACCAAGGCCAAATAATGTCAAGGAAGTGCAAGCTTTCATGGGGCATTGTGGTTATTACCAACGCTTCATGCACATGTATGCCATCATTGCAAAGCCTCTGTACAGACTCTTGACCAATTTTGTGTGGACTGATGAATGTGAGAAATCTTTCAATGAGCTTAAACGACGATTATGTTCAGCACCAATCTTGACTACACCAGATTGGAATAAACCCTTTCATGTTCACGTAGATGCATCCAATTATGCTATTGGATGTGTGTTAGCACAACCTACTGGTGAAGGTAATATGGATCTTCCAATTGCCTATGCTAGTAGAAAACTAAATGCAGCTGAACGGAAGTATACCACTACTGAGAGAGAAGGATTAGGCATGGTATATGCAGTTAAGAAGTTTAGACACTATTTGCTTGCAAATAAGTTTAAATTCTTTACTTATCATCAAGCGCTGTTGTATTTGGTAAACAAGCCATGCAATACAGGTAGACTGGTGAGATGGTTTCTCTTGCTAATGGAATATGACTTTGAGGTTGTGGTGAGAAAAGGCAAGACACATATGTTGCAGAGCTAAAGAGAGCACAAAGCAGAGAAAAAGACGGGCCCCAAAATTTTTCCGATTTGGACATCATATTTTTGTATCATAACCATTCTTGTAATATATTTTCCGTTGTAAATGCACTAGAGGAGTCCTCTAGATGCATCCCCACAGAAGATTAGAGATTTACCCATGTAAAATAGTAGGAAATTAGTCTTTTAGTAAATAAAGTGCCGGTCTCTTGTGTGAAAGGACCATTTTTAGGGCACAGGTATATAAGTCAAATGTGACTCTTTGTAAAGAACTTTTTGCCAGTGTGAGAATAGAGAGCACAGGAATTCGAATTTGTCTCTTCTTCACTCTGTATCTTCTTCTCTGTGAGCTTGTATGCATGTGTAGTGCTTGGAAAGAGTGCTTGTGAGTGTTGTCTATCCACGAAAGTGTTTATTTGCTGTAGGTAAGGTGTGTGCGAAGTGTAGGAAGTGTTGAAGTGTAGGAAGGTATTTCCCACGACTCAGTATTTTTCTCATAACTTGAAGTAGGAGCGTCCGAATTGAGTGAAACCACTGCCATTGGATGCGTCTTCTCGAGAGCTTTGAAATGCATATGCTATTTTCTATATTTGGAGCTCGGAGCTAGGAGAAAAGTTCAAAATACTGATGGCTGCTGCACCAAGTATCGTGACGCCATGACCAACAGTTGAAGCTTGTTTGGATAAGTCTTTGCCTTGTTTACACTCTTTGAGTAGTTCATTTGCATTGATCATCACATGATTGCATGTCCTCATACACTCGGCTAGGTTTGTATACTCTTTGGATTGATAATTAAAAGCGTGTATCCCCACTATATGCACTTGAGAGGGGATTGAGGTATAGTCTCTTTCTCCGCAAGTCCCTAAGTTGGTACTTAGGTCAACACACTTTTTGGCGCCGTTGCCGGGGAGTGACGAATCAAACCGAGGCATTCGTGTGATGGTAAGTAGCTTTTTTGCATTGAAGTAAGAGGAGGAGTGGTGATTTTCTCTTCTTTGGTAAGTCATTTTCAGTCGCACTAACTACTTCCCATTCTTGGAGTGTGTGTAGTGAGTTGTTAGTCTAGGGAAGTGAGTAGAATGAGTAGAGTAGGAGGAGCAAGGGAGTAGGCTAGGTAGTTAGAGTAGCTTTCACTTCTTGTCTTGTTGTTTCATTCTCAGTAGATAGGGAAAGCCAAGTATAAAAGTAAAAAAAATGCTATTTGAAAATCACTTGTTTCTGAGCAAGTATCGTGGAGAGCGTCGATTGAGTATCGTGTTGGAGCAATTAGGCAATCTGGGGCTACACAGAGCAAGGGGAAGTGATAAAGGAGTTGGAATAGTCTCCAAGGTGAGCACATTATTGCTGTGTGGTGATCTCTTCTCTGTAAATCAAATTTTTGGAACAAACGATCTGCGTCAGGTATCGTTTAGGAGCTGCAGAGGTTATAAAGTGTGATTTGAATGATACAGAGAGAGAGAGGAGAGGGTAGGAGAGCTAGTACAGTAAATTTATTGAAGCAAAATTTAAAAAATCTCTTTAATTTGTTCAAGGGTCAAGTATCGTTTTGCTCCCGCGGTCGAGTATCGCGATACTTAGCAAGTATCGTTTTGCTCATGTGGTCGAGTATCGCGATATTTCCCTCCTATCGGTATCGTTTGGCCAGAGATTGTTTTGATCAAAGATCGCGATATTCACCAGCGATCGTGTATCGTTTGGTTCATATGTCGTGTATCGTTTGGGTCAGAGATCGTGTATCGTTTCAGACTCAGAGATCGTGTATCGTTTGGCTTAAGTATCGTGTATCGCTTCTCAGAGATCGCGATACTTACCAAAGATCGCGTATCGTTTTGTTTAGGTATCGTCGATCGTTTCCACTTCAAAGATCGTGTATCGTTTAAGGGAAGTATCGTGTATCGTTTTCTCCCAAGTATCAAGTATCGTTTTCCATCAGGTATCGTGTATCGTTTTGAGCCAAGTATCGAGTATCGTTTGTGCCAAAGATCGTGTATCGTTTGGTTCATAGGTCGTGTATCGTTTGCACGAGAGATTGGTATCGTTTCGGTCAAAGATCGGTATCGTTTCACTCAAGCGATCCGTATCGTTTATCAGAGATCGCGATATTTATCAGAGATCGGGTATCGCCTAAGTCAGAGATCGTGTATCGCCTGTGTCCAAGTATCGTATATCGTTTGTAGACAGAGATCGAGTATCGTCTGAGATCAAATATCGAGTATCGTTTGAGCCCAAAGATCGTGTATCGTTTTAGGCTAGAGATCGTGTATCGTGGAATCTGGAGTCAAGTATCGTGATCTGGAAAAAAATCCTTTTTCAGTCATTTCCTAGCCAAAGTCTTCTAGAAATTCTGACCTTTAGTGAAGAATCCCAGAGGCTGGAGGGTTGCAAGGGCTGATCAGAGTTGTTAGGTGGATGAACCTGAGATCCGGAAGAACCCTAGGAAGCCGAAGAAGTGTAATCTCTTCTGTAGGTAGTGTAGCAGAGCAGAGTAACCGTTCACATTATTCGGAGACCTCCAGTGAGTCAGAGGAAGAAATTCCCATGGCTTCAGAGGATATGCAGAACACAGTACCCATGATTGGCATGATGTCAATCATTGAGGGAGAGTACAGGACCTCCTTGGAGTATGTGAACACCAACCAAAATGAGATCCCTATTTATTTGGATGGTCTAAACAGATCAGTGGCCAGGCTAAAGAAAGCGTCAGAGGCTTATATAGTGCATAGACCAGCAGTCAAGTATGTAGGAGGTTTTTACACTGACAAAAGAGATATCCAATATATTGTCACGGAGCAACCGGACAACATTAATGAACATGGTGAAGATAATAATGCTTCAAACTTAAATGGAGGTGGGAATGAAGAGCAAGTAACTACACCTAGAGGGAGATCTGCTGTAGCTAGGATTTGGAGGGGAGACCTGATTCCCCAAGAAGACTCCCTAATGGATGTGTATTTGATCAATGGGATAGAGCATCTTCTTAGAGCACAATCTTCAATATGGGAAGCTGCCCCTAATCCAGTAACCATCTATGAGTTACAAGATCCTGATTTCCCCACCATCATCACATATCTGGATAAGAATTAGAGAAGATATTGGCCCTTAACAGAAGCGGAAAGAGCTGAGTTGAAATATCAGAATATCCCAGTGTTTCCCCCTAGGGACCAAGCCACTACTTCAAGAAACCCACTCGGAACATCCCATAATGATTCATGTCAACAGTCGGGCCAAACACAACAAACACGACAAACCCAAATCCCAGTCAGACCACATATGCAGTTCGCAATGCCTGCAAATAACCCTAATTACCAACCCCAACCAACTATTGACCCAAGACATGGAATCCCCACTCCAGTCAGACCACCAGTAGCCAGAGGACCAGGCATACCAATAGGAAGACCAATTTTCCCAGTAATGCCTAGACCACCCGAAGCAGGAAGAAGATTAAGGCCAATTCAAGTGGCCAAATGCATGAGAAACCACTATGATGGCTCTAGTGAACCCTACAATCATATAGCTGAATTCAAACAAGTTATCAGAGCCGAACAGGTAGAAGACTTCTTGATCCAATATGAGTCCTTTGGTCTTACTTTGTCAGACACTGCGTTAGCATGGTTTCAGCCATTGGACCCTAATACTTTTCAAAACATGGAACAAGTCTACCAAGAAATGATTGAGGAATTCACTAAGTCAGGAATTAAAAACAATTCTTCATCATTGATCCATAGCTTTAAGCAAGCCCCTACCGAATCAGTAAGATTGGCCGCAAGAAGATTCAAACAGTATGTGGACAGATGCCCAGTAGAAGAGAGACCTACCCAAAATAAAATGGTATCATTATTTTTGGAAGGATTGTTGAACAGATCTTTGAGATCATTGGTATTTGTAAAGAGAGTTCAGACTTTGCAAGAATGCATGAAGGAATGTATAGACCTAGAAGACAACCTAGCAGAGGACCTGAAAATACCTCAAGGTAGCTTGAAAAGTGAAGATTCGGCCAGTAGCACATCAATCCCTAAAAACAATGTCGAGGAAATAGCCGATTTGGTAGCAAAGAAGTTGAACGTTCAAGGACAGAGGAACTACCCCAATAACCCTATGAGAGTACCCATGCTCAGAAGATGTATGCAGTGTGGAGGTGATCATCCTTCTCACTTGTGTACTAGGGGAGTAGTCCCACCGCCTGCTTATGCTTATAATAGACCCCCTGTCCCAGGACCTCTACAATATTGCAGTGTAGAACAAAAATATACAACTCACAGTACAGAGAATTGCCCTTACAATAGGCAAGCGAGACCAGCACCGCCATACATGAGACCTTATGGATACCCTCAGAGAGATCAAGGAGGTGAAGCTTTTAGATATCCCACTTATCAGCCGCAGGCACCAGTGCCACGACCATATGCGTATGAAGGATACACCCAACCACAACCAGTACTAGGACAACAACCGCCCCATCCTCAGAATGTTGTCTTAGTCAAGAGAGCTCAACCTGAAGAAAATCTAGAGAGAGCAATAGTCCCAGCCACACCTTTGGTTAGTAATGAATCATATGACTCATCATATGACCATAGTCAAGGAGCATATCCCTCTTATGAGAGCTCACTGATAGAATATGGACACACATACGACCCATACGCTTATGACATAGAAACACAAGATAGCTCGTATGGATATGAGCAGGATTATGTGCCAATGATGTACACAGCTCCTAGAGCAACCGTACCACCCCGAACCATGAATAGACCGCCTGTACCCAGAGGACCATGTTACAGATGTGGAGGTCATCACTACATCAGAGAATGCACATTGCCAAACCCACCACCACCACAACGAGTCTGGGAAGGCTACTGTAGTGATTGTGGTAAGGAACACCTTTTTAGAGATTGCCCCAAGAACCCCAACAAGGTCACATCCAACGTGCAAATCAATGTGATAGAAGTAATCGAGTCATCAGGGAGCGATAAGGAATATACTGTACCATTGAAGGCAATAACAAGAGCCAAAGTTAGAGAGACCCTAGAAAAACCTGAAAAACACGATCAAAGTAGCCCAGAATTGAATACACCCACACCACAGAGAGTGGAAGACTCGGAAGAGCCCGAAAAAAGTGTTGTAAGTAAAAGAACCCAAAGATGGAAGAACCGTAGAGATAGAATAAAAGAAAAGAAGTTACTGCAGAAGAAGGAAAATGAGAAGAGCAAACAAAACTCAAAAGAGGAAAATGAAGAAGAAAATAAAAATGAAAAGTACAAAAAAGAAGAGGTAGGATCAGTGTTAGCAGATCCCATGCCGGAAGAATTAGCTATGTGGATTCAGGCATACAAGGCACGAATAAGAGCCGGACCAACCATCGAACAACATGAAAGAGAATATCCTAGAGGTGACCTAGAGAAAGAGAGGTTGGAGATCTGCAAAAAATTGATAGAAGTTGCTCAACAGACCTTAGAAAAACATGTATTGCCATTGCCCAAGACCCGAATTCTTGAAAGAGAATTCCAAGAGTGCATCAACACCAATGACCATGAAAAACCTGAAGTAAGTAAGACACTTAATGGCAATTATTGTGAGGAAAAAAGGGAAGGATCCGTTGTTCCCGAAGTAGAAGGAGAATGGCCTAAAGATTTGTGGGCTAGAGTCCAAGAAGACAGATGGAAGAAAGTAGAAGGAATTGAACCACCTTTTGAAGAGATAGAAGCAGAAGAGGGAATGGAGGTTTCAATACCTGAATTAAATTCAGAAGAAATTTTACCAATGGATCCCAGTGACAAAGGAGATGATGGAGTAAAGGAATTGCCCAATTACACAGGGGAGTACGAACATAATTCTGAATTGTATTGCATCCCCTCAATAAGGAAAAAAGAACCGAACCCATCAGTCCAAACAGCGGACATCATACAACACCTTAAAAAAGTAAAAATCCCTTGTACACTAACGTTAGAGGAATTGTTGAAGGTTAAACCACATTTGAAGGAGAAATTGACCAGCCAATTGGAGGTCAAGACTAGAGAAAAAGAGATGTCTGATGAAGTAAATACTATAAAGATCCCAGTGGATAAGGTAGGAGATTTTAGTGAGGGAGATGAAGGAAACACTTGCCTTCCAATCACCTTTAGGGGTTATACAACCAAAGCCATCTTAGATTCAGGAGCTGGTGTAGGCATTGCTACTAGAGAAATCTGGGAGAAATGGGGAGAACCAGCGTTAAGACCAACGCGTATGAAAATACAAATGGCTGACGGACACACAGAAAGACCCTTGGGATTATTGGAACGAGTAGTTTTCACCACATGCGGAGTTGAATTTGAACACATCTTAGCAATTTGTCAATTTGAAAGGGCAAGCAATTATGAAATGATATTGGGGAGACCTTTCATGAGACAATTAAAGGTGGTGCAAGATTGGGGAAAAGATGCTGTATACCTACAACATGAAGGAACAACCACGAGAATAAATCTCCACACTTATACATATCAAGATGTTCCTCCCTTACAATGGAATCAAATTCACAAGGAAGAAGATGACCAATCAATTCACATCATAGGTTCTAGTGACCAGACTTGGATGAACGAGGACACACATCTATGGATATGTCAAACTGCCAAAAAGGAAGAGGATAGGAGAAAAGGATGGCAGCAAGGGCAAGGAGTAGCTAGGTCTATACAAGATCCAGCTTACATGCCTCAAGTCTTTTTAGATGAAGAATTCGAACCTCATGGCTGGATGGAGATTTTAGCGACCCTTGATGTATGCGTGAATGAAGAAGTGATAACCATGAATGAATGTATTGATGAAGAAGGATATGATGTTAGTCTCTATGTAGTAGTTCTTCAGGAGGCTGAAGAAGGAGAAGTGATAGAGAAAGAATGGAAGGAGGACTATGAGAGCATTGAAATGGAGCCAGAACCAATGGAACCTGAGGATGAAGATCAAACAACAAGCATCACAGCTAATGAAAACAACCAAGAGCCTACACAAAAAGAAGAGCTGGAGTTAGATAAAGAGCCAGAAGGTGAAGAAAACAAGCCACAAGATCAGTTTGAAGTGCCAGCTCACTTCAAGAAATATGAAGTAGAAGAGAGAAAAATTGCTATTCAAATGCCTAAAAGAGAGGCACAGCCGGGAATAGCATATGACAATAAAGAACAAACCAAGAAGATAGTAGTAACGTTAGAAGAAGGAGAAGAACGATGTACTTTCATAGGACAAGATGTCTCATTAGAGGAAGAACAAGAGTTAATACGCCTCATACGAGAATATCGGGATGTTTTTGCCTGGACCTATAAGGACTTGAAGGGAGTAGATCCATCTATTTGTGCCCATAGAATTCCCATGACATCCGAAGCTAAACCTTCTAAACAAAGACCATATATATATAATGATGTGTATTCAGCAAAGATAAAGGAAGAGATAGACAAGTTGTTAGATGCTGGATTCATATATGAGATTGAACACACGGATTGGGTGTCACCTTTGGTGGTTGTACCGAAAAAGAATGGAAAGTTAAGAGTGTGCATTAATTTGAAGAAAGTAAATGCCGCGACCATAAGGGATAGTTATCCATTACCAATTACAGATCATCTCTTGGAAAGGGTGGCAGGAAAGGAAGTCTATAGCTTTCTGGATGGCTTTTCAGGGTATAATCAGGTAGCTATTGCTCCTGAGGACCAGCATAAAACAGCATTCGCAACTGAATGGGGAGTATACGCCTTTAGAGTCATGCCTTTTGGTTTAACTAATGCCCCAACCACCTTCCAAAGATTGATGTGCCATGTATTCAAAGAATTCCTAAGAAAAAGTATGGAGGTCTACGTGGATGATCTTTGTACTTATTCAGCTATACGATCAGAACATATCCCCGAGCTAGAAAAGATCTTTGCTAAATGTCGACAGTATCGAGTATGCCTTAACCCAGAAAAATGTGTTTTCATGGTTAGACAAGGGAAAATATTAGGGCATATTGTCTCCAAAAATGGAATCTCAACAGATGAAGACAAAATCAAAGTAATTCTGGATTTACCAAGACCAAAGACGGCTAAGGAAGTTCAAGCATTTATGGGACATTGTGGATACTATCAAAGATTTATACATATGTACGCCATAATTGCTAGACCTCTCTATGCATTATTGACTCAATTTAATTGGACCGAGGAATGCGAGAGAGCCTTCAATGAGTTAAAGAATCGATTGAGTTCAGCACCAATCCTTCGAGTACCTAACTGGAACAAGCCATTTCATATTCATGTGGATGCTTCCAAGTTTGCCATTGGTTGCATCTTAGCTCAACCTGCCGATACAGGAAAACTAGACCACCCTATAGCCTATGCTAGTAGACAATTAAATCAAGCAGAACGCAATTATACCACCACGGAGAGAGAAGGCCTAGGGATGGTGTACGCAGTCAAAAAGTTCAGACATTACCTGTTGGCAAACAAATTCAAATTCTTCATTGATCATCAAGCCCTACTGTACCTAGTCAACAAGCCTTGTAATACAGGACGACTAGTACGATGGTTTTTATTGCTAATGGAGTTTGATTTTGAGGTAGTAGTCAAGAAAGGAAATACTCACATAAGAGCAGATCACTTATCAAGAATGACCCATGGAGAACCACCCTTAGGAGTACCTGATGATCTGCCAGATACATACCTATTTAACCTGGAAGTATGTCCCCAATGGGCAGAAAATTTGATCCCTATACTTACACATGGACCGAAAGATGGGATCACACCAAACCGAACCCAAGACCTTTGGAAGACTAAGAACCTTCATATCATTGCAGGAAGTTTGTATCACCAAGATTCAAGTGGATTGTTAATGAGATGTGTAGAAGAAGAGGAACAGGAAATGTGGCTTCAGAAAGCACATGTAAACCAATGGAAAACTCATTTGAATGCAAACGGAACATGGCAAACCCTGAAGAGGTTAGGCATATATTGGCCGACCATGCAGAGAGACACACATAATTATGTGTCAGCGTGCCAAATTTGTCAGGAACAAAATCCAGATGAGAACTCAACTCTATGCTATTCCACAATAGCACCAAGATGGAGCATGCCTCTGGTAAAGTTCTTGAAAACTCAAGAATACCTAGAAGGAGCTACTTCAGCAAGGAAACGTGCACTTGTAGAACAAAGTAAGGATTATGCCATTATAGGAAAACAACTTTTTAAACGAGGGAGAAACCAATTAAGAGTGTGCATTCACGAAGACGAATATCTTTCTGTTTTAGAGATGGCCCATACAGGAGCTGCGGGAGGGCACTTCTCTGCAGATAAAACAACAAAAATGATCCTCTTTGCTGGAATGTGGTGGCCAACTCTACACCAAGATGCCATGACATATGTGCAACGATGTGATACTTGCCAACGGACAAAATATCCAATTAGAAGAGATGAAATGCCACTTAGACCCATGATGAGTGCCAGAGCTTTCACAAAATGGGGAATAGACTTCATAGGACCTATTAGCCCACCAGCGAAAGGATCCCATGCCGAATATATAATTGTAGCTACAGACTATCTGACCAAATGGGTTGAAGCCAAAGCAACCAAGAAAAATGACGCAAGAACCACGGCTAAGTTTCTCTTTGAGAACATTTTCACTAGATTTGGACTACCAATAGAAATTGTGAGTGATAGAGGTACGCACTTTGTGAATGAAGTCATAGAAACTCTACTGAATGAATTTTTGGTAATTCATAAGAAATCAGCTCCTTATCACCCACAAGCCAATGGACAAGCTGAGAGTTCGAATAAAATCTTGTGTACAGTTCTCACAAAAATTGTTAACGATGGTAGATCAGATTGGGATAAACAATTACATCATGCTTTATGGGCATTTCGAGTAGCCTGTAAAACCGTCATAGGCACTACTCCTTTTAACTTAGTATATGGACAAAATGCCATTTTGCCAATTGATTTCTTAATTCCCACTCTCAAAGTAGCAACTACTTACGAGTGGACTGGACATGAACTATCAGCTCAATTGGATCAAATAGAAAAACTTCACGAAACTAGGTTACAAGCAGTAGCAGGCATTTATGCTGCTAAGAGGCGACAGAAAGCATACTTTGATGCTCACATTAAGGACAAAAAATTGAAGGAAGGAGATTTAGTTTTGGTATATACCTTGAAACAACATGCAAAGAAGTTGCAGAAGAGGGGATATGGCCCATTAATCATCAATCGTATATCGACAAGTGGAGCCATCAGCTTAGCAACCATAGATGGAGATGTATTACCAAACTACATCAGCGGATGTAGAGTAAAAAAATATCTAGAACCATTGACCGAAGAAACAATGTCTCGATTAATCAAAGGCAAGAATCGATGTATTGAGGAGGAAAGGATACGAGAAGAAGCGAGACAGGAAGCCCTAGAACGAATTAAGAAACGGAAAGAGTGGATGAGAGAAAGAGATGAGAGATATCGACTAGGAGAAGAACTCATCCCAATGGCTAATTTTAGAGCCAATCAAAGCGTAGGTTCAAAGAGAACGCAACCGTATTTAAATTTGGGAGCAGGTAAAACGGAGTACCACTTAGTGGATGCTCTCATTGACACAGGAGCTGCCATAAGCTGTATCAAGCTTTCTTTGACCCAAAAACTCAAGGAGGAAATACGCCCATGGATGGCACAGTTGATAGGAATAGGAGGAACCATTACTCAATGCATGGCTTGGATAAGGAAAGATCAAGTGAAGGAATATCTTCGACGACAGAAGCACTATCGACATCGGAGCAACCAAGCAAGTAACAAAGCAGATAATTTTGAGCAGCAAAGACAACAACGAAGTGCTACAATTTGGATCCCAAGGAAAGTAATAGCCGCTCAACCGGATCGATCGCAAATATGGATTCCTAAATCATGCGCTCCAAAGAAGCTAAACCAAAACGAGGAACCTCAGCATAAGAAGAATCAACAGGGTCTACGAGCAAAACAGCCACAGAAGAATAGCTATTGGAAGAAGAAGGAGTCTGCAGACGCAATACAAGCCAATTTGAGATCCCCAAAACAGATAAAGCAGACTTACTACAGGAGAAGAACCACATTTACCAAGAAGGTGGAGAATACACTACATTCCACCAGAATGAAGCAGATTTGGGTATCGAAAGACAAGACAGACTGCATACATCAAACAACTACTTCCGATTGCACACATATGGAATTGTCAAGACCTAAAGTATGCATAGTAGGGCCACATTACAAGGCCAAGCATTCGGCACATCTTTCTTCTATTTCAGGACAGTCAAGCACATTTTCCTCTTGGGAAATAGGAGAGCACTTGTACATACATTCAGAAAATTACTCCAAAAATAATAACCGCTTCGGCTATAAACTAACTTTTCTGTTTTCCTTTTCATATAAAAATATGAAAATATCTAAAAAATGTGAAAAATCCAGGTATTACCTTTCTCACACCCACGGGAGAGGGACGGCACTACCCACTCGGAGCAACATGACAAACAAATAAAGGAGGAGTTTTGATAATATATGGCCACTAATTCATACTCTATATTGAGTGCAGATGGCGTCTACTACTTCTGAGGCTACACAAGAGGAAGAGGTCCAGCTTCTTCCATTGGAATCAGTAACAAAAGTAAGAGGCCATTGGTTTCGTGATGACCAACCAGTCTCAGAACTTATTTTCATGGCAACTATCAAGATTATGGATAGGGATCATTACTTCCCTATTATGTCTCAAGATTTCAAGACCATAATCCAAGGTTTACCGCATATTGAAGATGTATGGAAGCAGGCAGGCCTAGAGGCATTTCTCAAATTGCCAATCTATGTTCCAGATTTTCAGAGGTGTGCACAAGTAATGAATACCTTACAACCTGCTGCAACAAAAATATCAGTTCCAGAAGCATGGGTATTGGATAAAGTAGGGACATGGAAGACCATCCAATTCACTCATGAACTGATCAATAAAGCTTTTGGATGGAATCAAGAAGGAATTACTAGTGTCAAAGAGGAATGTCATGATCCTAAGAAGAGATCCTTTGTGTAGATTAACAGAATAGACCTCGAAGATGCTGTCCGTCTTGTGCACCAGCATTTCTGTTTCCCTAATATGCACAGATACACGGCACCACAAAAGATCGTAGTACAACTACTATCACATGCCATGAGACAAATTGGGAACAAGGTGAATCTGACAGGGTATGTCCAAGAAAGACTATTTGAAGCCCAGAAGAAATAGGGCCAGAAGAAGTTTTTGAATGGCAGTTCCGCATTAACATTATTGATATATGAAGCCCTTGATATGAAAAATTGCTTACGGGAGATGCCGACATCAGAAGGGCTAGCCAAGTATGCAAAATCCGCTACAGTGCCTAAGAAAAAGAAAGCAATTGTTATGGTTGAAGAAGCTGGAACTAGCTCACAAAAACCCATGAGGGGTACAAAGCGTCTACGGGAGGAGGAAGCCCAAGCTACACCGCAATCAAAGCGAACACATCTATTACCGAAGATCACGACGGCTCAAATGCCTATTACTAGGAGAGATCTTTCCACTGCCCTCGCAGAGACACATCAGTATATGCAAGGGCAGGTAAACTTGAATATTCAAGGTCATCACTATAGACAGGCGAGTCAAGAGAAACCACAACAGAGTACAGAGAAGACTCCAAAACAATCTGGAAGATACAAAGAGCTGGGCATCGATGATTCTAGTACCAACACGAAATCCAGTCCTGAAAAAGACACTCTGGATACTGATATAAGAACAGAAACCCAAGAAGAAGAATGGAATGAAATTAATCAAATGGAAGTGACGCCGGAAAAGAGAGTAGACAAATCTATTGAACCTAAGCATGTCATTCAATTGAATGACACTACAAAGATCAGCATCAAGGAAGATACAACCTGTGTTACATATGTAAAACCACCTATCAAAGAGGAAATCCAAACTCCAGTGAACGTGAATTCGGAGGAGCTACAAAACCACGAACAAATTGTGATCGAGGTGTCAGATGATACACCTCAAGGAAATCAAGAAAACATGGTGGCTGAGCAGAGGATCCAGCTTCAGATTAGGCAGCCCCATGACACTACATTACATGTGGCAGAGGGCAAAGATGTCAATACCGGCGAGGAACCGAGTATACCAAAAACATGGCTAAATGTGGATGTTACTCAACTAAAGCCTGTAGTCAAGCAGATGATTCAAACAGCCATGGACACACAACAGCAAATGATGGACATAGATGCAGAATATGATAGAGCAATGCGAGAAAAGAATCAATTCCAGATAATGAGCGAACAAATGTCATCACAGCTCATCCAGGCACAAAAGGAGATAACGGCCAAAAGCAATGAGTTGCTCGAAACAAAAACGCAATATGAATCATTAATCATTCAGCATCACCAACTCCAAGCACAGCTATCAAATTTACAGAGATTATATGATGCAAGCGAGGCGGACAAAGAAAGAATGAGAACTAGAAGTACTCTGCTAGAGACACAGCTCAAATTATACATGGAAGAGAATGACACGTTACGAAGCAGGAATAAGGAACTAATGAAGTCATTATTATATGATCAACCGATCGAGCAACAGGAATCCTTAGAAACGAAGGAAAAAGAATTAAGAGATCAGATCGCACAATATACAGATTTGCTAAGACAAGAGCGCACACTCAGAGAAGAGTCGGAACAGAAGTACAGTCAAGAGATCAATGAATTAAAAAAGCAGTTAAATACAGCACATGGAAAACTGGCAACAAGCTATAGTGAAAACATGGATAATGTGGCTGAAATCGGAAATGAGTTACTTGCAGCAAAAGATGCACTCAGGGCAGCCATGCAAGAAGTACACGAGAAAGATGAATGCATAGCACAATTAAAGACTCAAATACAAGAGAAAGCACCGATCGGGACACCAGTAGAGCCAATAAAGGAAAATCCTACTGACGAGGTAGAGGTAAGCCCTCCATCTCACCCGATCTATAATTCTCCAATACATGAGCAGATGGCGGATATACATGATGATCATCCGATGCCATACACTGCAAAAATAAGTCAGAAGGAACGGGCACTAGTGGTGTCCCGATTGACGGAGAATTTTGAAAATGAAGTCATTAAAGTAATGAAAGAGGCCAAAATCAAAGGTAAAGACCTGGACAAGATAATGAAGCCTTTCAATATTCCATACGGATTATTGAAAGAGAAAACGAGACGATACATAAAGAAGACCACAAAGAAGAGTCGTGATGAGCAGCTCAATTTTACACAAGACACATTCAAATACAGCCAAGAAGAGTTCGAAGCTGCACAACCAATTTGGAGGAGAAAATTTTTAGAGAAACATCCCACACTATGGGTACATTGGCAAGCAGCACCTTATTTATTACAGGTAAACCCTTCATTTTTTCCTATACCACGCAGGAGGGATACCAGAGAATTTTTGGATATGCAAAAGAATGGCACTATAAATAAACAGTGGCTGAATTATCCTATGCTTCCGAGCCCGCCACATAACTACTTGCCAACAAAAGAATATATGATTAAAACCATCGATTTTGGCTGCAAAATTATGCAACGGTCCCTGACCTAACCGTCAAAATGACCAATAAAATACTTAGCATGATACTTACAGTTTTGAAAGTCTTCAAGCATGCGGCCTACACTTTTTTGAATTTCATCGGCATTAGCCAGGGCACAGAAATCCTCATTTTTGATCTATCAGTTATGCCTAGCCGCCCCACAATAATGGCGTATTATTCCAGATTAATGTTCTTGCCAAGTGTATATATGCAAACTTTTTAAGAAGCCTTCTTTACCGGATTTTTTGAGATTGATTCCGAAATCTTTTTGAAGATGTCGTCAAATTTAAATGCCAGATTAGTGGCATATGAACTTAGCTTCTTCACAGATCACAGACAGCCACCCAATGACGGTGTGAAGGCAGAATGATGGAAACAACTCATGATACGTGAAGCCAATCTGCTAAATGATACAGAGCAAAAAGTATATAAAACATATGCCCGTCGCTTATCAAAGCCTGTCGGGGACGACAGAGTCTAGAAGGGGGGCAATGTTGAGGGAGAATCAAGTAAAAGAAAGAAAAGAAGAAGACAACGAAAGAAGCAGCTTCACTTAAAAGAAATCTCTGAAGACACATCTCTGCACAGAGCCCCGCAGGGGCACACACACCAAGGAAGGAACGCAACCACACAAGGGTGCTTCTACCTCTTGATCTTTGGAAGGTCCAGATCGAAGACTGAAGCACCACATCCTCATACCTTCCACTAGTGGCGTGCGTGGCAACCCGACTTATCAAGCAAGAAAAATGTATCAGGCCTAGAGGATGTAAAACAAGAATTAAGAAGAGGCCGTCAAAACTGAACACCTGTTTTACAAACAGGCAAAATTGAGCAAGGGTTGCGCGTGGACAACAAACTGAAGACAAGAAGTAAAGCCTGTCAAGGGACGACAGAGACGAAGAGGAGGAGAGTGTTGCAGAGCTAAAGAGAGCACAAAGCAGAGAAAAAGACGGGCCCCAAAATTTTTCCGATTTGGACATCATATTTTTGTATCATAACCATTCTTGTAATATATTTTCCGTTGTAAATGCACTAGAGGAGTCCTCTAGATGCATCCCCACAGAAGATTAGAGATTTACCCATGTAAAATAGTAGGAAATTAGTCTTTTAGTAAATAAAGTGCCAGTCTCTTGTGTGAAAGGACCATTTTTAGGGCATAGGTATATAAATCAAATGTGACTCTTTGTAAAGAACTTTTTGCCATTGTGAGAATAGAGAGCACAGGAATTCGAATTTGTCTCTTCTTCACTCTGTATCTTCTTCTCTGTGAGCTTGTATGCATGTGTAGTGCTTGGAAAGAGTGCTTGTGAGTGTTTTCTCTCCACGAAAGTGTTTATTTGCTGTAGGTAAGGTGTGTGCGAAGTGTAGGAAGTGCTGAAGTGTAGGAAGGTATTTCCCGCGACTCAGTATTTTGCTCATAACTTGAAGTAGGAGCATCAGAATTGAGTGGAACGACTGCCATTGGATGCGTCTTCTCGAGAGCTTCGAAACGCATATGCTATTCGCTATATTTGGAGGAGCTGGGAGAAAAGTCCAAAATACTGACAGCTGCTGCACCAGGTATCGTGACGCCATGACCAACAGTTGAAACTTGTTTGGATAATTCTTTGCCTTGTTTACACTCTTTGAGTAGTTCATTTGCATTGATCATCACATGATTGCATGTCCTCATACACTCGGCTAGGTTTGTATACTCTTTGGATTGATAATTAAAAGCGTGTATCCCCACTATATGCACTTGAGAGGGGATTGAGGTATAGTCTCTTTCTCCGCAAGTCCCTAAGTTGGTACTTAGGTCAACACAACATATGAGAGCAGACCATCTCTCTAGGCTCACATCTAGAGAGGCCCCACAAGGAGTATCAGATGACCTTCTTGATGCTTACTTGTTTAACTTGGAAGTTGTACCTCAGTGGGCTAAGTCATTAGTGCCAGTACTGACATATGGGCCTAACCATCGAGTAATAAACACACAGGATAGGGAGATAGTAAAAGCCCAAAAGTACCATATAATGGCAGGAAGTATGTACAAGCATACAGATCAAGGGATCTTAGCTTGTTGTGTGGAAGATGATGAGTATGCCAAATGGTTGCAATTAGCACATGTAAGTGCATTAGAGCAACACTACTCAAAGCAAAGGACCTTACAAACATTAAGGAGATTTGGAGTGCATTGGCCCACTATGGAAGCAGATGTCCATAATTTGTGTAAGGAATGCCCAGTCTATAGCACTAAACCACCAGTCGAACATGCCACTCTTTATCGAGTGTCTTTAGTGCCAGATTGGAGTGAACCATTAGTAGCCTTTCTGAGGATGAAAACATTCCCTCTAGACATGACCTTGGCTAGGAAGAGAAGTTTAGAACAAGAAGCCCTAGACTACTCACTCATTGGAGATAATTTATACAAGCGTGGCAAAGATGGTTACCTTAGACTATGTGTTCATGAGAGCGAATATCTTAAAATCTTGGAAACTGCTGTTGGAGTTAGACGTCTGCGGAAGCACGCGAACAACACAAGGAAGAAGAAGAAGCTTGGAGCACAATACACAAGACTGAATGTATTACTAGAGAATAAACAAAGATAAGTAGCCCATTAGGGCAATAGGCGTATATACAAGCCGGGGGGAAAAACCTCCTAAAGAGGGAAAAAAGTGCCCCGACGGTCCTAGTGTGTTCACACACATCACTACCTAAATATATCAACAAATCCCCCCTGGGAGTGATGCGGTGAACAAGGAGCTGGCACTCATGTATAAGGAAGTGCCAAGCTATGTGGAAATCACTCCACAAAAGGAAGTAAGCCCAAAGCTTTGCGGAAAAACTTCTCCCTAGGTAGAGCCTTCGTGAAAAGGTCTGCAATGTTCTCCTGCGTGGGCACATAGGCCAAGCTGATCTCCCCAATAGAGAATCTCTCCCTAACATAGTGATAATGCACCTCAATGTGCTTAGTGCGAGCATGGAACAGAGGGTTCCTCGCAACTGCCAATGCACTCTGACTGTCACTGAAGATGGTGGTGGCAGAAGACTGGCCAACACCCAAATCAGCCATAAGGCGTCTGAGCCACACACACTCAACAGTCGCTGTGAAAGCTGCCCTATACTCAGCCTCACAACTGGAAGTGGCCACAGTAGGCTGCTTCTTGCTCAACCAAGATATACATGAGCTACCAAGCATGAAGCAAAAACCACTGGTGGACACACGAGTGTCATAGCAACCAGCCCAATCTGCGTCAGAAAAAGCATGCAAATCTGGTAGTAGTGATCCCCCCTTGGGATAAAACAACCCAAGTAGCCGAGTACCACTCACGTAGCAAAAGATGCGCTTAACCGCCTTCCAATGTGTGACTCCTGGGCAATGCATAAACCTGCTCATCTGTGAGACAGCAAACTGAATATCTGGCCGAGTAATGCATAAGTAAATCAAGCATCCAACAGCCTGCTGATAGAGAACAACATCAAATGCATCTCCAGCATCATGAAGACTCAATCGTAAACCTGTCTCCATAGGAGTGGCAATAGGCTTACAGTCTTCAAGGCCAAAACGCTGCAATAATGTGTCAATATATTTCATTTGACACAAAGCCATTCCACCATCAACTTGCATAAACTAAATGCCCAAATAGTGATGAAAATGCCCCAAATCAGACATCTCAAATGAGGCATGCAAATACGCCTTGAAATCAGCAATATGCTTCTCAATAGGGCCAGTGAGCAGCATGTCGTCACCATATACAACAATGATCAGAAGCACATCATTAGCACGCTTAACATATAAGGTGCTTTCAGTTGGACTGTTCTCAAAACCATGTGCAATCAGATAGGCATGTATCTTCTCATACCAAGCACGTGGTGCTTGCTTTAAACCATATAATGCCTTCTTTGTTGATATATTTAGGTAGTGATGTGTGTGAACACTCTAGGACCGCCGGGGCACTTTTTTCCCTCTTTAGGAGGTTTTTTTCCCCCGGCTTGTATATATGCCTATTGCCCTAATGGGCTACTTATCTTTGTACATTCTCTAGT
The DNA here is from genome assembly GCA_020310875.1 of Ceratopteris richardii. Classification (NCBI taxonomy): domain Eukaryota; kingdom Viridiplantae; phylum Streptophyta; class Polypodiopsida; order Polypodiales; family Pteridaceae; genus Ceratopteris; species Ceratopteris richardii. The sequence continues at coordinate 152,498,920 of CM035431.1, read as the reverse complement.
AATACATTCAGTCTTGTGTGTTGTGCTTCAAGCTTCTTCTTCTTCCTTGTGCTGTTCGCGTGCTTCCGTAGACGTCTAACTCCAACAATTGGTATCAGAGCAGGTTGTCGCTTCTTCTAGGGCGCCGTCGACACTCCTCCGTTTGTAGTCTCAGATTCACACGAAATTTGGTGAGCATACTCAGGGTGTTTCCCAGATCAAAACAGCTTCGTTGTGTGGTGCCGAAATCGCGATCTGAGCTCGTTTCGGCCTCCGAACGCACTATCGCAGCGCTTGTGAAGGCTATTTTCATCCTTTTGTGCCAAAGGTATATACCAGTTTCTGTTCGCCAGTTTAAGCGTCTCGAAGTGTGCTACAGGTCTAGCAGAACTCGTCTGGGTAGTTCCGTTCCACTTTTTGAGATACAATCAATTTTTTGCATCAAGGTATTTTGGTCACTGGCCATGGCTGAAAGTAGTGATGTATTCCGTATGTTGGCTGTTGAGGATAAGTTTGATGGTACCAACTACCCATTATGGGCTTATATGATGCGACATGTATTGGTTGCAAAAGGACTGTGGAACATTGTGCAGGGTGTTGAAAGACGTCCTGTTACACCTGCAACTACAGGTACTACAAATATAGGTGCTGGAGCTGATGAAGATGGTGTCAAAGATGATATTGTGCAGATTCCTGTTCACGCTGCTGTTTCTGTTGCACCTACTGCAAAGCAGATTCGTTGGGATGGCCGAGATGCCCAGGCACATGCATTGATAGCTTTGTCTGTCAAACGTGCCATTATTCCTCACATACGCTCTTGCAGAACAGCTAGGGATGCTTGGGATACACTTACCACATTGTACCAAGCTAGGAATGAGGCTCGTGTTGCTTATCTCCGAAAACAGTTGGAGAGTGAGCACATGAATGAAGGTGATTCTATGGACAGTTTCCTAACGAAGATCAAAGATTTGAAGGAACAGTTGATTTCTGCTGATGAGGTTATACCAGATAGATCACTTGTGCAGACCGTTTTGAATGGTCTTCCTGACTCATATCAGAGTTTTGCTTCTACTCTTCGGTTGATGATGAAAGGCAATTCGAATGCCTTATCATTTGAGGAGTTAGTCTCTGTTCTGTTGCAGGAAGATCAGTCCAAGCATAACAGGTCCATTATGCGAGTTGCAGATCAAGCTTTCTTGGCTAGTCAGAAGGGCAAAGGAAAATGGAGCTCTTCTACTAGTAAGCAGAAATCTGCAAATGCTGCACAATCAAAGAACCAAGACAAAGATGACAAAAAATCAGAAAAGCAGAAATTGTTTTCTAAGTACTATAAAGGCAATGATCATATCATAAAGAACTGTCCAAAACTGGCTGCTAAAGAGGCAAAGAAGAAAGAGGCTGGAATGGTTGTTGCAGAGGCCTCTACACCAAAAACAGAGTCTGCAAATCTTGTGCAAGAAGAAGAATGGGCGTTTACTACTGTCTGCAGTTTTGACCCATCTTCTCATGATCAGTGCATGTCTGTAGTAGACTCAGATGTTTGGTACTTTGACAGTGGGGCGACCAAACATATTACCTCGCAGCGCAGTTTCTTCTCTTCACTCGAGCCTGCCCCTACAGGGAATACTGTCACATGCGCCAATAACTCCTCTTATCCTGTTATGGGAGTTGGTAAGATCATTCTAACTAGTGCTGATGGTAGTTCTTTCACTTTGTCAGATGCTTTATTTGTGCGAGGGATCAAAAAGAATCTGTTATCAGTTTCTGCATTAGCCAAGATTGGCTTGGTTGTGAAATTCATTGATGACAGGTGTACAGTCCATGATCTCTCAAATGGCGATGTGATTATTGCTTCTGGCATTTTATGTCGTGGGCTGTATAAGCTCATAGACTATGAAAGATGTGTGAATGATTCGGCATGTGCAGTTCATGATTCTCAGGCTATGTCAGATGCAAAGCTTTGGCATGCACGCTTTGGTCATCTGAATTTTGCTAGTTTGTTACGCATGCAGAAATCTGAAATGGTGTCCTCTTTGCCCAAACTTGAGGCACCTCGAAAACATGTTTGTGAAGGCTGTACTTTGGGCAAAATGCAGCGTTCTTCCTTTCCAAAAGATGGTTCAGTTCGGGCTACGTAGAAATTGCAGCTTGTACATAGTGATGTCTGTGGTCCTATGCAGACACCCTCTTTTGGAAATTACCTTTACTTAATGATTTTCATTGATGATTTTTCCAGGCATGCATGGGTATATCCACTCAAAGCAAAGTCCGAAGTGTTCATGTGCTTCAAACAGTTTTTGGTTTTGGCTGAAAATCTGTCAGCATGTAAAATGGGCACCCTCCGTTCTGATCGGGGGGGGGGGGGAATATATGTCTTCAGATTTTAATGCATTTCTGCCTGAACGTGGGATAAAACACCAGTGTACAGTGTCGTATACACCGCAACAGAATGGAGTTGCTGAACGAAAGAACAGGTCTCTCATGGAGATGGCGAGGTGTATGGTCAAGAGTCAGGCTTTACCTCATAGTTTCTGGCTTGAGGCTGTCATGTGTGCAGCATATGTACTGAACAGGTGTCCCACTAAAGCCTTGCGGTCTATCACTGCATATGAGGCTTGGCATGACCGCAAGCCATCTGTTGCTCATCTGCGTGTTTTTGGTTGTTTGGCATATGCATTAGTGCCTGAACAACATCGCAGAATATTGGATGATAAGGCAGTAAAATGTATTTTTGTTGGGTACAATTCTGAAAGTAAAGGCTATCGTCTGTATCATCCACAGACTAAACGCATTCTGGTTAGCTGTGATGTTGTCTTTGTGGAAGATGCTATTCAGCCATTGCTTTCATGTACTAAGGAGACATCTGTTAGCTCCAAAGACATGTATGATACTTTGATGCCTCTTTTTACAGGTGGACAGTCTAGTGCTGGTCCTAATGAGGCAACTTCTCAGCCTTTGCAGGTTTCATATGATGATGCAGATCATTCCATTTCTGATGCAGATTTACATGATGCACTTGCTGATGAGAGAGTTGATATTGAGCAGGCTAAAACTATGCCAAAATGGCTGGTGCAGACTTTGCGTGACAGCAAATTAGATGCACCTTTGTCATATCGTACTCGTTCAGGCTCTCATAGTGCCTCCTTTGCATCAGATTACTATGCTATGGCTCCATCTAGTCTCTGTGATGAGAATGAGCCTGTTTCTTTTGATGAAGCACAGAATTCAGAAAATTGGATGGCTGCTATGCAATCTGAATATGATGCTATAATGAAGAATGGTACATGGTCTTTATGTGACTTACCTCCTGGAAAGAAGGCCATTGACACTAAGTGGGTATACAAGCTGAAGCGTAAACCTGATGGTACAGTTGACAGGTATAAGGCTAGGCTTGTTGCAAAGGGTTATGCGCAAGAAAGAGGCATTGATTTTGATGAGACCTTTGCACCTACATGCCGTATGACTACTGTTCGGAGCATTTGTGCACTTGCAGCCCATCATGGTTGGAATGTACATGAGTTGGACATTAAAACAGCATTTCTGAATGGTGACTTGCATGAAGAAGTGTATCTTTTTCAACCCCGTGGCTTTGTGTAGAAAGGGCATGAAAACCAGGTGTGCAGGTTAAAGAAGGCATTATATGGTTTAAAGCAAGCACCACGTGCTTGATATGAGAAGATACATGCCTATCTGATTGCACATGGTTTTGAGAATAGTCCAACTGAAAGCACCTTATATGTTAAGCGTGCTAATGATGTGCTTCTGATCATTGTTGTCTATGTAGACGACATGCTGCTCAATGGTCCTATTGAGAGGCATATTGCTGATTTCAAGGCTGATTTGCATGCCTCATTTGAGATGTCTGATTTGGGGCATTTGCATCACTATTTGGGCATTCAGTTTATGCAAGTTGATGGTGGAATGGCTTTGTGTCAAACGAAATATATTGACACATTATTGTAGCGTTTTGGCCTTGAAGACTGTAAGCCTATTGCCACTCCTATGGAGACAGGTTTACGATTGAGTCTTCATGATGCTGGAGATGCATTTGATGTTGTTCTCTATCAGCAGGCTGTTGGATGCTTGATTTACTTATGCATTACTCGGCCAGATATTCAGTTTGTTGTCTCACAGATGAGCAGGTTTATGCATTGCCCAAGAGTCACGCATTGGAAGGCGGTTAAGCGCATCTTTCGCTATTTGAGTGGTACTTGGCTACTTGGTTTGTTTTATCCCAAGGGGGGATCAATACCGCCAGATTTGCATGCTTTTTCTGACTCAGATTGGGCTGGTTGCTATGACACTCGTGTGTCCACCAGTGGCTTTTGCTTCATGCTTGGTAGCTCATGTATATCTTGGTTGAGCAAGAAGCAGCCTACTGTTGCCACTTCCAGTTGTGAGGCTGAGTATAGGGCAGCTTTCACAGCGACTGTTGAGTGTGTGTGGCTCAAACGCCTTATGGCTGATTTGGGTGTTGGCCAGTCTTCTGCCACCACCATCTTCACTGACAGTCAGAGCGCATTGGCAGTTGTGAGGAACCCTGTGTTCCATGCTCGCACTAAGCACATTGAGGTGCATTATCACTATGTCAGGGAGAGGTTCTCTGCTGGGGAGATTAGCTTGGCATATGTGCCCACGCAGGAGAACATTGCAGACCTTTTCACGAAGGCTCTGCCTAGGGAGAAATTTGAAGCTTTCCGCAAAGCTTTGGGCTTACTTCCTTTTGTGGAGTGATTTCCACATAGCTTGGCACTTCCTTATACATGAGTGCCAGCTCCTTGTTCACCGCATCACTCCCAGGGGGGATTTGTTGATATATTTAGGTAGTGATGTGTGTGAACACTCTAGGACCGCGGGGGCACTTTTTTCCCTCTTTAGGAGGTTTTTTTCCGCCGGCTTGTATATACGCCTATTGCCCTAATGGGCTACTTATCTTTGTACATTCTCTAGTAATACATTCAGTCTTGTGTGTTGTGCTCCAAGCTTCTTCTTCTTCCTTGTGCTGTTCGCGTGCTTCCGCAGACGTCTAACTCCAACATTTTTTAACCTGCACACCTGGTTTTCATGCCCTTTCTGCACAAAGCCACGGGGCTGAAAAACATACACTTCTTCATGCAAGTCACCATTCAGAAATGCTGTTTTAATGTCCAACTGATGTACATTCCAACCATGATGGGCTGCAAGTGCACAAATGCTCCGAACAGTAGTCATACGGCATCTAGGTGCAAAGGTCTCATCAAAATCAATGCCTCTTTCCTGCGCATAACCCTTTGCAACAAGCCTAGCTTTATACCTGTCAACTGTACCATCAGGCTTACGCTTCAGCTTGTATACCCACTTAGTGCCAATGGCCTTCTTGCCAGGAGGCAAGTCACATAAAGACCATGTACCATTCTTCATTATAGCATCATATTCAGATTGCATAACAACAATCCAATTTTCTGAATTTTGTGCTTCATCAAAAGAAACAGGCTCATTCTCATCACAAAGACTAGACACAGCCATAGCATAGCAATCTGATGCAAAGGAGGCACTATGAGAGCCTGAACGAGTACGGTATGACAAAGGTGCATCTAATTTGCTGTCACACAAAGTCTGCACCAGCCATTTTGGCATAGTTTTTGCCTGCTCAATATCAGCTCTCTCATCAACAAGTGCATCATGTAAATATGCATCAGAAATGGAATGATCTGCATCATCATATGAAACCTGCAAAGGCTGAGAAGTTGCCTCATTAGGACCAACACTAGACGGTCCACCTATAAAAAGAGGCATCAAAGTATCATACATGTCTTTGGAGCTAATAGATGTCTCCTTAGTACATGAAAGCAATGGCTGAATAGCATCTTCCACAAAGACAACATCACGGCTAACCAGAATGCGTTTGTTCTATGGATGATACTGACGATAGCCTTTACTTTTAGAACTGTACCCGACAAAAATACATTTTACTGCCTCATCATCCAATTTTCTGCGATGTTGTTCAGGCACTAGTGCATATGCCAGATAACCGAAAACATGTAGATGAGCAACAGATGCGGTCATGCCAAGCCTCATATGGAGTGATAGACTGTAGTGCTTTAGTGGGACAATATAGGCCTTACTATGTTATTCTGGACGATTATAATGCAGAAATACAGAGAGTCACGGGTAAGATCCCATCATTCGCTACCCAATTTCAACCAGAAGACCTTCCTCCAAAAGCACAGAAAGGTAGAATCTATCAATCGACGTGGCGGCAAAAACTTCTAGAGACATATCCTGAAATGCTTCGTACCTGGAACCACGCTCCATTGCATCTACTGTACAATCCATGTTATGGCCTTGTTCCATGACGCAGATCATGGAAGGCATTCAACATAAAGGTACAGAATAATGCTCAATGTAAGGAGTGGCTCAATTATCTGTACATTGCACCACCACAGGGACCGTTGTCAGTAGCGTACATGATGTCAACAATTCGACATTGGATGCCTTGACTGAAGCCCATGCCGGATGTTGCAACCCAAATGATGCTCAAAATTTTGGACATGATGCAAGTAGTGCTCAAAACTTTTAGAAATGTAGAAGCACCACAGGTACTTCTACCGGGGTTTACTAATGGAAATTATGATTTGGTGTACGACATGAGCACCACCCCTAGCGTTCGTGTGGCTTACGCTTGGCATGCACACATCAAATACCTCCCCGCATGCTATAAACAGACATTTGAAGACATGTTCAGATCTGGTTTCTGGGAGTATCACTCGGAGGTCTTCGCACTGAAGCCTACACACCTGCTTCATCTCTTTGCATGTGAACAAACTATGTACTCCGAGTACTACACAACACCTCAACCGGATGTCCCAGGTGCAATCAATTGGGATGCGCTACAAGCTGATCTAGCACGAGGATTACAGATCGGAGAACATGAGCTCGCCACCAACGTGATACACTACTATATTGATCACCCTATCGAACAGAGGTCTGTCAGGGGTGACAGACACTAGGAAGGGGGGAGTGTTGGCATACAAGTCATATGAAGAGCATACAAGCACAACGGAGCAGTCATGCACAATATGGAAACAAGGCCTAATCATTTTTTTCCATAAAGTATTTCCAATTCAAGTGATTTTCATCACTACACACACATTGTAAATCCTGTTTTTGGTAGAATAGACTCGATTTTGTTCAAGCCGAGGAGTCCTCAAGCTTGAGGAGTATTAGAATTAGCTACATCCCAATTTTCATAATTTTTAGACTCCGTTTGAGCCCTCAAATAGACTCTAGAACCTAATTTTTAACTAGGCTGGACACTAGGTCTAGACAAGGCCAAAGCTAGTCAGAAATCTATAAAAAGAGCTAGAGAGCCCATTTTTGAGGTTAGATTGTTTGTGAATTGAGCTTATGTAAGAGAATTTTTGACTAATGCAAAGAACTCCATTGTTCCTCTCCTTGTTCTTGCCTTGTGTGCGCATGTGTGTGTATGTGTGTGCATGTTGTGTGCTTCTCACACACACACTTGTGCCATCACTGGCTCATAGTCTTCATACTAGTCCTCACGTCTCCACGGATTGACAATTATGAGGTGGACCTCCTCACATTCGTACTCACCATTGTGCTAGAGTGACAATTTGTTGGATTGAAATTTCCATGCAATCTTCCACTCCATGGATTTGAGTTGGAACTATTGTTTGGTGATGCCTCCAATCCACTCAAAACTTGAGATTCTGCACTTGATTTTTCAGCATTTTCTTTGTCATTTGGTTCAAGATTCAATCCTTCTTTGGCATCTGCATAGAAGCTTGACATTTCATCAAATACCACATCTCTGCTCACCTTTACCTGTCGTGTGAGTGGGTTATAACATTTATATCCCTTTTGCTTAATGGAGTATCCAATGAAGACACACTTTTTTGCTTTTGGATCAAGCTTCATCCTCAATTCATCTGGAACATGTACATATGCAATACAGCCAAAAACTTTCAGATGTGATAAGTTTGGCTTTTTACCTATAAACTTCTCTTCAGGTGTAACTTGATGTACAACAGCAATCGGAGTTCTGTTCATGATGTATACAGTAGTATGCATCGCTTCTGCCCAATAACAATGAGGCATATTCTTCTCAGCAATCAAGGCTCTTACTATTTCTGCAATATGTCTATTTTTGTGCTTAGCCACGCCATTCTATTGTGCTGTGTACCTGCATGAAAACTGATGCCGAATTCCATGATTTATTAGAAAACTGTTGAACTCATTTGACATGTATTCACCTCCTCCATCAGATCTTAATGTCTGAATGTACTTCTTTGTCTGCTTTTCCACCATAGCTTTAAAATTCTGGAAGTGAGTGAACACCTTGCTCTTGTCTTTCATGAAATATACCCATACTGCGTGTATGGTCATCAATGAAAGTAACATAAAACCTGCAACCGCCCATAGATGTGGTCTTTGCTGGACCCGAAACATCTGTATGTACTACTTCTAGTAAATTCTCACTAACATGCTTGTCATGTGGAAATGATGCTCTTGAATGTTTACCAAATTGACATCTTGCACATACCTTTTGCATTTCTGCAACTTTGAAATTTGGTAGTCCATGGACAATCTCCTTTGACTGCATCAATTTCAGCCTTTGCATGTTTGCATGTCCAATCCGTTTGTGCCACATCTCTATATTTGCAATAACTCCTGCACCTTTTGCAAACATGGCAGCATTCATTTTAGGAATCTTCACATTTAAGGTGAACATCCTACCCACTTTGTTTCCTTTGGCAACCAGTCATCCATCCTACTTGTATTCTTCTACATATAATCCATCAGCATTGAACCTGACTTGTAATCCGTGGTCAACCATTTGCCCAATAGAAACTAGATTCTTTGCTATATTTCGAACATGCAGCACATCAGCAAGATGTTTTACCTTTCCATCCTCCATCGATAGTTTTATGTTTCCTGTATGCTCAATAGGATGTGATGTGTCATCACCTGTTTCAACATATCCAAGAACTGGCAATTTTTGCAAAGTACTAAACCATTCTGCATGATTGGTCATGTGATTTGAAGTCCCTAAATCAACATACCAGACATTATCATTTGATTTTGAAACACCAACATACATCGTATTCATCATGTGGTGTTGAACCATGAACAACTTCTCATAATCATCTACACTTGTGGATGCATAGTTGTTTTGCTGCCTTCTGTTATTTTGATTCTTCAACCTGCAATCACGTTCAAAGTGTCTAGGTTTACCACAATTACAACATCCTTTACTGTCATTACTTGAATCATTTCTTTGGAAATTTTTGCGGCCTCTTTGGCTCCCCTAGCTCGAAACTGTCCTCTTCCTCCTGCATGTTTCTGTTGTTGAACTTGATCTTGGTTACTGTTTCCTCTTCCACTTCCAAAACCTCTACCTCTGCCTCTTCCTCTACCAGAGTAGAATACTTGCTCAGAATTAGATTTTCCTTGGGAGTTTTAATCCTCACCAAGATTCTTTTCTTCAATAATCAGCATAGCTACCAGATCAGCAAAATTCGGAATATTTTCCCTAGTGTGTATAGAAGTTCTGAACTACTTATATGCAGCTCCTAAACCACGAAGACACACTTCCACCTTATCATCATCATCTACATTCACACCAATAGATGCAAGTGAATCACATATGCTTTTGATTTTCAAGGTGTAGTCACTTACTGACATGCTCTTCTTCTCTAATGTCTGTAGCTCATTCTTGAGTTACAATTTCCATGCCTTTGTATTGGTCTCATACAATGTGACCAAATTGTTCCAAGCCTCTTTTGGAGTCTTGACATCCTGTATGTGTCCAATCATGCTATCTTGTATGCTAAGAAATAGCCTGTACATTACATTTCATCCTCCTTGATTCCATTCCTCATATGCTCTTACCTGATCTGCAATCTGATTCCTTTCTGGTAACTACGGAGCATTTTCATTCTCTCCTTTGATGTATTTCCAGTAGCCTTTTCCCATCAGAAAATTCATCATTCTGAAACTCCAAGCATGGAAGTTATTCTTGTCCAGCTTATCGCTCATAAGCTGACTCATTCCATCTATGTTTGCCATTTTTGCAGCAATTCACAACACTGCAAAACACTACAAGCAGCACTTCCACTTGAACAATATCGCACTATGACGTGACAATTTGATATCAGAAAAATGCATTTTTCATATATCAAGAGTACACAAAATCACTTGAAATTTTGGATCTGGAATATATGAGTATCGCCAAACACAATACAAGTTATAGTTTCTGAAAATAATTTGGTTTTTTTGTGGGGCCCACTTGGTAAGCTTGAAACGGAGGTCGAGATGGCTCCGAAACTTCGATTTGACAAAAACAAGTGATCCTAAAGGGGTAACTCTCGAAAATATTTTGAGGTCTTCTATCTTCAGGCTGATTTTCGTAGCAAACGGAGGTCGTTTGTGAATCGTGTTTTCTCCATGCCTTGCTGCATAGTCTTCACCGTTGCCTTCTCTAGGAGCTCTCAAGAGCCATGCTGGCTCTGATACTGTTGGAGATAGACGTCTACGGAAGCACGCCAACATCACAATGAGGAAGAAGAAGCTTGGAGCACAAACACACAATACTGAATGTATTACTAGAGAATGTACAAAGATAAGTAGCCCATTAGGGCAATAGGCGTATATACAAGCCGGGGGAAAAAAAACCTCCTAAAGAGGGAAAAAAGTGCCCCGACGGTCCTAGAGTGTTCACACACATCACTACCTAAATATATCAACAAATCCCCCCTGGGAGTGATGCGGTGAACAAGGAGCTGGCACTCATGTATAAGAAAGTACCAAGCTATGTGGAAATCACTCCACAAAAGGAAGTAAGCCCAAAGCTTTGCGGAAAGCTTCAAACTTCTCCCGAGGCAAAGCCTTCGTGAAAAGGTCTGCAATGTTCTCCTGCGTGGGCACATATGCCAAGCTGATCTCCTCAGCAGAGAACCTCTCCCTGACATAGTGATAATGCACCTCAATGTGCTTAGTGCGAGCATGGAACACAGGGTTCCTCGCAACTGCCAATGCGCTCTGACTGTCAGTGAAGATAGTGGTGGCAGAAGACTGGCCAACACCCAAATCAGCCATAAGGCGTCTGAGCCACACACACTCAACAGTCGCTGTGAAAGTTGCCCTATACTCAGCCTCACAACTGGAAGTGGCCACAGTAGGCTGCTTCTTGCTCAACCAAGATATACATGAGCTACCAAGCATGAAGCAAAAACCACTGGTGGACACACGAGTGTCATAGCAACCAGCCCAATCTGAGTCAGAAAAAGCATGCAAATCTGGCGGTAGTGATCCCCCCTTGGGATAAAACAACCCAAGAAGTCGAGTACCACTCTAGTAGCGAAAGATGCGCTTAACCGCTTTCCAATGCGTGACTCCTGGGCAATGCATAAACTTGCTCATCTGTGAGACAGCAAACTGAATATCTGGTCGAGTAATGCATAAGTAAATGAAGCATCCAACGGCCTACTAATAGAGAACAACATCAAATGCATCTCCAGCATCATGAAGACTCAATCGTAAACCTGTCTCCATAGGAGTGGCAATAGGCTTACAATCTTCAAGGCCAAAACGCTGCAATAATGTGTCAATATATTTCGTTTGACACAAAGCCATTCCACCATCAACGTGCATAAACTGAATGCCCAAATAGTGATGTAAATGCCCCAAATCAGACATCTCAAATGAGGCATGCAAATCAGCCTTAAAATCAGCAATATGTGTCTCAATAGGACCAGTGAGCAGCATGTCATCAACATAGACAACAATGATGAGAAGCACATCATTAGCACGTTTAACATATAAGGTGCTTTCAGTTGGACTGTTCTCAAAACCATGTGCAATCAGATAGGCATGTATCTTCTCATACCAAGCACGTGGTGCTTGCTTTAAACCATATAATGCCTTCTTTAACCTGCAAACCTCGTTTTCATGCCCTTTCTACACAAAGCCACGGGGCTGAAAAACATACACTTCTTCATGCAAGTCACCATTCAGAAATGTTGTTTTAATGTCCAAATGATGTACATTCCAACCATGATGGGCTGCAAGTGCACAAATGCTCCGAACAGTAGCCATACGGCATGTAGGTGCAAAGGTCTCATCAATGCCTCTTTCCTATGCATAACCCTTTGCAACAAGCCTAGCCTTATACCTGTCAACTGTACCATCAGGTTTACGCTTCAGCTTGTATACCCACTTAGTGCCAATGGCCTTCTTGCCAAGAGGCAAGTCACATAAAGACCATGTACCATTCTTCATTATAGCATCATATTCAGATTGCATAGCAGCCATCCAATTTTTTGAATTTTGTGCTTCATCAAAAGAAACAGGCTCATTCTCATCACAGAGACTAGATGCAGCCATAGCATAGCAATCTGATGCAAAGGAGGCACTATGAGAGCCTGAACGAGTACAATATGACAAAGGTGCATCTAATTTGCTGTCTCGCAAAGTCTGCACCAGCCATTTTGGCATAGTTTTTGCCTGCTCAATATCAGCTCTCTCATCAACAAGTGCATCATGTAAATCTGCATCAGAAATGGAATGATCTACATCATCATATGAAACCTGCAGAGGCTGAGAAGTTGCCTCATTAGGACCAGCACTAGCCTGTCCACCTATAAAAAGAGGCATCAAAGTATCATACGTGTCTTTGGAGCTAACAGATGTCTCCTTAGTACATGAAAGCAATGGTTGAATAGCATCTTCCACAAAGACAACATCACGACTAACCAGAATGCGTTAAGTTTGTGGATGATCAGACGGTAGCCTTTACTTTCAGAACTGTACCCAACAAAAATACATTTTACTGCCTTATCATCCAATTTTCTGTGATGTTGTTCAGGCACTAATGCATATGCCAAACAACCAAAAACACGCAGATGAGCAACAGATGGCTTGCGGTCATGCCAAGCCTCATATGGAGTGATAGACTGCAACGCTTTAGTGGGACACCTGTTCAGTACATATGCTGCACACATGACAACCTCAAGCCAGAAACTATGTGGTAAAGCCTGACTTTTGACCATGCACCTCGCCATCTCCATGAGTAACCTGTTCTTTCATTCAGCAACTCCATTCTGTTGAGGTGTATACGGCACTGTACACTGGTGTTTTATCCCAGGTTCAGCTAGAAATGCATTAAAATCTGAAGACATATATTCCCCCCCTTGATCAGAACGGAGGGTGTCCATTTTACATGCTGACAGATTTTCAGCCAAAACCAAAAACTGTTTGAAGCACATGAACACTTCGGACTTTGCTTTGAGTGGATATACCCATGCATGCCTGGAAAAATCATCAATGAAAGTCACGAAGTAAAGGTAATTTCCAAAAGAGGGTGTCTGCATAGGACCACATACATCACTATGTACAAGCTGCAATTTCTGCGTAGCCAGAACTGAACCATCTTTTGGAAAGGAAGAACGCTGCATTTTGCCCAAAATACAGCCTTCACAAACATGTTTTCCAGGTGCCTCAAGTTTGGGCAAAGAAGACACCATTTAAGATTTCTGCAGGCGTAACAAACTAGCAAAATTCAGATGAACAAAGCGTGCATGCCAAAGCTTTGCATCTGACATAGCCTGAGAATCATGAACTGCACATGCCGAATCATTCACACATCTTTCATAGTCTATGAGCTTATACAGCCCAAGACATAAAATGCCAGAAGCAATAATCACATCGCCATTTGAGAGATCATGGACTGTACACCTATCATCAACGAATTTCACAACCAAGCCAATCTTGGCTAATGCAGAAACTGATAATAGGTTCTTTTTTATCCCTGGCACAAATAAAGCATCTGACAAAGTGAAAGAACTACCATCAGTAGTAGTCAGAATGATCTTACCAACTCCCATAACAGGATAAGAGGAGTTATTGGCGCATGTGACAGTATTCCCTATAGGGGCAGGCTCGAGTGAAGAGAAGAAACTGCGCTGCGAGGTAATATGTTTGGTCGCCCCACTGTCAAAGTACCAAACATCTGAGTCTACTGCAGACATGCACTGATCATGAGAAGATGGGTCAAAACTGCAGACAGTAGTAAACGCCCATTCTTCTTTGTGCACAAGATTTGCAGACTCTGTTTTTGGTGTAGAGGCCTCTGCAACAACCATTCCAGCCTCTTTCTTCTTTGCCTCTTTAGCAGCCAGTTTTGGACAGTTCTTTATAATATGATCATTTCCTTTACAGTACTTGCAGAACAATTTCTGCTTTTCTGATTTCTTCTCATCTTTATCATGGTTCTTCGATTGTGCAGCATTTGCAGATTTCTGCTTACTAGTAGAAGAGCTCCATTTTCCTTTGCCCTTCTGACTAGCCAGGAAAGCTTGATCTGCAACACGCATAATGGACCTGTTCTGCCTGGACTGATCTTCCTGCAACAGAACAGAGACTAATTCCTCAAATGACGAGGCATTCGGATTGCCTTTCATCATCAACCGAAGAGTAGAGGCAAAACTCTGATATGAATCAGGAAGACCATTCAGAACGGTCTGCACAAGTGAGCTATCTGGTATAACCTCATCAGTAGAAATCAATTGTTCCTTCAGGTCTTTGATCTTTGTAAGAAAACTGTCCATAGAATCACCTTCAGTCATGTGCTCACTCTCCAACTGTTTTCGGAGGTAAGCAACATGAGCCTCATTCCTAGCCTGGTACAAAGTGGTAAGTGTATCCCAAGCATCCTTTGCTGTTCTGCAAGAGCGAATGTGAGGAATAATGGCACGTTTCACAGACAAAGCTATCAATGCATGTGCCTGGGCATCTTTGCCATCCCAACGAATCTGCTCTGCAGTAGGTGCAACAGAAACAGCAGCACGAACAGGAATCTGCGGAATATCATCTTCGACACCATCTTCATCAGCTCCAACACCTGTATTTGCAGTACCTGTCATTACAGGTGTAACAGGACGTCTTTCAACACCCTGCACAATGTTCCACAATCCTTTTGCAACCAGTACATGTCGCATCATATAAGCCCATAATGGGTAGTTGGTACCATCCAACTTATCCTCAACAGCCAACATACGGAATACATCACTGCTTTCAGCCATGGCCGGTGACTAAAATACCTTGATGCAGAAAATTGACTGTATCTCAAAAAGTTGAACGGAACTGCCCAGACGAGTTGTGCTAGACCTGTAGCAGACTTCGAGACGCTTAATCTGGCGAACAGAAACTGGTATATACCTTTGGCACAAAAGGACAAAATAGCCTGCACAAGCGCTGCGATAGTGCGTTCGAAGGCCGAAACGAGCTCAAATCGCGATTTCGGCACCACAAAGCAAAGAAGTTTTGATCTCGGAAACACCCTGAGTATGCTCACCAAATTTCGTGCGAATCTGAGACTACAAACGGAGGAGTGTCGACGGCGCCCTAGAAGAAGTGGTGATCTGCTCTGATACCAATTGTTGGAGATAGACGTCTACGGAAGCACGCGAACAGCACAAGGAGGAAGAAGAAGCTTGGAGCACAAACACACAATATTGAATGTATTACTAGAGAATGTACAAAGATAAGTAGCCCATTAGGGCAATAGGCGTATATACAAGCCGAGGGAAAAAAAACCTCCTAAAGAGGGAAAAAAGTGCCCCCGCTGTCCTAGAGTGTTCACACACATCACTACCTAAATATATCAATAGATACCATGTCACGCGGAAGGAGATAAGGAAGAGAGCTTACACACACACTCTCACTCTCAAGGAGAAGCACACACACAGATTGAGGCAAGGAAGAATGATCTTCTTCTTCTTCTATTACATAAAAAGGAATGTACAAGAATGACCTAAAAACAAGAATACAACAAGTGCAATATATAAACATCAGTACATAAGGGAAAAACCTAATGTCCGTGAATGAGTGAGATGGAAAGGAACAAATGTGCCATCACTCTCAGTAGATAAATCTAATAAAGCTCAATGAAGTAGCCCTAACAAATACCAACGTGACCACTATACATGTTAGAAAAACAAAAAACTGATACGTGTCATCCTGGATCATCACATGTTGAGCTTGATATCTCAACACACTTTGCCAGAGTCTCCAAGTACGTGTACTTGGTCAAGTTAGGGACTTGGAAATTCATGGTGGTGATGAGAGACATCTTTAGATTAAACAAAAATGAGGAAATAATGGAAATTTTGGAATAGGTGGGAATAAATGGGTTTTTGGATCTACCCACCATTATGATAGACATTCCAAGATGCATTGAAGTGATGGAGTTAGTTGATAAGCATACCTAGAGTGAGTATGGCCAAAGGGACTATCTTAGATGAAATGTAACTGATTTTGAAGGGGTGAATAGGGGGATTCATATTAACCAACAGCTTGTTAGGAAAGAACTTTAGTTAGAAGAAGGAACAAATTATAACTTGAATGATATTAAAAAGGGAATGGACCTCTACAAAGACATTAAAAAGTTCATTGATTTTGAGCCAGAGGCAGTGAACATGGTAGTACACTTGTTCCACCAACACTTCTGTTCTATCTAGATGACGAGGTACACCCAACCCAACAAATTTGTAACTTTGGATTTCATGAAGAGAGGACTGGAAAGAAAAATGGAGATGTCTAGTTATATCATCAAGTACATATATGAAGTTGCATCTCACTAGAAGGAAAAGAAATTCTTGGGTGGAGGTCAAATTCTTGTTGGTGCAAGTCAACCACCAATTGATGTTTTGGATAAAGAACTGTAGTCAAAGGATGAAGAAAAGATCAACAATTGAAGATTGAAGATAGAGTATGTTCAAGAAATGAAGCCTTGTATACATATGTACATTAATTTGTAGTTAGCTCACTTATACCTTTTGTATGGTCATGAGCTTGTACATATGTGCCTATATATACAATTAAAAAGTTGGGGCAAGCATGAGATGAGAAGAATTAGAAGTTGTAATAGTCATTAGACACTTGAGAAGTGAGAAAGAACTCTCTCATCATTCAGATGTAAAGTTTTCTGAATAGAAGAAAAATTTGTGCCCGATTTTTACTCTGTTCTCCTTCTGTGTTTGATCATTTCAAGAATCCTTTTGTAGATATCTAACTCCATAGTTAATGAGTCTATGGTTATGGTTTGAGAGCCTTATTGTAAACAGACTGAGAGAATTATGTGTAGGAACATTTGTATGTGAAGAATTGTTAAGTATCTTCTAAAACAGGTGCAATCTCGATGGTCAAAGAATTGATTAGTACTCAGTGCACAATGTAAAGTTTTGCACAAATGAGGATTCAAAATCTAAGTTGGAAGGTAATCCATCTATGGCTAAAAGCATTTGCTTAAACGGGTTCTAGTCATGTTCTATTGCATTTTTGAACTCCTGAATTTCAAAAAATCACATGTTTTCACGTAATTTTTAAAATATCTGTATACTAGTATAAAGGATTTTCAAACATTAGATGTAATTTGCTTGATTTTTGATGGGGGAGTTCTCTTTTTATGACATAGTTCTCGTTTGTTACAACTCTATGTTTGATATTGAATGGAGGGCTTCTTTGAAGGATCAAGAATGGCCGTTATGGCAGGATTAAGAATGGAGGGCCTCTTTGAAGGATCAAGAATGGAGGGCTTCTTTTTTCAATGGAGGGCTTCTTTGAAGGATCAAGAATGGCCGTTATGGCAGGATTAAGAATGGAAGAAGAAAAAAGAACACAAGAGAGGAAGCTAATCTTGGATAAAGAGCAAGCTTTCAAGGTCAAAAAAGAAAATCAATCTCTCCTAGAAGATAATGCCTATCTCCAAGATGAGATCATCGAAATGAGAGAGGAGATAGTCTCAGAGGTGCAAAAAATCAATGAAATGAATGAAGAAAATCAGATTCCTAGATCTCACTTTGAAAAGAAAATGTAAGAGAAAGAGAAAGAGGTACAGGATGTCGGAGCAGAGAGTGCCGCAAAAAGTGAAGAAGTGAAGATATACAAAGAAGCACTGCAGATAAAGGAGGAGGAAATAAAACATCAACAGGAACAATTTAACCAAAAGGAATTTGAAGTTAAAGAAAAGATAAAGATATAGAACATTATAAAAGAAAGTATAATATTCTATATTCCTCATTTGAGAAGATCAAGGAACATAATGAAGAGCTCTTATCAATGTTGGATCAAGATGACAATACAACCATACAGAGCTCAAAAGAATCAAACAAAGCGATGGCATTGGAGAAAGAGTTGTAGTAAATAAAGAAAACAAATCAAAGAATTCAAGAAAAAATGATGAAGAAAGATAAAGCAGAAGAAAAGGCAGTAGACTTGATGTCACAAATGAAGCACATAGCAAAGGAATACAAAGAGTTTAAAATTCAAATTCAAGAAGAGATGCAAAGGTTGTTGATATATTTAGGTAGTGATGTATGTAAAGACTCTAGGACCACCGGGGCACTTTTTTCCCTCTTTAGGAGGTTTTTTTTTTCTGCATATTCCTGCTCGTGCTATAGTTTGTGCTGCACCTACTGCAGAGGAGATTCACTGGGATGGTAGGGATGCTCAAGCACATGCATTGATAGCTTTGTCTGTCAAACATGCCATTATTTCTCACATTCGCTCTTGCAGAACAGCTAAGGATGCTTAGGATACACTTACCACATTGTACCAAGCTAGGAATGAGGCTCGTGTTGCTTACCTCCGAAAACAGTTGGAGAGTGCACACATGAATAAAGGTGATTCTATGGACAATTTTCTAACAAATATTAAAGACTTGAAGGAACAATTGATTTCTGCTAATGAGGTTATACCAGATAGCTCACTTGTGCAGACCGTTCTAAATAGTCTTCCTGATTCATATCAGAGTTTTGCTTCTACTCTTCCGTTGATGATGAAAGGCAATCCAAATGCCTTGTCATTTGAGGAGTTAGTCTCTGTTCTCTTGCAGGAAGATCAGTCCAGGTAGAATAGGTCCATTATGCGTGTTGCAGATCAACCTTTCCTGGCTAGTCAGAAGGGCAAAGGAAAATGGAGCTCTTCTACTAGTAAGCAGAAATCTGCAAATGCGGCACATTTCAAGAACCAAGACAAAGATGAGAAAAAATAAAAAAAGTAAAAATTGTTTTGCAAGTATTGTAAAGGGAATGATCATATCATAAAGAACTGTCCAAAACTGGCTGCTAAAGAGGCAAAGAAGAAAGAGGCTGGAATGGTTGTTGCAGAAGCCTCTACACCAAAAACGGAGTCTGCTAATCTTGTGCAGGAAGAAGAATGGGTGTTTACTACTGTTTGCAGTTTTGACCCATCTTCTAATGAGCAGTGCATGTCTGCAGTAGACTCAGATGTTTGGTACTTTGACAGTGGGGCGGCCAAACATAACCTTGTAGCATAGTTTCTTCTCTTCACTCGAGCCTACCCCTACAGGGAATACTATTACATGCACCAACAACTCCTCTTATCCTGTTATGGGAGTTGGTAAGATCATTTTGACTACTGCTGATGGTAGTTCTTTCACTTTGTCAGATGTTTTTTTTGTGCCAGGGATCAAGAAAAATATGTTATCAGTTTCTCCACTAGCCAAGATTGGCTTGGTTGTGAAATTTGTTGATGATAGATGTATAGTTCAAATCTTTCAAATGGCAACGTGATTATTGCTTCTGGCATTCTATGTCGTGGGCCGTATAAGCTCATAGACTATGAAAGATCTATAAATGTTTTGGCATGTGCAGTACATGATTCTTAGGCTATGTCAGACGCAAAGCTTTGGCATGCATGCTTTGGTCATCTGAATTTTGCTAGTTTGCTACGCCTACAGAAATCTAAAATAGTGTCCTCTTTTCCCAAACTTGAGGCACTGAGAAAACATGTTTGAAGGCTGTTTTCTAGGCAAAATGTAGCGTTCCTCCTTTCCAAAAGATGGTTCAGTTCAGGCTACTAAAAAATTGCAGCTTGTACATAGTGATGTCTGTGGTCCTATGCAGACACCTTCTTTTGGAAATTGTCTTTACTTAGTGACTTTCATCGATGATTTTTCCAGGCATACATGGGTATATCCACTGAAGGCAAAGTCAGAAGTGTTCATGTGCTTCAAACAGTTTTTGGTTTTGGATGAAAATCTGTCAGCATGTAAAATGGGCACCCTCCGTTCTGATCGAGGGGGGGAATATATGTCATCTGATTTTAATGCATTTCTAGCTAAACTTGGAATAAAACACTAGTGTATAGTGCCGTATACACCTCAACAGAATGGAGTTGCTGAATGAAAGAACAGGTCACTCATGGACATGGCAAGGTGTAAGGTCAAGAGTCAGGCTTTACCACATAGTTTCTGGCTTGAGGCTATCATGTGTGCAGCATACGTACTTAACAGGTGTCCCACTAAAGCGCTGCAATCTATCACTCCATATGAGGCTTGGCATGATCGTAAGCCATCTCTTGTGCATCTACGTGTTTTTGGTTGTCTGGCATATGCATTAGTGCCTGAACAACATCGCAGAAAATTGGATGATAAATCAATAAAATGTATTTTTGTTGGGTAAAGTTTTGAAAGTAAAGGCTATCATCTGTATCATCCACAGACTAAATGCATTCTGGTTAGCCGTGATGTATTTTTTGTGGAAGATGCTATTCAGCCATTTCTTTCATGTACTAAGGAGACATCTGTTAGCTCCAAACACATGTATGATACTTTGCTGTCTCTTTTTACAGGTGGACAGTCTAGTGCTGGTCCTAATGAGGCAACTTCTCAGCCTTTGCAGGTTTCAAGTGATGATGTAGATCATTCCATTTCTGCTGCAGATTTACATGATGCACTTGTTGATGAGAGAGCGGATATTGAGCAAGCAAAACTATGCCAAAATGGCTAGTGCAGACTTTGCCTGATACCAAAATTAGATACACCTTTGTCATATCGTACTTGATCAGGCTCTCATAGTGCCTCTTTTGCATCAGATTTCTATGCTATAGCTACATCTAGTCTCTCTGATGAGAATGAGCCTGTTTTGTTTGATGAAGCACAAAATTCAAAAAATTGGATGGCTGCTATGCAATCTGAATATGATGCTATAATGAAGAATGGTACTTGGTCTCTGTGTGACTTGCCTCTTGGCAAGAAGGCCATTGGCACTAAGTGAGTTTACAAGCTGAAGCGTGAGCCTGATGGAATAGTTGATAGGTATAAGGCTAGGCTTGTTGCAAAGGGTTATGCATAGGAAAGAGGCATTGATTTTGATGAGTCCTTTGCACGTACATGCCGTATGACTATTGTTCGAAGCATTTGTGCACTTTTAGCCCATCATGGTTGGAATGTACATTAGTTGGACATTAAAACTGCATTTGTGAATGGTGACTTGCATGAAGAAGTGTATGTTTTTTAGCCCTCGTGGCTTTGTGCAGAAAGGGCATGAAAACGAGGTGTGTAAGTTAAAGAAGGCATTATATGGTTTAAAGCAAGCACCACGTGCTTGGTATGAGAAGATATATGCCTATCTGATTGCACATGGTTTTGAGAACAGTCCAACTGAAAGCACCTTATATGTTAAGTGTGCTAATGATGTGCTTCTGATCATTGTTGTCTATGTTGACAACATGCTGCTCATTGGACCTATTGAGAAGCTTATTGCTAATTTTAAGGCTGATTTACATGCCTCATTTGAGATGTCTAATTTGGGGCATTTGCATCACTGTTTGGGCATTCAGTTTATGCAAGTTGATGGTGGAATGGCTCTGTGCTAAACAAAATATATTGACACATTACTGCAGTGTTTTGGCCTTGAAAATTGTAAGCCTATTGCCACTCCTATGGAGACAGGTTTACGATTGAGTCTTCATGATGTTGAAGATGCATTTGGTGCTGTCCTCTATCAGCAGGCTCTTGGATGCTTGATTTACTTATGCATTACTCGGCCAGATATTAAGTTTAATGTCTCACAGATGAGCAGGTTTATGCATTGCCCAGGTATCAAGCATTGGTAGGCGGTTAAGCGCATCTTTCGCTACTTGAGTGGTACTCAGCTACTTGGGTTTTTTTATCCCAAGGGGGGATTACTACCACCAGATTTGCATGCTTTTTTTGACTCGGAATGGGCTGGTTGCTATGACACTTGTGTGTCCACTTGTGGCTTTTGCTTCATGCTTGGTAGCTCATGTATATCTTGGTTGAGAAAGAAGCAGCCTACTTTGGCCACTTCCAATTGTGAGGCTGAGTATAGGGCATCTTTCATAGCTACTGTTGAGTGTGTGTGGCTCAGACACCTTATGGCTGATTTGGGTGTTGGTCAGTCTTCTGCCACCACCATCTTCACTGACACTCAGAGCACATTAGCAGTTGCGAGGAACCGTGTGTTCCATGCTCGCACTAAGCACATTGAGGTGCATTATCATTATGTTAGGGAGAGGTTCTCTGATGGGGAGATCAGCTTGGCATATGTGCCCATGTAGGAGAACATTGCAGACCTTTTCACGAAGGCTCTGCCTAGGGAGAAGTTTGAAGCTTTCGGCAAAGCTTTGGGCTTAGTTCCTTTTGTGGAGTGATTTCCCCATAGCTTGACACTTCCTTATACATGAGTGCCAACTACTTGTTCACCGCATCACTCCCAGGGGGGATTTGTTGATATATTTAGGTAGTGATGTGTGTGAACACTCTAGGACTGCCGGGGCACTTTTTTCCCTCTTTAGGAGGTTTTTTTCCCCCTGGCTTGTACATATTGCCCTAATGGGCTACTTATCTTTGTACATTCTCTAGTAATACATTCAGTATTTTGTGTTGCGCTCCAAGCTTCTTCTCCTTCCTTGCACTGTTTGTGTGCTTCCGCAGACGTCTATCTCCAACAATTATGTAGAAGGATGAAGGACATCGCAGATGCATTAGGAGCAATTGATGAAGATATTGAAGAGGAAAAATTGGTAAGACAAATTCTCACAGGTTTGAGAGGAGATGAGAAGTGGAAGCCTTTCATTCTATCCACTAAATTTTCACTAGATCATTTCACTCCTGATTTGAATCAATTGCTAGGACATATGCTAAGCTTTGAGCAGGATATCAAAGGTGTTGATAAGAGTACATGTCAAGCAATGTATTCAAAGGACAAGAAGAAAACTAACAAAGGCAAGCAACGATTGAATGAAGATGAAGGCAATACTAGCCAAGCTAACTTCCTAAGAGGAAGAGGTGGAAAAGGAAGAGGAAGAGGTAGAAGAAATAAAGGTGGTGTCAAAGCTTGCTAGATTTGTGTTAAGACTAATCATTTAGCTTATGAATGTTGGCATAATAATCAGAATGGTGGAGGATATGATCAAAACTTTAATTCAAGAGGAAGAGGTGGTAGAAATCAGAGAGGTAATTTCAGAGGTAGAGGTAGTAGAGGTTTCTTTGGAAGAAATGCAGGTAGAGGCTTTCAAAGTCAATCCTACAATAATAACTACTACAAATACGCTTCATATAAAAAAGAGAGTTCAACCTTAATTATGAATGCATCTTGTGAAAGACAAAGTGAAGATCAAAGAGTTTTCTACATTGACTCACGGTGCATCAATCACCTAAGTGGAAACATAGCTTTGATGACTGATTTGGAGAATAAGATGAGTAATCATGTAGTTCAAATAGGTGATAACACAAAGCACATGTTAGAAATGAGATAGGCCCTTGGCTCTTGGCTCATGTCACAAGTCCGTGGTTCCATAGGTCCAGCATATACAACATTAATTTAGCGATCTTCCATATTGACAAAACATGAACATACCACAACTTAATCATACAAATGATGAGATAAAGATAGAGAAAGAATAGACGACATGTGTAAGTTGTTACGTAAGCCATCGCTTACTCATAGTATCATATATACCAATGTTCAATGTACAATGTGGGAGCAGAACTCTCAACCACTCTATGTGATGAGAAATAGATGAATGAGTGAATGTACAAATGTAACAAACATATTCAGATGTATGGGCAGTAATTTGAATATACATGAGATGTGTGACCTTATAGGTTATAGAAGAGTGAATATGAGTGATTGAAAGAGGAAGGATCAGTGTGAAACTGATAATCAACAAACCCACATCTAACCTTAGGCTATGGAAGACCCTAAGTGAGATACGTATGTGAAAAGATCAGATACTTAAAAAGTAGAAAAGGATGCTAACAAGTTTGCTGTCAGAAATCCTCAAACTCATGTGAACACACCTTCTCAAACACCTCATCCAAATATGCATAAAGCATATACGTACTGTTTCTCTTGTACCTATGCCGAATAGGAATCCTCTTGATATGAATGCCACGGCCTCCAAAAACTTCAAGTAGTACCTGTGTGCATAAAGAGAATATGTACCTGAATACTTAACATAAGATGTAAATCTTATGTTAATCACCATCCAATGTCTTTGAAGTAGCCCGACATCCTCTTGTAGAAGATAATCTTCAACTACAACATGTAGATGGCCGATCCTCACCATCAAGCTGCTAATGACCAAGTCTTCTTGCCATGAAAAAGAGATAACCTCCTCTCCATGAGCTAGAGTGTGAGCACACCCTTCATCTTCTCCAAGAAGACTCATTAAGAAGAACTCCATGGCTTCTCCTCAACATGCTTCAAGTTAACACCATGGCTGCCCCATGTGCTAGAAGAAACACCACCTCTATTGAGGTCCAAGCACGAAGGCTTGTGTTGAAAACTAGGTGAAGGATAATTAGAAAGTGATCCAACTTGTTCTTATATAGTAGTGTGTTCTTCTCCTAAAGCATCTTTAATAAAGCACTTCATCCGTAAAACTCTCAACGATCGGTTAAAGAAACAAACTCTATCGCTATCGCGAATTTAGCACCATCGTTGTCTAACTTTTGATAAAGCAAAAGCATAAAAGAAGGTTTTCACGAAATCTGCCGCCGGTGGGGATCGAACACAGAGCGATTCTCTAGGAGGAAGTTTGTCTAGACACGTTGCCAACGCGCTTTACTTGCATAACAACTATCATAGTTATCTACACATACTGTGCTTAGTCTGAGGAAGATGGATTATCTTTGACCAATAAGATATTGATTCCAACAATCCCCCCCTGCAATGTCATATTGGTACAATCTGGACTGGATTTGCAAAGCTGCAAACTATGACAAGCTTCAAGCTTGTTCTCTAGCACTTCAGAACTGACCTTCAAACTTTTTTTTCAAAAATTCTTCTTCAAAATTGAATTTGTCAATTTGACTTTCCTTCAAAAAACCTGAACTTGCTGAATATGAACCATAATACTTGAGAAAATATGCAAACTAGATATCCAATAGTGTTCTCATCAAGCAATCACTGCTTGACAACAAATATAGCATGAACTGTTTCTGAACCTGCTATCTCCTGTTTTCAAAAACCTGAAAACATACACTAGGATCCACATATTTGCATTTACCTTTCAGAAAGGATTTCTCAACGTACTTCTGCTATGTCATGTAAATACACTAAACAAAATCAAGAACTGAATCCTGGAACCTGTGGCTGAGAACTCACAACTTAGTGTATTATGAACACTATTGGTTCATCTTTGATTGTACTCAAGTCAAGTCAAGTCAACTCAATTGAAATCAAATGAAATCAACTGAAATATGAGTTTCATCAAAATATCATATCATGATGTCATCATGTCATCATCCTTTAAATCCTTCATACCTCTTTCCTTCAGAACTTGGTATAAACATATATGTGCGCAATTCTGAAATATACCTTTATGAAATATCAAGCTTCTCTTCAATAGAACTCTGGAACCTTCTCGTGAAGAGGAACATCCTAACAGGAACTTTCTCTAGACATTCTCCTTCTTCCTTCTTCTTTCAAAGCTAGAACATAAAGAGAACCTGACAAAGGAAATATAGGAATACATGTAGGTATGACTCTGCATTCTTTCACATATGGCTGAAAACAAGTCTTCATGTTTCATCACCCCCCTGGATGACGTAACACTAGTATCCAGTATTCTTCAAATTATATCAGACTTTATGAAATCTTGGACGTCCTTCTTCATAAACCTGATCTTTAGTGATCAATACCTATATCTGAAACAAAATCTCTGAACCCTTTTTATTAGCACTGCAGTTGCTAATAACTTTCACTTACGTCTTCAGCTTCCCATATTGTAGAATAAGGTTACCTGATAAAACCTTGCTGAAAGCATTTTAGGATTCGTACCCTTCTGCACATAACAAGTATTTCTATCTCTCTGCAACACAAACCTTATAGAATCTAAATCTTGACTTACTTCTTCCAATGTTAAGAATCTTCACAAACAAAGGATAGACAATTGACTCATAAATACTCAAGATCATACAAGATCTATTCAAGATCAATGATCTCTCTTGTGTAGAATCTGCTCTCATCAAACCTTCATGACTGAATGTTTGATTTGCTACCTGAATGTCTTCAAGAGTCCACGCTTCTCAAAAAGTTGTAAAACTTTTCTTCAAACAAATCCTTCCCAAGAATCTGTAACTCCTACTTGAAACATAAGTGGACAAACTTCTCACCTTGAGAACTCCAAAAGCTGCAAGTTGATACTTCATCTTTTCATATTCAACTCGGGTGAAATGTGATAGTACCTGCTTGATTTTCTTTTGGCCAACTCCACTTCTCAATCAAGTGATAGGATCTAATGGAACACATTTTTGAATACAAACATGTATCCAAAAGTCTAGACAATCATAGAAAGTAGATTCTCTATTGACTTGTACATCAACAAAACTGAATTTTCTAAAGTTTATGAAAATACTGAATATGAGGTAACCTTTTGCAAACATAAATCCTCAACCCAAGTCTTCAACATCTCCTACAAAAAAAACTCTTTTACCTCAAGAGTTAGTTAAAGAAGAAATATACTTCTCTGCAACTTGTCATATACCAAGTAGCTGTGTATTTACACTCCAAGAATTCTTTGAGGGAACATATGAGCTGTATGCTCAAAAGCTTCAACTAAAACATAATTCATATAGATATGAGTCAAAACATATATCTGCTGCTTTTCTTTCTCTCAATGAAATTCTTCGTCAAATCTACTAAATCATGACCAAGTGTAATGCAAAACAAGAAACTGCTTCTTCTTTAACACAAGATGTTCTCGTAGACTTGTCTTTGGATGTAGAGGATAAAATAGGAAAAGTATATGAAAAATATGTGAGAAAAAGAAATCTTACTTTCCCTTTGGAAGTGTTGGACTTTCTTCTTCTGCATCTTTTTTCCACATGATGATGTCAAAATCTTCAAACTTATCTTCCATACCTTTTGTTCTCTTCATCTTGAAGTAGCAAACACTCTTGTCTTCTTCAAATGAATGATAATTTGATAGTAGAAAGTGATACCTGTGATTTGATGTTGATCTTCTTCCTTCATCTTCTCTAAACCATTGTTCTTCCTTGAATTCGAAGTAGTCTTCCCTTCATCAAGTCTCGGTCTTCAAACAATACTTTTGTAAAGTATTTGCATACTCTTCCAAAAATATTTGACTGCTAACATATCATCAACTTTATACTCCACAATGATGAATACACATGTAATTGAATTGTCTAATTCTCAAATCTCTACTCATATAGATTAAGTGTGTATGACAAATGTCAAATGTTAGAAGATGCTTTCAAATCATATGTTGTAAATCTGGAATTCTGGAAACCTGAGAATATGAATGAGCCTTAATGCATTGATGCCAAAGACTTAAAGTTCTGTAACCAAAACCTTAGTGCTCTGATTCCAAATGTTAGAAATGAGATAGGCCCTTGGCTCTTGGCTCATGTCACAGGTCCGTGGTTCCATAGATCCAGCATATACAACATTAATTTAGCGATCTTCCATATTGATAAAACATGAACATACCACAACTTAATCATACAAATGATGAGATAAAGATAGAGAAAGAATAGACGACATGTGTAAGTTGTTACATAAGCCATCTCTTACTCATAGTATCATATATACCAATGTTCAATGTACAATGTGGGAGCAAAACTCTTAACCACTCTATGTGATGAGAAATAGATGAATGAGTGAGTGTACAAATGTAACAAACATATTCAGATGTATAGGCAGTAATCTGAATATACATGAGATGTGTGACCTTATAGGTTATAGAAGAGTGAATATGAGTGACTGAAAGAGGAAGGATCAATGTGAAACTGATAATCAACAAACCCTCATCTAACCTTAGGCTATGGAAGACCCTAAGTGAGATACGTGTGTGAAAAGATCACATTCTTAAAAAGTAGAAAAGAATGCTAACAAGTTTGCTGTCGGAAATCCTCAAAATCATGTGAACACACCTTCTCAAACACCTCATCCAAATATGCATAAAGCATATACGTACTGTTTCTCTTGTACCTATGCCGAATAGGACTCCTCCTGATATGAACGCCACGGCCTCCATAAACTTCAAGTAGTACCTGTGTGCATAAAGAGAATATGTACCTGAATACTTAACATAAGATGTAAATCTTATGTTAATCACCATCCAATGTCTTTGAAGTAGCCCGACATCCTCTTGTAGAAGATAATCTTCAACTACAACATGTAGATGGCCGATCCTCACCATCAAGCTGCTAATGACCAAGTCTTCTTGCCATGAACAAGAGATAACCTCCTCTCCATGAGCTAGAGTGTGAGCACACCCTTCATCTTCTCCAAGAAGAATCATTAAGAAGAACTCCATGGCTGCTCCTCAACATGCTTCAAGTTAGCACCATGGCTGCCCCATATGCTTGAAGAAACACCACCTCTATTGAGGTCCAAGCACGAAGGCTTGTGTTGAAAACTAGGTGAAGGATAATTAGAAAGTGATCCAGCTTGTTCTTATATAGTAGTGTGTTCTTCTCCAAAAGCATCTTTAATAAAGCACTTCATCTGTAAAACTCTCAACGATCGCTTAAAAAACAAACTCTATCACTATCGTGAATTCGGCGCCATCGTTGTCTAACTTTTGAAAATGCAAAAGCATAAAAGAAGTTTTTCACGAAATCTATCGTCGGCGCGGATCGAACACAGATCGATTCTCTAGGAGGAAGTTTTTCTAGCCACGTTGCCAGCGCGCTTTACTTGTATGACAACCATCATGATTAGCTACACATACTATGCTTAGTCGTTTAAGTCAAAGAATGAAGCAAAGATCAACATATGAGGCTTGAAGTCTAGTGCATGGTCAGAAGATGAAGACTTGTAGATACATGTATACTAATCTTTTAATTAGTTCATAGAAACTTTGTATGCTTGATGAGTCGGGATGTAAACATCTATATATACTTGATATAGATGTACGATGAATGTATGAGATGATGAGTGATAAGTTTTAGAAGTCATTAGATACTTTAGAAAGTGAGAAGAACATGAATTATCAATCAGACGTATGTTTTTTTTGAATAGAAGAAAGTTGCACCTAGATCTTTTGCTCAGTGCTCCTTCTGTGTTTATCCTATTGAGGAATGCTTTATTCAGGCTTGGAGAATTTTAAGTAGGAACATTTACATGTGTAAATGTGAAGAAGTGAAGACAGGTGCTCACGAAAATTCGATGATAATGTTCTGATCAGATCTCCCTATGTACAAGTTTTGAGAGCCTAATTGTAAACAGGCTGAGAGAATTTTAAGTAGGAACATTTACATGTGTAAATGTAAAGAAGTGAAGCCAGGTGCTGGTGCAAATTCGATGATAATGTTTTGATCATAGCTCACTCCACAGTGTAAAGTTTTGAGCAAGTAAGCACTCATTCTTTATGTTGAAAGGTAAGCTACTTGTGGCTAAAATCATTTTGAATAAATAGGGTCTAATTTGGGAGAACCATGCATTAGAAGTTGCAGGTGTCAAAGTCGACTACACAAAAAAACAGTTTCAGACGTAGGTACATGATTTGAAGGAAATCTCAAGATAATGAGAAGTTTTAACTTGGAGAAGGTGCGGAATCTTTAGTTGGCACCGAATATAAAGTTTCATTGAAAACTTTACACATTTGGTCAGTTAATAAGTAGATCAAGTGTAGCAGACATCTCTGAGTATTCAGTTTCTTCACAGTTAGTTCAAATCTTGATAATTTGGTAATAGATTTCCAAAATTGGTTGAGGTTATGAGTTATTATTGATATAGAGTGCTCTAACATCAAGGATAACTTGTTCTTTCGGAGATTAACACTCTCCATCAATAATTACCATGCACATTATTAAAAGATAGGAACAATAGGATTAGATAATATAAGGAACTGTATGATAGATATGAGTCAAAGCTCATTAGGTTTTTGCTTCAAAAAATAGTAAGGACACTATACAATTTTGATATATTGGATGTGCCTTTACCCTTTCTATGCCAATCCATAAAAGAATACTAGAATGGCATTTTGGGAAAGGAGTCAGATTATTTTTTGGAATATTTCAATAGTTAGTTCGTCTTATCTAAAGAAATTTTTCACAAAGTAAACCCTCGATGGAGGATGGATTTTTTGGTAGAGCACAAGGAGTGTAGGCATGTGTGGATAGAGGCTCCCATCAGTCTCAGGCTCAATCTAGCATACTATCCCTGTGCCTGAAGATGTGATTGGCCAACATTTTGGGAAAGACAAAGAAGTGGACAGATCCCTAAGGTCTAGTTAAATTTTGTCAAGTTAGCAGGTCTGCCAAGGGGGGGGGGGTTTGGCCAACAAATTCATATATGTTAAATATAATAGATACATTCATTCATATATATTGTGCGAGGTACATGATTACTCTATCATTGCACAAATTAGAATTTTGAAAATGATAAAAGCATGTTTGGATAGCTTCTCAGAGATCAACATCAGAACCCTGAGATTTTCGGGCTTCCATTCCAGGACAAACATGCTACATTTTTATCTAAGTGAGATGCTAGACAGACAATGTCTGATGGCATATTTTATTAGAATAATCTTTATGTAGAGCATCTACCTAGAAACCTTTGAAGATGCATTCACTACCGGCTTTGAAATGGAATCACAGATTTTTAGCAAAGTCTCTTTCGATCCTGAGGTGAGAATAACTGCATATGAAATAGTTTTCATAGAATTTCAAAGTAGAAATATAGTAGATGCTCTAGAGGCCGCAGTTAACTAGACAAAAGCTATTATAGAACTTGTAAATAACATAAAATCCAAAGAAAGACACAAGCATATAAAGCTTCAAGAAGTGTATAGTAGCAAACAAAGCTAAAAAACCGACAACCAAAGGAATGTACATGAAGTTTTGATGAGGACATCAAAAGGTTTAGGAGCAGGAGGATGTTGAAGGTAGAAATATTATAAGCAAGCACATTTCCCTTGTATATATCCAAAAGATAGTTTGATGAAGCTCTAAATTTTGTAAAGCTCAGAAAGACTCTTCCTTGAGTTGTAATAGAGCTATGTAATACATCAAGCAAGTCTTTCAAATAGTTCTAGAAGCTAAAACATGAGAAAATTGTGGTGGTTGGGAACTTGTATATAAGGCCAAAATTATGAAGAGAAAGGGGCTCTTTGATCATTTGTAACTTTTCCTTTCTTGAGAATTGAGTTCTCCTTTGGCATTCTATCTTCTTCTTCATTGTGGTGTCCTTCTTGTGAGATGTTTTCTGTGATGTGTTGTGTGGTTTGGTTAATCATTCAGTTGTAGATGGTGTTGAAGCTTGTTTATGAGATCTATCTTTAGTATTGTCTTTTGTAAATCGAACTTTTCTTACTCTAAAGGAATTCTTCTAATTTAGAAGTGATCACATCAATGCTTTTACTCATAATAAGTGCTTTTGATTATCACATTTGGATTCTATATGAAAAACTGGCATGGGATAGACACTTGAATCACTCAATTAAGTGATATATTCATGGATATATGAGCATTTGAAGATTCCAATGATAACTGGGCATAAAGTCGTGTTTCAAAAAATAGTGTTTAAAAAATTTTTTACTTTTATCAACTCCTTGTGGATCTCATGATTATTTTAACTTCTTTATTTTTTGAATGATGGATTTGTGGTTTGTGAAGCATTAGTCTTTAAGAAACAATCGGGTCAGCTTGTTCTTGGATTGAAAATTTAAAGAGGATTCCTTTCTCTTTTGAAGTGTCATCAAGTCCCTAATGCTACAAAGAGACAGATGTTCTAGAAAGTGTGATGGAAGAAGACAACAATATGTATGTGTATGTCTATGTGTATGTGTATGTGTATGTGTTTATGTGTATGTGTATGTGCATGCATGCATGAACATGTAGATATGTTTGTCCATATGCATTTGTGTATGTATATGTGTAAGTGTATGTATGTATGTGTGTGTGTATGTGCATGTGTATGTGTATGTGTGTGTATATGTGTATGTGCATGTGTATGTGTATGTGTATACGTGTGTGTATGTGCATGCGTGAGCATGCTTGTGAATGTATATGTGTATATGTGCATGTGAATGTGTAAGTGAGAGTATGTTAATTAATGAAAACAAAACAATTTAAATGATATACAAACAATGAAAATTGTACTTACAATAATTATCCATATATTATGTTGGGTGAGCTTCTTGAATAACGTGCAATAAAGAGAGAGAGAGAGAGAGAGAGAGAGAGAGAGAGAAATCAAAAGAGAGAAAGACAGAGAGGGAGAGAGAGAGAGAGAGAGGGAAATTGAAAGAGAAAGAGGGAGAAAGAGGAAAAGAGGGAGAGATATAGAAAGAGAAAGAGAGAGATAAAGAGCAAAAGATAGAGAGAGATTGAGAAAGAGAGAGCTTGATCTCATATGCACAATGCAGATATGAATGTTGGATTGCGATTTGATCAAATGCACACAAAATGACGATCGAAGGGCCATGCATTTTTTATTTTGGTCAAAAGAAACCGTCGCATAAGTGATGTGCATGCGTCACATACGCAATTCTTTGAACCGTCGCATATGGATATGCGATGCTACAAAGCATCGCACATGCGATGCTCCAAATGTGTCGCACATGTGACATTAACATATGGGATGCTTGAATTGACAACATGTATAACCTAAAAAATAGTGTCATTCAAATGATGGTGTGCACTTGACACTCAATGCGACGAGATTGTATCGCGTCAACCGTTGCTATGCCCTTGTATTCCTTGTAGTGCAAAAAGAGAGATATAAGTCTTGAATATTTCCAAGTATTTCCAACCTTCTATGTCTTCATAGTCTAGCGAGGAATATGAATATGTGTACTTGTTTGAGCTATTAAAATCCCTCGTCCTAAAAGCCATCTTCAATGTCAAAAGGGGGTCTGTAACTCTAGACATCTCACAAAAGAAATGTTTCAAACTACAAACATTTTTTTTGTTTCTTAAAAGTTACAATGAATATGGAAAGATGCACACACCCAACCTCGTTAGGTAAAGGCACCCATCAACTTATGATTCAAGTAGATACGTCTAGCCAAAGATCAAAGTTGAGGCTTCCTCAAGATAAGTAAGGGCATGACCCACTAGACCACAAGCTCTTCGACAACTCTACAAATCCTGCCAAACCACTTTTCCTTCACATTGTGATATTTAAATTCTCTGCCGAGTAGGTATCCGTGGACCGTCAGCCGTTCCTCAATTTAAATCTCTGGTTGACGCTATCAGCTCCTCTGTTATCAGGCGTATATACTAATAAGGGATGGCGAGTTCCTAGAAATAGATTGTCCGGGTCTTATGAACGCTGCCCATCATACCCAATTTTAAACACTGTCCGTACCAATTTAGCTACACTACAGTTGACTGGATTATCCTTCTCTATGTTATTAGACACAGAGAGCTCCTCGCTCGTTCTCGTCAACCTCCCCACTAAAGCTCTCTCTCTCTGTCTCTCTCTCTCTCTCTCTCTATCACACACACACACACAAAGAGGTGCGGGCTGACACAGAGTGTGTCTTACTCTCACGGTCACTCGTTTTGCTTCTCTCACAGGCGCACATTCTCTTTCTCTGCCTCTTCCTATCTTACATAAGAGCGAAACAGTAATTGGAGAAAACTTCTTCCTGTCATACTTTGAAGATGCGACTCCTCGCGAGGCCTCGCAATTCATGGATCTCCATAGCTGTGTCCATTGTCTGTCTTAGTTGCATTAATACACGAGCTCAAGAAGGTAGATGGATTTAGCAGAACGTAGTGTCTGTATACCAAAAAGAGATATCGTCAGGTATATGTATACATGCGTGTTTCTGTGTTTTAAAAAAGTGTGTTGGGCATCCTCAACAAATTCATGGGCCAACAAGATCCTATGATGGGTGCATCTTAGACTGCATGTCTGAGGCTGGGATGCTTCAAAGTTCAGCCCTCAGCTTATAATATGGATGATTTGCGCATGTGTAGATATGCATGTGAATATGCATCGTTGAAAGCTAATGCTGATGATCTTCCTCTGAATTTGTCAGGATTCACCAGCTTTGATTGTGTCAGCTTATAATATGAATGATATGCGCATGTGTAGATATGCTGCATATGAATATGCATTTTTGAAAGCTAATGCTGATGATCTCCCTCTGAATTTGTCAGGATTCACCAGCATTCATTGTGGCGGATCCGACAGCTATGTGGATGAAAATGGCATTTCCTGAGTTCCAGATAGTCACTTCAGCAACATTGATGGTAACACAACGACACTTACTCCGCCTGCATCGGCAGGCTCCACAAGTCCACTTTCCACTATCCGGTATTTCCCTGGTGGACAAAACAAGTATTGCTACGTGTTCAACCAGAAGGACCATGGCGTCTCTGAAGGTGCCGCCTACTTGATCCGGGCATCGTTCTGGGCAGGTGCTAAATTACCATATGATGTTCAAATAGCGAATCAAGCAACATTCAAACTTCTCATCGATGCGGATGTATGGGATGAGGTAACCATTAAACTACCCCAGACCAGCAGGGAGGAGATGAGGGAGATTTATGTCTCTGCGTTGAAGGATACAATTGACGTCTGCCTTACAGGAAAGGCCAGCGGTTCAGACATAATCGGTTCAGACATACCCTTCATTTCCTCATTGGTTCTAACGCCCTTACATGAAAATTTGACTTCGGTCCAAAACATGCACAATGCTGCTCACAACCGTGCTTTGATGTCCAGGCACAGAATCAACTATGGTGCAGCCTCTAACAGTCCATGTTACAACATTGTCATCATGTTTGTAATTGCCAGGTGTGATGCTGTACTTATTGATTCTAGCAAACTGGGGTTATTTAACAATGCCAAAGGGTGGGCATGGGTTCGATCCCGGTTGGTCACTATGCAGTGGCGGGACATGAAA
This sequence comes from Ceratopteris richardii, assembly GCA_020310875.1. NCBI lineage: Eukaryota > Viridiplantae > Streptophyta > Polypodiopsida > Polypodiales > Pteridaceae > Ceratopteris > Ceratopteris richardii. Next base: position 152,463,781 of record CM035431.1, on the reverse strand, counting down.
GCCCTCGGAGGTATATTCAAGAAGGCTTTTCATTGCCGGTTCATGTGGGCTCTCTTGGCTAATAGTAGTGCATCCTTTGGGACAGCTCCCAATGTGGAGACCTTTGGGACAATGTCCGATTTCCATAGTCCTTGCCCATGTGAGCTGACAAGTAACCTTCCTCGATTCCCAAGTCTCTAGAGTCGATCTCTAGGTGACCTTGAGTTTTCTAGTCTTTGCCTTGGGGGAGCATGGGCCATACACATGTGAGCTTTCAGTTGTCCTTCTTTGAGTCTTAACTCTCTACTCTCTAGGATATGAGGGGTCCCGTGGGCCATGATGTAAAAAAGTAGTGATTTTTATGTCGAACATAAAAACCTTTTATATCGTTCTTCATTTAAATCTCTAGAATTGTGTGTTTTTTTTTTAACTAGACCTATTTTGGGCAACCTTGAGATTTGTGCATTTTCTAGTGCTGATAATTTGATTTTGATATTATGTAGAGCTAATTACCATTATTTATGATGTTGTATGTATTATTCTATGTGATACATATGCCAGATATAAATAAACTTTATGTGTTGTAACAATAATAATCTCTTTGGATGGAAAAGAACATCGATCTTTATTTTGGATCTGAATGAATTGAACGACCGAAACTATTAATCTCGACTTAAAAATAGGTAAAAGAAAAGCCCTTTTCCTCTTGCCAAGTGGAACTAGACCTCTTGCACTTCCTCTTTTATCAAGTGGCATAACATGTACTTTCCTCCCTCTCTCTTTTCCTTTTTCTGCATGGCATCACTATATCTCACCTCCTAGTTATATAACCTAATTTAAGGGACCTACAAAAAAAAAAGTACAGTAATTGACCTTAGGGGTTAATCTCAAATTAGGCTAATTTTCAAAGTACTCTAGGTCTAATTTCAAATTGGTATAATTGGTCTAATTTCAGAAGAGAGACCAGTTTCCTCAAATTTGTCTAAATTTCCGATAGCGACCAATTTTCACAGAGATACAAATTTCCAAAGTCTAATTTCCTTAGAGCCAATACATAGACAAAAGGTCTTTATTAGCCCACTATAAGCCAAGGAGCCACCAAAAGCATGCAAATGGCTTAGCTAACCATGAGAGAGAAAGTGGTGGCTAGAAATGACAATGAACTAGAAGTGACAAAGGACCAAAAAAGTCAGCCAGAGAGTGACAATAGTGAAGGTGACTATTTGGTGATAGAATGTGGAGGTAGAGTATCGGAGAAGTCAATCAGAGTAGTGGAGGTAACCACCAAGCATAGTTAGACTATAAAAAGAGAAGGAATTGAGAAGCAAAGAAGTAATAGAGAAGCGATAAGTGTGAGAGACAACCATTAGTAATATTCTAGTGAGCACCGAGTGGTGTGCATCGGTGGCTTCACCCTAGTTTCAGAAGCTCAAGGCCTAAAGCTTGGACTAGAGTCTTTGGTCTTGTCACAAAGGGTGGACAAGCAAGGTGAGTCTAGAGGGCTTTTTGTGCTTGAGCAAGTGCATTTGAGGCGACCATTTGTAACCATTGTTCTCTTCCATGTACCTGTATGGTTATCTTCTACCTTACCCATGCATGATTTTAATAAATTAATTCTTTCGGCCTCTTATTTTTGATGATTCTAATTTGAAGTTATCATATCTCTATTGTTTTTTGCAAAACACACACATAGTGCATACTTCGTTGAGTAAAAGAACCCACCTTGAGCACAAAAAGAAAAAGAAATTCCTCTATAGGTGCTCAATTTGGCATGCCTTGGGAGAGTCCTTTGAATTTTTCTCCTTACTGTACTTCTCCTTATTGTTCTTCTTCAAGATCATGTTTGGTTCTACTCTAAATACCTTTAAGCATGCGACATTTTGATCTTTGTTTTTATTCCTTGTTGTTTTCATTGTATGACTGGTTATAATTCTTTTCTCTCATAATTAGTCCAAATTTTTAGCTCAAATTTTAACGCAAATTTTTAGTACAAATGTTTGCCCAATTTTTTGGTCCTTAGTTTTAGCCCAACTTTTTAGTCCAAATTTTGAGTCTAAATTTTTAGCCTAACTTTTTCGTTCAAATTTTTAGTCCAAATTGTCAGCCCAACTTTTTGGTCTAAATTTTTAGATTAACTTTTTAGTCCAATTTTTTAGTCGGAATTTTTAATCTAACTTTGTAGTCCAAATTTTTAGTCCAACTTTTTAGCCCAAATTCTTAGTTTAACTTTTTCGTCCAAACTTTTAGTCCAATTTTTTAGTTCAACTTTTCCAATCCTTTTAGTCTAAAATTTTATAGTCCAATTTTCTCAATCAACTTTCTAGTCCAACTTTTTAGGTTCTTGGATACAAAAATTTTTCATTTTTATCTTTGGTGCTTTGATAATAACTTTGTATATTTTGTTTCTCTCATCCTCTCTATGAGTTCATACAAAAAAGATATAGCCTATGACTCATAGGCAATCTCATAAAGCGGGATCTCTCAGTCCTATCAAGACACCCATCAAAAGCTAGCATAGAAGGACATTTCACTACACACCTCCACGAATACCTCCCAATCCTCTAGCACTAACCACTCCTTCCTCATCCTCATCCATGGAAGGAGTACTTATTCACAACAAAAGAAGGATCATGAATGTTGCTGATATATTTAGGTAGTGATGTGTGTGAACACTCTAGGACCGTCGGGGCACTTTTTTCCCTCTTTAGGAGGTTTTTTTCCCCCGGCTTGTATATACGCCTATTGCCCTAATGGGCTACTTATCTTTGTACATTATCTATTAATACATTAGTATTGTGTGTTTGTGCTCCAAGCTTCTTCTCCTTCCTTGTGTTGTTCGCGTGCTTCCGCAGACGTCTATCTCCAACAATTGGTATCAGAGCAAGTCGTCGCTTCATCTAGGGTGCCGTCCACACTCCTCCGTTTGCAGTCTCAGAATCTCACGAATTTTGGTGAGCATACTCAGCGTGTTTTTGAGATCAAAACAGCTTCGCTGTTGTCTGGTGCCGAAATCATGATCTGAGCTCGTTTCGATCTCCGAATGCACTATCCCAGCGCTTGTGCAGGCTATTTCATCTTTTTGTGCCAAAGGTATATACCAGTTTCTGTTCGCCAGTTTAAGCGTCTCGAACTCTGCTACAGGTCTAGCAGAACTCGTCTGGGAAGTTCTGTTCAACTTTTTGAGATACAGTCAATTTTCTGCATCAAGGTATTTTAGTCACCGGCCATGGCTTAAAGCAGTGATGTATTCCGTATATTGGCTGTTAAGGATAAGTTGGATGGTACCAACTACCCATTATGGGCTTATATGATGCGACATGTATTGGTTGCAAAAGGATTGTGGAACATTGTGTAGGGTGTTGAAAGACGTCCTGTTACACCTCTGACTACAGGTACTGCAAATACAGGTGTTGGAGCTGATGAAGATGGTGTCGAAGAAGATATTCCACAGATTCCTATTCATGCTGCTATTTCTGCTACACCTACTGGAGAGCAGATTCGCTGGGATGGCAGAGATGCCCAGGCACATGCATTGATAGCTTTGTCTGTCAAATGTGCCATTATACCTCACATTTGCTCTTGCAGAATAGCTAAGGATGCTTGGGATACACTTACCACATTGTACCAAGCTAGGAATGAGGCTCGTGTTGCTTACCTCCGAAAACAGTTGGAGAGTGAGCACGTGAATGAAGGTGATTCTATGGACAGTTTCCTAACGAAGATCAAAGACTTGAAGGAACAATTGATTTCTGCTGATGAGGTTATACAAGATAGCTCACTTGTGCAGATCGTTCTGAATGGTCTTCCTCATTCATATCAGAGTTTTGCTTCTACTCTTCGTTTGATGATGAAAGGCAATCCGAATGCCTTATCATTTGAGGAGTTAGTCTCAGTTCTATTGCAAGAAGATCAGTCCAGGCAGAATAGGTCCATTATGCGAGTTGCAGATCAAGCTTTCCTAGCTAGTCAGAAGGGCAAAGGAAAATGGAGCTCTTCAACTAGTAAGCAGAAATTTGCTAATTTTGCATATTCAAAGAAGGAAGATAAAGATGAGAAGAAATCAGAAAAGCAGAAATTGTTTTGTAGGTATTGTAAAGGGAATGATCATATTATAAAGAACTGTCCAAAACTGGCTACTAAAGAGGCAAAGAAGAAAGCGGCTGGAATGGTTGTTGCAGAGGCCTCTACACCAAAAACAGAGTCTGCAAATCTTGTGCAGGAAGAAGAATGGGCGTTTACTACTGTCTGCAGTTTTGACACATCTTCTCATGAGCAGTGCATGTCTGCAGTAGACTTAGATGTTTGGTATTTTGACAGTGGGGCGACCAAACATATTACCTCGCAGTGGAGTTTCTTCTCTTCACTCGAGCTTGCGCCAACAACTCCTCTTATCCTGTTATGGGAGTTGGTAAGATCATTTTGACTACTTCTGATGGTAGTTCTTTCACTGTGTCAGATGCTTTATTTGTGCCAAGGATCAAAAAGAACCTGTTATCAGTTTTTGCATTAGCCAAGATTGGCTTGGTTGTGAAATTTATTGATGACAGGTGTACAGTTCATGATCTGTCAAATGGCGATGTGATTATTGCTACTGGAATTTTATGTCGTGGGCTGTATAAGCTCATAGAATATGAAAGATTTGTAAATGATTTGGCATGTGCAGTAAATGATTCGCAGGCTATGTCAGATGCAAAGCTTTGGCATGCACTCTTTGGTCATCTGAATTTTGCTAGTTTGCTACACCTGCAGAAATCTGAAATGGTGTCCTCGTTGCCCAAACTTGAGGCACCTGGAAAACATGTTTGTGAAGTCTGTATTTTGGGCAAAATGCAGCGTTCCTCCTTTCCAAAAGATGGTTTAGTTCGGGCTACACAGAAACTGCAGCTTGTACATAGTGATGTTTGTGGTCCTATGCATACACCCTCTTTTGGATATTACCTTTAGTTCGTGACATTCATTGATGATTTTTCCAGGCATGCATGGGTATATCCACTCAAAGCAAAGTCGGAAGTGTTCATGTGCTTTAAACAGTTTTTGGTTTTGGGTGAAAATTTGACAACATGTAAAATGGGCACCCTCTGTTTTGATCGAGGGAGGTAATATATGTCTTCTGAATTTAATGCATTTCTGGCGGAACGTGGGATAAAACACCAGTGTACAGTGTTGTATATAGCTCAACAGAATGGAGTTGCTGAACGAAAGAACAGGTCACTCATGGAGATGGCGAGGTGCATGGTCAAGAGTCAGGCTTTACCAGATAGTTTTTGGCTTGAGGCTATCATGTGTGCAGCATATGTACTGAACAGGTGTCCCACTAAAGCACTGCAATCTATCACTCCATATGAGGTTTGGCATGACCGCAAGCCATCGGTTGCTCATCTGCGTGTTTTTGGTTGTTTGGCATATGCACTAGTGCCTGAACAACATCGCAGAAAATTGGATGATAAGGCAGTAAAATGTATTTTCGTTGGGTACAGTTCTGAAAGTAAAGGCTATCGTCTGTATCATCCACAGTTCTGAAAGTAAAGGCTATCGTCTGTATCATCCACAGACTAAACGCATTCTGGTTAGCCGTGATGTTGTCTTTGTGGAAGATGCTATTCAGCCATTGCGTTCATGTACTAAGGAGACATCTGCTAGCTCCAAAGACATGTATGATACTTTGATGCCTCTTTTTACAGGTGGAGAGTCTAATGCTAGTCTTAATAAGGCAACTTGTCCGCCTTTGCAGGTTTCATATGATGATGCAGATCATTCCATTTTTTATGGAGATTTACATGATGCACTTATTGATGAGAGAGCTGATATTGAGCAGGCAAAAACTATGCCAAAATGGTTGGTGCAAACTTTGTGTGACAGCAAACTAGATGCACCTTTGTCATATCGTACTCGTTCAAGCTCTCATAGTGCCTCCTTTGTGTCAGATTGCTATGCTATGGCTGCATCTAGTCTTTGTGATGAGAATGAGCCTGTTTCTTTTGATGAAGCACATAATTCAGAAAATTGGATGGCTGCTATGCAATCTGAATATGATGCTATAATGAAGAATGGTACATGGTCTTTATGTGACTTGCCTCCTGGAAAGAAGGCCATTGGCACTAAGTGGGTATACAAGTTGAAGCATAAACCTGATGGTAGAGTTGACAGGTATAAGGATAGGCTTGTTGCAAAGGGTTATGCGCAAGAAAGAGGCATTGATTTTGATGAGACCTTTGCACCTACATGCCGTATGACTACTGTTCGGAGCATTTGTGCACTTGCAGCCCATCATGGTTGGAATGTACATCAGTTGGACATTAAAACAGCATTCTTGAATGGTGACTTGCATGAAGAAGTGTATGTTTTCAGCACCGTGGCTTTGTGCAGAAAGGGCATGAAAACCAGGTGTGCAGGTTAAAGAAGGCATTATATGGTTTAAAGCAAGCACCACGTGCTTGGTATGAGAAGATACATGCTTATCTGATTGCACATGGTTTTGAGAACATTCCAACTGAAAGCACCTTATATGTTAAGTGTGCTTCTGATCATTGTTGTCTATGTTGATGACATGCTGCTCACTGGTCCTATTGAGAAGCATATTGCTGATTTTAAGGCTGATTTGCATGCCTCATTTGAGATGTCTGATTTGGGGCATTTGGATCACTATTTGGGCATTCAATTTATGCAAGTTGATGGTGGAATGTGTTAGACGGCCGCCAAAAAAGGACAAATGTACTAGGACAGGCGTCTTAAATGTAAAAGAACCTTTCGGGAAATGCGCAGGTAACTAAAGATTCGCGCACCCTTGTAAAAAAATCTTCTATATAAGGCAATGAGAAAAGAGTGGCCGAGAGCCTGTTTTTTTGAGGAATTATAAGCGTACTGTTTGAAGTGTGTAGGTCGTTGAGAGATTGAACTCTACTCTGTTCTGTTCTGTTTTGTGCTCCGTCTAGTCGTTTATTCGCACCTTAGTGCAGAGTTACGAATCGGTTGTATTGCGTTACGAATCTGTTCGGTAATGGTTGAGTGTGTCTCTGAGTGTTATCAAGTTGCAGTGTGTTGTTTGTCAGTTCTTCGGCGGAAAAAGGGAATGTGAAAAGTAGTCCCGAACTGTTTGCTTGTTAACGTTTTCTGTAAGTGACCGAATTCGATACAGTAGTCTATGTTCACTGTTGATTCCGATCACAGGAAGACTAGTATCTGTAATGGTCTGAAGGTGAGTAGGACACTGATAAGTCTGTGACTAGTCGATTGTTATTAGGAGGTTTGTTGTTCGAGTTTAGCATACGGTGAGTTCTCATAACTTCAAGGTATAGATGTCTGTTTGGTATACCTGTCTGTTGTGAAGGAGTGCGTATTAGGTGATCTACGTTTATTGAAGTATATTATTCTATTGGATACAAGTAACCGGACTACTGCTCAGATCGCTATAGCAGGATCAGTTCAGAAGTTCTAAGTCCAGTACACCGAACAGTTATCAGTTGTTCAGAATTGAGTACTGAGCTAAGAGAGAGAGAGAGAGAAAGAGAGAGAGAGAGAGAGAGAGCATTTATGCTTGTGTACGAAGCTGGGAAAATAGTACAGGGCCTCTGTCTAACAGACCCCTACCACTCCCAAGAACCCACGTGGCTAAGAGTTAAGGTACTTTTAATTATCACGGTAGTATTGTTCAGATCAACCAGTTAACCTGTACACGGAAGAATAGAGAGTCGGGTATGCCCAACATTCTAAAGTATTCAAAGTCTGAAATCAGAGTCTGTAGCCTCTAACGGCTAACATTTGGCGCTGTCTGTGGGAAGGTGGCATTAGAGTGCCAGCTGTTTGTCAGAAGCAAACATTCAGTTAACATTCGATTAACTAGCAGTAGCAACAGACCCAGATTGTTGCAAACTGCTCAGATAGTGTTACTGTGCAATGATACATGTCGGTTACTCGGTCTGGCGAAACATATCCTAAGAACCGTAAGGCTGAAGCACGTAAAGCGCTAAAGATAGCCTTGAGAGAAGAAGGCATAACTCAATCTGACCCAGTGGTCAAGCAAATTGAGAACATTACGATTGATTCCGGTCATGTTCCGGTGGAACGATCAACACCTCTGGTACATTCTGGTGCTACTTCGACCCAGCCTATCGAAGATATAGTAATTCCAGAACCTACCAAGACGCCGTTAGAAACCAGTCTAGCAATTTTGAATAAAGACTCAGAGTTATATACGATCAGAAACACTCTAGGAAAAGAGAGTGGTAAAAGCAAAAAAACACTGCATTCTGGCAAAATTTTGGTTCATTCCGGTGATATTCCGGTGATAGAATCACCAACTGTAGGCCAAGGCTTCGCATTTTTTGCGGAATCCTCAGCCCAACCAGCGTGCTTGGAAGAAAGATTTTGGATATTGGATATCCAGAAGGAAGGAAAACTCTTCGAAGCAGAAATCCGACACATTCTAAGTAAAAACAGCACACCGGAAGGCACGCCATCCGGCGATATAAGTTCCGATAGTTCAACCAATCAACCTCAAGATACAGAAGGAAGGCCTAATACACTCACAATGAACAACCAACAACAGCAACAACAGTTATGTCAACCAACGCCGCCTCCAACAGGAATAACATACACGAAATTCGGTGGATTCCTAGGAGATGATCCGGATGCTCACGTACGCACTTTCGAGATAAGTTATGCAGTTCTTAACCATCCACCGGATCAGGCGTATAAGGCCATTGTTTTTCAATCCACACTGGTTAATGAAGAAGCTAGATGGCTTACGGAATACGATATTAATCATTTCGGTACCTATGACGCAGTACGAGACGCTTTTCTGCAACGATTCAAGCTAAAGAAGAATCCCGCCGAAATCTTTGATTATTTACAAAACAACTGACAGAAGGCAAATCAGACTGTCCAGGAGTATGCTACACTCTTTAGAACACACTTGCGGCAGATACCACAGGCCCAGCTAGCTTACCTGATGATGTCATCACTCAGTGGTTCATCAATGGCTTAACCCCACAATTAAAACAGATCATGATCATAAGGTGTGTCGGAGCTATGACACTGGATGCAGTCATTGCCATGGCTCTACAACTAGAATCCAAAGTCGGTGGATTTACAGAAGATCTGGAGTGGTTAAAAACAAACAAAACTATGGCTGAAGACATAACCAGACAAGTATACTGCATCACATGCAAAAATTCAAGTCATACTAGTGCCAATTGTGCACTAAATCAAACGTTTTGCGCTATCTGCAACACTGCCGGACACACCACCGAAAACTGTGTTTACAACGCCAGAATACAGGGAACAGCAACGGTCAATGCAGTTATTTAAGAACATGGACAGCCAGCGAATCACTATGTGCCTCTGCAATTGAGAAACAATCAACTGCAAGGATATCGGAACTACCGAGGAGAGAGGAACAACAATTTTAATGCAAACCGCTGGCAGAACGGACCACCACTGGAAAATCCCAATCTACCATCACCACGCTGTCATTTTTGCGGCGAATTCGGACACATTAGAAGATTTTGCAAAGATGCAGCTGAGTATGATCAAAGGAAGAAGGAGCGACAAAACCCAATGGCCAACATGGTACAAATCACACCAGTAGAAACACAGACTGCTACAGTCCAGACCCGATCCGGTAAACAACTGCAGTCGGTAGCAGAAATATTCGAACCTGGGATACGAGAACAACATAGGATGTATGACAAGGCTAGTCACTGGACCGCAACAGAACCACTAGTGTTCCCAGAACCTATTCAGGTGACACAGGCTTCGTCAACAAAGGAAGGAACGCAACAAAAGGAAGCAACAGCGGAGCCATCATCAGCAGTAGACATAACAGTAGATACTTCTGCATCAGCGGAGACCTCAAGTTCAAAGGAGCAGGACAACCAATCTCAACAGGCCTGGGAAATTTTATCCAAGGAGTCTATCACTTTGCCTCTAGGCCAACTTCTGGCATTAGTACCTGGGATTCGACAACAGTTCCAGCAATAGTTCAGTCCGGTGCCTTCTTGTATTCCGGCAACAGCAGCAGTTCAACCGGAACCTGATTCTACTGTCGATCATTCAGTTCCCTTGATTACAGTATGGTATAAGAATCATAAAATTACGCAGGTATTGATTGATGGAGGCTCTGGTGTTAACATTGCGACTGCAGCCTTATGCAAAAGGTTAGGATGGACCGAAATCGAACCAGTTCAATTTTTTGTCAAAATGGCAGATCAATCTAGAGTCCATCCCGTAGGACTTGTGCGGAATGTACCCATTACTTTACAAGGTACGACCTTCAAAATGAACTTTGTTATACTAGATCTGTCGGAATCCACTTTGGATTACAACCTTCTGTTCGGCCAACCTTGGCTGAAGCATGCGAAGGTAATACAGGACTGATCTGCACAAGAGCTTACGTTCAAAGATGCCAACCGTAGATATGTGGTAAAATTAGATGCTATACAACCTTGTGAACCTCACGCCAGACCATATTTTGCTGAACCAGTCCACATGTTAGATGGACTATCAGATGATGAAGAAGAGGAATTTCTGAAGAATAACGCTGATTTAATGTCTGTAGGAACTGTTGATCTACAGTCTATTATAGATAACTGGAACACTTCAGTTTGTACAATCGTACCTATCACCGAAAAAGCTAAGCAGGAAGATACTGTCCCAACACATGACGATGAATTACAATCACTGTTCAAGTCAACAGACGATACAGAGAAACCGCAACAGTTTTATGTCCCCGAAGACCAGTTGACCACGTACAATCTAGGAGACGAAAATCATCCGCGACCTGTAAAGATAAGGCAAAACTTACCGGAATCATTTAAAGCTGACTTGATTCGACTTCTTCGCGAATTCTCAGACATCTTTGCATGGGATTACAAAGATATGAAAGGATTAGATCCGCGCATCTATCAGCATAGAGTCATGTTGAAGCCTGAAGCTAAACCGAACAAACAGCCCGACTACCGGATGAATCCCAATTATGCATCACAGGTAAAAGCCGAACTTGATAGATTATTAAAAGTTGGATTCATCGTACCAGTAGAACATGCTGAATGGATTTCACCAATTGTGATCGTGCCAAAGAAAAATAAGCAACTACGAATCTGTGTAGACTACCGAAAATTAAACGCACAACAGTACCGGATCCTTTCTCGATCCCCTTTCTGGATACAATGCTCGATAGGGTAGCAGGTCATGAAATGTATTCATTCTTAGACGGATACAGTGGTTACAATCAGGTTAGAATGGCCGAAGCGGATATACCAAAAACTGCATTCATTACCAATTGGGGTGTCTTTGCTTGTACGGTAATGTGGTTTGGATTGAGAAATGCACCAAGCACATTTCAAAGATGCATGTAGGAGATTTTTTCTCCTTATCTTACTTCATTTATGCAAGTATATCTCGATGATTTTTCAATTTTCGGTAAGTTGATAGCACACCTGTTCCATTTACGGTGCTGCTTTCAGAAATGCAGAGAATATAGACTTTGTCTTAACCCAAACAAATCTATGTTTGCGGTTTCGTGTGGCAAACTACTTGGTCATATTGTATCTGCCCAAGGTATCCGAGTAGACCCAGATAAGATTTCGGCAATTTTAGAAGCCCCAGTACCCGCTACTCCAAAAGAAGTAATGTGTTTCATGGGTCAAGTACGGTGGCATGGCAGACACTTACGGTGGCTTGCTCATCTGGTTGTACCACTGAACAAGCTAATCACAAAAGCTCCCCGACAGTTCGAATGGACTCAAGAATGCCAAACTACATTTGATCGACTCAAGTATTTATTGACGCAGGCCCCAATCTTACAACCACCGGACTGGGACAATCCGTTCCATGTTTTTGTCGACGCTTCAGATATTGCGATTGGCAGTATTCTGATGCAGCAAACACATAAGTGGTTTCGCCCCGTTTATTATGCCAGCAGAAGGCTTGCACCTGCAGAAAAGAACTATTCTACCACCGAAAGAGAATGTCTAGGATTAATCTACTCCATCAAAAAATTCAGACATTATCTACTAGGCCGGAAATTCACCTTCCATGTGGATCATGCTGCCCTCGTCTATCTAGTAAGACAACAGCATTTAGGCGGACGATTGGCACGATGGGTGCTACTCTTGCAGGAATTCGACTATGAAGTCATCCACTGACCCGGAAATGCACATGCCTTAGCAGATTTCTTATCTCGCCTAGATTCCGGTGAAGCCCCGATAGGCATAGATGACACGACTCCAGCGATCTATAGTTCTGAGCCACTGACTGATGAGACTGCGGAATCACAAGCACCACCTACATATTACGATCAGATTCTAACTTTTCTCACCGAAGGATGCTTTCCATCCGAGACAGCCAAGGCAGTTCGAAGGAAAATTGCAGTCTTTAGTCGCCGATTCCGGTTAGTTGCTAGAGAACTATATTATGTAGATCACACCGGAATCCTACTTCACTGTGTCCCTCCGCATGAAATTAACTCAGTCATCACGATGGCTCACTCGACCCCTACTGGTGGTCACTTTGCCACAGATTTGACTCACCGGAAAATTCTTCAAGGAGGTCTCTGGTGGCCAACTATGTACAGAGATGTGGCCCAATTTGTCAAACACTACGATAACTATCAAAGGTCTGGACAACCACTGCAACGGCACTTCTTTCCCTTGCAGCCATTCATGCCATTAGAACCATTTCAAAAATGGGGATTAGATTTTATCGGTCCGATCACACCTCCAGCAGTCTTCAGTAACAACAGATACCTACTAACCTGTACAGACTACGCAACAAGATGGGTAGAAGCTTGGGCTTTACGGTCTGCTACAGCGGTTGCAGTAGCAAAGTGTCTACTGAATGATGTCTTTCCACGTTTTGGCTTACCACTGGAAATTGTCTCAGATCAAGGTACTCACTTTGTAAATCAATTAATGAAGGTACTCACCCAATCCTTCCAGGTGACACACAAACTCAGCTCTCCATATTACCCTCGTGCCAATGGTTTGGCCGAAAGTACAAACAAATCACTATTGAATATCCTCCGGAAACTGATCATGGAAGCACCGGAAAGATGGGATCAACTACTACCTACAGTATTATGGGCATATCGAACTACATATAAGGTAACAACAGGCTTGACACCTTTCAAACTAGCTTATGGCTTAGAAGCAATAGCACCCATGGAAGTAGTCATCCCAAGTCTGCGTGTAGCAATCACTCAGAAGATGCTACCAGAAGATTCGTTGGCAGCACGAATGGACGCACTCAGAGAACTTGATGAGCACCGATGGCCCAGCTTTTTAACCATGCGCAAAGTACAACTAAGGCAAGCCAAGACACACGATCGATATTTGAAGACTCCAATCTTTTCGGTAGGTCAGCTTGTACTCTTCTATAACGCAAAGTCGGATAGAGCAGCAGGAAAGTTCAAACTACGATGGTTCGACCCTTTTAAGATCTCAGAACAAATCGGTCTGGCAACTTTTCGGTTGACTACATTGACCGAAAAGCCACTCCCAAAAGTAATCAATGGGTCGAAGCTGCGGCCATATCATCACGCCACTAGCCCGCATTAAATTTTTCGGCGGTGGACCGTGTTTTGTTTAATCTTTTTCTTTCTCTTTATAAATATCCGTGTTTTTTAAAATCTTTATATGACCAGCCGCCCCCTTACCAGTCACTCGAGTATGCATGCCTGCATGAAAACAAGCATCATTCCCGCACTGCACAATGATACCCAACCCCTTTTTCCTCCCCACCGTGTTGTTCCTACTTAACTCTGTCGACAGCGCCGAAAAATGCTATTGTGTTGTATGTTAGTCTTCTGAGCACTCGTGCATTCTGCATCCGTGTTCATAGTCTGTAACAGCAAACACCATGGAAGCGCTAGCCAACTACGCTGCCTTCCGCGATGGTATCCCTACCGAGGTAGGAGAATACCTGCACTGCAGAGGGTTGGCCAACTTCGCTGAGTTGCCTTGGCACTCAGTGGAAGCCCATCCCTTCTTCGCGCAAATCGTCACTGCCATTGCTCAGTCCCCCGCCACCGAACGCCAATGGGTCTTCCTCTCACTCCCTTCGCGAACCGTCATCACCTTCCAAGCGTTCTCTGAAGCCTTCCGCCTCTCCCCGCAAGGCCGAGAAAATGGCCCTAGTATCCCCCTCACCCGCATGACCGAACTGTTCCCCCGATCTTCCTCCAACGAATACGCTATTCTCTGCCGTCCTGAACCCGAACGATCTGCCCTGCAATTCTTAGTCGCCATACTCAATCTTCAGAAGCGCACCTACGGCATCTCACGCCCTTTTTATTCCACCCTAGATTTAGCTGCCCGAGAACCAGTCAATTTCGCCTCCTACTTTTTTCATCGAATCCACAAAGAGTGCATAGCTATAGTGAAGCAACTCCAAAAGGGAACCACCTCGCGCTCTCGCCTTCCTCATATCATATCATTCCTCTTCCCAGCCATCCTTGCCGCACAACCACCACCCCAAGGTCCCGTACTTAGGCACGAAGAATCAGTCCAACCACTCGACGACGATGAAGTAGAAGATGAGGAGATCAACCAACTCTTCCGGAATAAGAGAATCTGGATCAACTCCTCAGAAAGCGAAGCACAAGGATCCGTCGGAAAGGATCAGGACACCCGAAACGAAGAACAAGAAGAGACCTTCCACGACACAGCCACTTCCATCCACAACGAATCATCGGCCGATCACCATGACCAGCAGAATCACACAGAAACAGAACCAGTCTCAACCGAAGAAGCATCAGAACGACGAGAAGACGAACAGCAAGTGGCCAACAGTGCACTCAACACCTTGCTGAAGGCCGTAGAATCCACCATTGCCCACAATACAGGCGAACACCAACCCATCCATCAGGTAACTCACCCTGCATCCCCTGGTCCTCAATCCCCACCAGTCAACCCTCTTCCCCCGCCAATTTCCGAATCCTCTTCATCCTCCCCCAATTATTCACCCCCGACATCCCCCCAAATCCACACCCAAACCTCTGCGCCACCACCACACCCACTTCTCCTTCCCTCCGTTCCGGTCTTTTCCGAACTGGCCGCCATGGGCCAAATGCTCATTACCCTTTCACAACAACTTCCGGTACAGCTGAATGAAGTCACGAACACGATTCGGCAAGATCTACAGCACAAAGTCAACCTCCTGCAAGCCGACATCATCCCTCTCCAAGAAGAAGTCGATGCAGTAAAAGTAGAGAATCATCAATTACAGACGCAATTAGCAGACCTCCAAGCACAGTTTTCGGCACAACAGGCCTTGATACAGCAAAGGGATGCAGCACTGGAGCAGCTTGCCGCCAAAGACCAGCTATTACACGTAGCACACGAAGAAATACGGGAATTGAAGACCGCACTCCAAGAAAAAGAAGACATCAGCTCATCCCTCGAGGAATTGGTCAAAGAAACGAAGGCCCAATTGCAGGAAACCATCCAGAAAAATCAAGACCAACAGAGAGAAGCAGAACAAGTCAAAGACGAGCTACGAAGAGCCCAGGAATGTTTGGACGAGGTGAACAGAATGCTGAGACACCAATTAACCAGGGAAGCCAAATACCAAAAAGATCTAGCAAATGCTCGAAGAGAACGAGATGCATACTCCAAAATGATCGAATTTCAAAACCAGCAACTCGAGCGACTAGATAACCAATTGCGAAATCAGAAGGATCGAGTCACGGATATGCAGCAGAAAGTGACCGAAATGAAGATATCCCGGGACGCTGCATTATCCAATGAGTTTTATTTACAAGAGGCCTTCTTACAGACCCAGACCGAAATTTTGTTAACCCAAGCCATAGCTCTTAGCTCCGTTAGAACGGGCGCTCAGTTATTAGAACCAACTACTTTAGTTCAGATGATAGAAACCATTAAAAAGAAAATTACCCGAACATTTAGGCTCGCCCGAAGCATGTATCTAGAAGGTCTCGTAGCAGAACCATAAGAACCTGTGGGTTCGAGTCCACCGTGCGTGCCAGTGTTAGACGGCCGCCGAAAAAGGGCAAATGTACTAGGACAGGCGTCTTAAATGTAAAAGAACCTTTCGGGAAATGCGCAAGTAACTAAAGATTCGCGCACCCTTGTAAAAAAATCTTCTATATAAGGCAATGAGAAAAGAGTGGCCGAGAGCCTGTTTTTTTTTTAGGAATCATAAGCGTACTGTTTGAAGTGTGTAGGTCGTTGAGAGATTGAACTCTACTCTGTTCTGTTCTGTTCTGTGCTCCGTCTAGTCGTTTATTCGCACCTTAGTGCAGAGTTACGAATCGGTTGTATTGCATTACGAATCTGTTCGGTAATGGTTGAGTGTGTCTCTGAGTGTTATCAAGTTGCAGTGTGTTGTTTGTTAGTTCTTCGGCGGAACAAGGGAATGTGAAAAGTAGTCCCGAACTGTTTGCTTGTTAACGTTTTCTGTAAGTGACCGAATTCGATACAGTAGTCTACGTTCACTGTTGATTCCGATCACAGGAAGACTAGTATCTGTAATGGTCTGAAGGTGAGTAGGACACTAATAAGTCTGTGACTAGTCGATTGTTATTAGGAGGTTTGTTGTTCGATTTTAGCATACGGTGAGTTCTCATAACTTCAAGGTATAGACGTCTGTTTGGTATACCTGGCTGTTCTGAAGGAGTGCATATTAGGTGATCTACGTTTACTGAAGTATATTATTCTATTGGATACAAGTAACCGGACTACTGCTCAGATCGCTATAGCAGGATCAGTTCGGAAGTTCTAAGTCCAGTACACCGAACAGTTATTAGTTGTTCAGAATTGAGTACTGAGCTAAGAGAGAGAGAGAGAGAAAGAGAGAGAGAGAGAGAGAGAGAGCATTTATGCTTGTGTACGAAGCTGGGAAAATAGTACAGGGCCTCTGTCTAACAGACCCCTACCACTCCCAAGAACCCACGTGGCTAAGAGTTAAGGTACTTTTAATTATCATGGTAGTATTGATCAGATCAACCAGCTAACCTGTACATGGAAGAATAGAGAGTCGGATATGCCCAACATTCTAAAGTATTCGAAGTCTGAAATCAGAGTCTGTAGCCTCTAATGGCTAACAAATGGCTTTGTGTCAAAGGAAATATATTGACATATTATTGCAGCATTTTGGCCTTGAAGACTGTAAGCCTATTGCCACTCCTATGGAGACAGGACTACGATTGAGTCTTCATGCTGTTGGAGATGCACTTGATGCTGTTCTCTATCAGCAAGTTGTTGGATGCTGTATTTACTTATGCATTACTCGGCCAGATATTCAGTTTGTTGTCTCATAGATGAGCAGGTTTATGCATTGCCTAGGAGTCACGCATTGGAAGGCGGTTAAGCGCATCTTTCACTACTTGAGTGGTACTCGGCTACTTGGGTTGTTTTATCCCAAGGGGGGATCACTACCGCCATATTTGCATGCTTTTTCTGACTCAGATTGGGTTGGTTGCAATGACACTCGTGTGTCCACTAGTGGCTTTTGCTTCATGCTTGGTAGCTCATGTATATCTTGGTTGAGCAAGAAGCAGCCTACTGTGGCCGCTTCCAATTGTGAGGCTAAGTATAGGGAAGCTTTCACAGCTACTGTTGAGTGTGTGTGGCTCAGACGCCTTATGGCTGATTTGGGTGTTGGTTAGTCTTTTGCCACCACCATCTTCACCGACAGTCAGAGCACATTGACAGTTGCGAGGAACCCTGTGTTCCATGCTCGGACTAAGCACATTGAGGTGCATTATCACTATGTCAGGGAGAGGTTCTCTGCTGGGGAGATCAGCTTGGCATATGTGCCCACATAGGAGAACATTGCAGACCTTTTCACGAAGGCTCTGCCTAGGGAGAAGTTTGAAGCTTTCCGCAAAGCTTTGGGCTGACTTCCTTTTGTGGAGTGATTTCCATATAGCTTGGCACTTCCTTATACATGAGTGCCAGCTCCTTGTTCACCGCATCACTCCCAGGGGGGATTTGTTGATATATTTAGGTAGTGATGTGTGTGAACACTCTAGGACCGCCGGGGCACTTTTTTCCCTCTTTAGGAGGTTTTTTCCCCCCGGCTTGAATATACGCCTATTGCCCTAATGGGCTACTTATCTTTGTACATTCTCTAGTAATACATTCAGTATTGTGTGTTTGTGCTCCAAGCTTCTTCTCCTTCCTTGTGCTGTTTGCATGCTTCCGCAGACGCCTATCTCCAACAAATGTTTTTCAGCTCTTTTATTAAGAATTAGCATAGAATTTCTAGCATTCAAAGGAGCTTCCCATGAGGACCAAGGCGACCATGTGCGAAGATTCTTATCGTTCTGCAAGAGCCAGAGGCTTCATGATCGACAAGACACCTTTCTTGCTCTCTTCCCTACTACCTCGGGGAGCATCACTGATTGATGGTTTGGCCAATATGAGGATGGACATTTTACAATATGGGATTCTGTTAGCTCACAAAATGGTTGCTTTTTATGCACTAATATGTTTGTATTTGGCAGGGGAATTTGTTTGATTGCAGGAACTTGAAGAATTGATCAAATGGTTGACGAGAGGTATTTGCAACTACATGACAACTTCTTGGGCAGAGAGGAACGCTGTCAAGGTTTGGATTTTGGGGCTATAGTAATTATGAGCATGTTTAGGATGCAATCACCTTTTTGAGCAGAATCAAATCTCACATGCAGCCGATTAGAGAGAGACATTCATCACTATCATTTGCTCAGCTTGCAAATGCTTGCCACCTAGAGCATACAAGGTGTTTAACAGGCTTCCACACCGGGATGCTGTTACATGGACATCAATGATTGGAGCTTTTCCACAAGCAGGATTGTGGCAAGTGGTTGGGATAGGCTGGTGAGATTAACGACGGATTTCATGTGTTTGAAGGACGTCCAAAGCAAAATGTTGTGGAGTCGAGCTCGATTATCATGGGATATGTTGAGTTGGGCTTTAGCGACACAGCTCCTTGCCTTTTTTCCAAAAGATGCAGAAAGAAGGTATTTAGTCAGATGTGATATCTATAGTTTGCATCCTGAAGGCTTGTGGTTGTGTGTTAGCATAGAACAAGGCAACATCATTCATGGTTATGTTATGAAACAGGGGTTTGAAATGGACATGCATAAGGACAGTGCATTGATTTGCATGTATTCACGTTGTGGAAGCCTCACTGATGGTGTGATGTGCTTGAGGGGCTGCAAGTTCATAATGTTGTGGTTTTCAATGTCATGATAACTGGTTTTGCAAAGAATAATAATTTCAGTTTGGCTCTGAAAACCTACATTGCTATGGAAGGAAGTGTTTTGCTTTATTAGGATAGGAATTACTGGTCGATTTAAGCAGAAATCCAAGGCACCTCAAATTGAAGAAAGTCTTCAGAGTGGAAATCATTTAAGCTACCCAGTTCCTAGTTATTGGAGCATTTTGCAAGGACCAAATCCAACAGTTGGTAGTTTTGATAACGGCACAAGTTTTGTTGAGAGGTCATAGTAGTATCGCACAGGGCGTTCAACATATGGAAGTATGGTGAATGTTCAAGCTGTGGCCCTCAAATTGTTGACTGATGATGATGACATGACTCTACAAGAGAAGGCAAGGCTATTTGCAAAACTTTCTCCATGACCCGTCAATTTCTATGGGATTAGATTACCATCAAAGAACTTGAAAAAATGAAGGTACATGGAAGAGAACTTTAGAACCCCATGGGAAATATGTCAGCAAGGTCTATCTATTTAGAAGAAAATGTGAAATATTATTAGGCTCATGGGTTTGCGTACATGACAAAGGATCCCTTGTATGCATGTTGTATGTTCCTTTGAGCAGGATTTGAGAGTTGGCAAAGCCATTGTTACACTGAATGGAAGGGAACAAGGTAAAATGTCCAGAATAGAAGAGATGTTGGCCTTCTTGCTCCTTGGGGATCTGCATAGAGCTTGCAAAGCCTACGTGCGTTTACATCATGATTCTCAATGATATTATTACGAGCGATCAGAGCCTCAAAACGAAATTTGGCTAGTGATGGTGAAGTCAAAAAGGAGAAAACAGAAAAGGGGGAATCGGCAGTGAACTGGTGGCCCTCTGTCAGAGGAAGGCCACAACATTTGAGGAGGAAGCGTAACAGTTTTTGGCCCGGAGTTTGGAGGAAGGTTCTCCATAAAGAAGGGAGGGCACACACATCAAAGGCTTGTTGGAGAAACACTCACTAATTAGACATATATTTGAAGGTCAAATCTTAGGAAGAAAACCCCATGCCTATGTGAAGGGACAAATTCACAAATGTATCATATTTGTAAAGTTAGTTCACTTTAGTTCTAGAAGTTTTTTAAAATCACGAGAATACGAAAATCTATATAAGTTAGTTTGTATCAACTGACGCGGAGAGAGAGAGAGAGAGCAAGAGAGAAGAAGTAGAAGAAGGAGTTCATTTTATACGACTGAGTATAGTCGGACTTCTCTGAGTGAGAAATCATCTGTAAAACTTCTGAGTTTTCATAGCTGTGAGAAAGAACTGAGTAAAGTTCTGTGTATGAGTCTCTCTCCATCATCTCCATGTTTGCCTACTGTGTGATGAATTCAAAAGTTCAAGTTTTCTGAGCAATTCGATGCCTGGCATCGAATCTTGACTGATAAGTCATTTTTTCATTCTCTGTGTGTTAACTATTGTTGAATCTTCTAAAAATATGAAGTTTGTGGAGCAACTCGATGCCTGGCATCGAGTTCCAACATAAAATGGATGCCCGGCATCGACTTCTATCATATAAGTCATCTTCTTCATGTGTGTGTAAAATAGAGTGTTTCTGGTGCAGAAAAATAGCCAAAAAAAGCCCAAAGTCGATGCCTGGCATCGACTTGGACTGAAATTCGATGCTAGGCATCGAATTTTTTATTTTTGGACATCAGGAATACTAAAACAGGCAAGATTTCCAGTTTTGGAAGGTCATACAGGGTCATCTTGTGAGGGCCATAACTTGAGTTCTAGAGCTCCGTTTGATGCATATGATAGCTTGTTGGAAAGCTCTACTCTTCTAGTTTTAGCCTGTAAAGTTTCATGGAGAAAGAACACTTGAGCTAGGAGAAATTAGCAAAATACTGAAGGTATGTCATTTCGGTGACTAGGAATTTCTGTAGAAGCAAAGTTCTCACTTTAAGCTATCATTTCTCAAAGTTTGGAGTGGCAATGAGTTAATGGTGACCATAGAGGTGTTCTAGTGTCACATTAATTCATTTCTTGTGGTGTTTTATACATCAACAAGGCTCTCCGTAATTTTTGGGGGTCCTTAGCTTCGGTTCTGGTGTGCGAAGGAACAGAGCAAGTATTCAAAGAAAAGGGGAGGAAGCATTCGGGGGGGTCGACAGTAATCTTTGGGGCCTTTTATATCAGCAGCAGCAAAGGGGGAGATAAGGGCAAGATTGGGGTGCTACGTTTTGAGTTGGGCAGGGATGGCTTCTCAGGGTAGATTTTAGACATAATGCCGGCAAGAGAATGCACAAATATGCAGGGATTATCTGATGCACACATGATTTCAAGAGATGTTTGATATGAATTCTCCTTTTGTTCCGAGAGCGATAGCCATGTCAATGGAGGAAAACAACAAAACCATAATGATTGATGGATAACAACAGGAAACTGGTCATCTGAGACAAACTTGAAGAGCTGAAAGCGGCTCATACAGCAATGATGGAGAACAACTGTGAACCCACAGTCTGAAGAGCGGAAGGCCAAAAAGAAATAAGAGCAAAAGGAAGTGGGAAAGAGCAAGTGAAAGAGAGATCGAAGAACTAAGGGGAATCCGAAGGTGTGAGCAAGGAAAGAGGGAGGTCGCGAGAGGTAACCACTAGAGTTGGTTTCCCCTTTGTGCGTGTGGTTTCCAGTTTCCTCCATCAATACTTTGGAGTGAAATTGTGGACTTAGGGAAGCCAAAACTGACCTAGGACTAGAACGTTTGGGCAAAATATCATCATGTATAGGCACTTTTCCTTGGACTAAGAGAGTTAACATTTTGGTGCATTTGCCAGGAAAGCTTGGCACGTCTCTATAAGAGAGTGCCATAGGTTCGCCTAGCGTCACATGTTGGCCGAGCTTGCGGACTCCAGATCTAGTACATGAGCGAGGGGAGCTCCTCCTCAGGAGGAACGCAAACGCAAAGAGAAGAGCGCGCTCAGAGAAGAGCCCTTGAAAGAGAAAGGAAGAGGTGGGAGTCGCAAGGTGAGTCGACTTCGACTAGCTCGAAGAAATCTGCCAAAAACGTGTACTCCCGTAGAAGAGTTGCGAATCAAGTTCAAAAGTTTGAAGGAGGGATCCTGAGGCCACGTGCACTAAATTTCTGGAATCGAAGTGATATTGACATCACATCTCTATTTGAAATGGCTCAGCGGATTTCGGTTCATTTGGGGGACTTCACCAAGTTCTCAGGTGCTTGGGACGAGGATCTGGATAGTTTTATCCAGCTGTTTGAAGTTTCTTGTGAGGCCAATGAGGTAGTTGACCAGGGTCAAAGGTTGAGGATTTTTCCGGATATTCTCCATGATGAGGCAGCCAATTGGTATGGGAATTTGACACCACAAGAGCATGGAACTTATCAGATGCTCAAGGAAGCCTTCTTGGCAAAGTTTCAACGACAAGGCTTCCAAGATAGATTGGCCCAACAGATGGATTACCTATGACAGGGAGTCAATGAGAGCATTGATAAATACATTTAGAGAATGGAAACCTTGGTAAGAAAGATGGGCGCGAATGCCCCGAACGATGAGACATTGAAGAGAAGATTCATTGCGGGATTGAGAGATCCTACGGCGCAACAGCATATTAGCCTGACAAGACCGAAAACTTTAATAGATGGTGAGGAACAAGCAAGGCTTTGGGAGGAAGTACAATTATGCCAACAGAGGAAGATGGAGCTCTTATACGAGCCAATGGGAGGCCCAGGAAACATACCAATGAAAGATCCTGGCCAAGGAAGTCCCGCATTGACAACCCCAGCTTTTGTAGCTGCCACTAGCACGCCAGGCGAGGTGAAGCCTGCGCTGACGGAAGAACAAGTATTGGAGTTGATCACCCAAGCTATAAAAGCTGTGACAATGACCCAGGAAACATACACAGTAAAACCAAAAATAACTACAAACCCGAATCAAGTATTTAAATCGAATACATGGTGTGGAAAGTGCCATGGTTACGACCATCTGGCTTCAGAGTGCCCTATAGTCTCGAGAGTATTCACAAATAGATCGCCACCTAGAATGCGTTGCACTTTTTGTGGAAGGACAAATCACACGGAAGACCGATGTTACAACAAGAGGGCCTATGGAGAACGGACCATGAAATCGGGAGATACAAGAGAAAGGTCCTACACGGGATTGCCTGCTCAAAGTATCCCACCTACATCTCATTGGGAAAACAGACAAACTTATGGATATGGTGCTCAGGGCCAGGGAGGAGACTATCTGAGAGGAGCCGCACGTGATCGAAGAAGAGATGGTCCAATCCAGTGTTGGAGATGCCATGGCTTTGGCCATACTCAATCTAGATGTCCAAACGAAAAGAAACCAGTTGATTATACCCCTCTGTGTAGGTATTGTAGTGGAGAGGGCCACTTTGATGAAGATTGTCCAAAACGAAGAGCTGCCAGTGGCAAGGATAAGGGGCCAGTAGGGTCCTCGAATTATGTTGAGACTCAGATGCATTCCACATCGAAAGCTCAAGAGCCAGTTCCTACGATCGGAGTAGTGTTCAAGACACCAAACCCTCAAGAAGGCTCTAGCTCGTCAATGCACTTTGTGGATGCTTGCCAGGCCAAGAAACCGCATAAAGAGCCAACTGTGGCGGTAGTCACAAGAACTCAAGAGTATTTGAAGAAAAATCCAGAAGGTGAAAGCGGAAAAGCAAGCCAAGAGAAGATACCCGAACATGGAGAGGTAGAACCAAGTTGGAGGATTTGCTGAGCAGCAAGAGTTTGAGGATGGGGAAGAGATCGAGATCCTTCCACCAGTGACCAAGGAGTTTGTGCCAGGCATAGTGCCCTTCCCTGAAAGATTAAGGGTTCCAAAGGGTAAGAAGGAAAGACAAAGTTCGGAAGAAGTTGACATCGTAAAACTGTTGGCTGATACGGAAGTCACGTTGGACATTGGCACATTGCTGAAATGTTCACCTGCATATAGGAAACAATTCTACAATGAATATATCAAGAAGTCGAGGAAAGCTCAAGATAGAAATAGGCAAGATAAAGATGTCCAGGGTATGATTCAAAGTATTACTACGCAAATTGATTTGAATGCTCCAGCTGTGACAGTCAAGATTAAAGGGTATTGTTAGTCGGCCGCCGGATGGGGACATGTAAAACGGAATCTTGTATTCGCACGCGCGAAAAGTGGTTACGCGACAGTTGTAATTTCTTATATAAAGCAATGTAAAGAGAGTCGGAGACGACGATTCTGGGAATCACCAGACTATTCGTCTGGGTGATTGTCAGAGCGTTGTTGTAACACTGTTTATGAAATCATTCGGTACTCTGGGTATTGTATACGACTCCGTATCATGTTGTCTGTCAGTACTCTGCTTTACCGTGACGATTCTGGGAATCACCAGACTGTTCCTCTGGGTGAAGGGATTTCTGCGCATTGTTGTAATGATTGTTTGTCTAAGTTCTTGAATCCTCCGAGTATTCTGTGCACCTCTGTGTCTTGTTATCTGTGCGGAGTTGAGTTAGGATCTACTGATTAAGTGTGCAATGATGTTGTTATACCTGTAAGGTGCGGAAATCTGTTGAGTAGAGTTGGTGTAACTACGATATTGTTCTGAGAACTCTGAGTGTAATTGGTGATATTCGGTGTTGTTGATTAGCCGTACTTCTTCGGTAAGGTGGAAGTGCTATTCGGGTCTCTCACCGTAGAAGTTGTGATAACGCGATAATACTACAAAGTATAGCATTGTTTTCAGTGTCGTAATCGGTCATCAGACGGAAAGGATTAGTGTTGCAGAAAGGAATCTTGAATCGCATACTAAGTCTTTGGTGCGGTGTGATTGATTGATTAGTTCTCTGTGTTTCGGATATTGAGCTGATTATGGTACTTACCTGGTAAAGATTGAACTC
This sequence comes from Ceratopteris richardii, assembly GCA_020310875.1. Taxonomy (NCBI): domain Eukaryota; kingdom Viridiplantae; phylum Streptophyta; class Polypodiopsida; order Polypodiales; family Pteridaceae; genus Ceratopteris; species Ceratopteris richardii. The sequence continues at coordinate 152,438,754 of CM035431.1, read as the reverse complement.
TTCATTTATGTGTCTGGCATCTATGGTAAGATGATCACTGCAGTGTTTTAGTGTATTCATTACGTGAGGGCTGAGCTAAGACGTGAACAGCGAAGGTCGGCTTATAACGGAATCTTACCAAAGTTTCAGTAACTCTTTATATCTGAGGTAGTTGCATTTGGGAACTAAGTAAAGGGCCTCTGTATAATAGACCCCTACCACTCCCAAGAACCCACGACTTGAGTAGACACGTTCTGACAGTTAGAACACAGCATTAATTCAACACTGGCCTGAATAGTGGCCGTTTTGTCCCGTAGTCTAACAGTTCTAACACTTGGCGCCGTCTGTGGGAAGGTGGCATCAAGATTTCCATTTACCTTACGAAAGTGTTATCTGTGGGAAAGTGGCATCAAGATCGCCATTCGTCTGTCAGAATCGAACATCAAGATTACCGTTCGATTGTCAGAAGTAGCAACAGAACCAGATTGTTGCAAACTTGCTGAGGAAATGTGATTATAAAATTTTATCGATAGTGATACTACAAAAGATGATACATGCCGGTTACTCGATCCGGTGAAACGTATCCTAAGAACAAACAACCTTGGGTACCTAACTTGCTAAGGACGCCTCCAGGAGGTAGAAGCGCGGGAAGTACCAAACCAGTTGAAAAGACAGCAAAGAACGTTTTTAGTGATTCTGGTCATACTCCGGTGGAACGTGTTACGCCTCTGGAACATTCCGGTACTATTTCGGCACAGTGTGTCGAAGATATAGTAACTCCAGAATCTACCAAGACGAAGTCTGAAGTTAGTTTAACAATCTTGGATAAAGATTCAAATTTGTTTACAACTAGAAACACTTTAGCCAAAGAATTTTGCGAAGGCGAAAAAACACCTTATTCTGGCATAAATTCGGCACATTCCGGTGATATTTCGGTAACAGAATCACAGCTTTTCGGCGACGGTTTACCATTTTTTGGTGAATCTTCAGCCCAGTCACCGCTTTTTGGAGTAAGTTCCCCTACACTCGACATCAAGAAGGAAGGGAATTTGTTCGAAACCGAGATTCAAAGTATACTGAGTAAAATCATCGAATCGGAAAGTGCACAGTTCGACGATACAGATTCCTATAGTTCAAATATTCAGCCCCGAAATTCAGAAGATAGCCACAACACACTCGCCATGAACGGGCAACAACAACAACAGCAGCAACAACAACAAGTACGCCCACCAAGGCCGACTCCGACAGGAGTGACGTACACTAAATTTGGTGGATTCCCAGGAGATGATCCGGATGCTCATGTACGCACATTCGAGATAAGCTACACAGTTCTCAACCATCCACCGGATCCGGCGTATAAGGCTATTGTTTTTCAATCGACATTGGTCAATGAAGCAGCTAGATGGCTTACAGAATATGATATTAATCACTTCGGCACCTATGAAGCAGTACGAGATGCCTTTTTGCAGAGATTTAGGCTAAAGAAGAATTCAGCCGAAATTTTTGACTACCTGCAAAACAATAGACAGAAGATAAATCAAACTGTACAGGAGTACGCTACTCTATTTAGGACGCATCTAAGGCAGTTACCACCAGCGCACGCCAACCTACCGGACGACGTTATTACTCAGTGGTTTATCAATGGCTTGACTCCACAACTTAAACAGATTATGATCATACGCTGTGTAGGAGCTATGATGCTAGATGCAGTAATCGCAATGACTTTGCAGCTGGAAAACAAGGTTGGAGGATTTACAGAGGATCTGGAGTGGTTAAAAACAAACAGAAATGTCACCGAAGATATGACCAGACAAGTATACTGCATCACATGCAAGAATTCAGGCCATACTAGTGCCACTTGTGCACTTAATCAGTTATTTTGTGCTATCTGCAACACTGCCGGACACACCACCGAAAACTGCACATACAACGCAAAAGTGCAGGGAACCGCAACTGTCAATGCTATTATACAGGAACCAAGGCAGCCAGCCAATCACTATGTGCCTCCGCAAATGAGAAACAACCAGCAACAAGGATATCGAAATTACAGAGGACAGAGAAACAACAAATACAACGCAAACCGTTGGCAGGCCGGACCAGCACCAAAAAATCCCAATCTGCCACCACCGCGCTGTCATTTCTGTGGTGAATTCGGTCACATTAGAAGATTCTATAAGGATGTAGCTGAATATGATCAGAGGAAGAAGGAACGACAAAACCCAATGGCTAATATGGTGCAAATTACACTAGTGGAAACACAAGCTGCAGTAATTCAGACCCGCTTTGGTAAACAACTGCAGCCTGCAGCAGAATTATTTGAACCAGGTATACGCGAACAACAAAGGATGTACAACAAGGCTAGTCAATGGACCACCGCAGAACCTCCAGTCTTCCCAGATCCTATTCCGGTAACCCAGACTACGTTAACCGAAGAAGGAACACAACAACAGGATTCCAATTCAGCAGCAGGCACATCATCAGCAGCAGGTACATTAGCAACAGCAAGCACCTCCTCAGCGGCAGACACATCATCTTCAGCAGACGCATCATCTTCAGAATCTATGGAAACAATCCAATCACAAAAGGCCTGGGAAATTTTATCTAAAGCATCCATCACTCTTCCTTTGGGCCAATTACTTGCACTAGTACCGGGAGTTCGACAACAATTTCAACAACAGTTCAGTCCTGTGCCTTCCTGCATTCCGGCGACAGCAACCGTGCAACCGGAACCTGATTCTACGGTCGATCATTCAGTTCCTTTGATAATGGTATGGTATAAGAATCATAAAATCACGCAGGTACTAATTGATGGAGGATCTGGAGTCAACATTGCTACTGCTGCACTGTGTAAAAGGTTAGGGTGGACCGAAATCGAGCCAGTTCAGTTTTTTGTCAGAATGGCCGATCAATCAAGAGTCCATCCCATTGGACTTGTACGAAATGTACCAATCACTCTACAAGGTACAACATTCAAAATGACTCTTGTCATACTAGATTTACGGGAATCCACTCTTGATTACAACCTCCTTTTCGACCGACCTTGGCTAAAGCACGCTAAGGTGATACAGGATTGGTCTGCACAAGAGCTCACTTTTAAGGATAAAAGTCGTAAATACATTGTAAAATTAGATGTTATACAACCTTGTGAGTTGCATGCTAGACGGTATTTGGCGGAACCAGTCCATATGTTAGATGGATTGTCAGATGATGAAGAAGAAGAGTTTCTGAAAAATAACATTGACTTGATCTCCCTAGGAACTGTTGATCTACAATCTGTTGTAGATAATTGGAACCCTGCAGTTTGCACAGTAATGACTGTAACATAAGAAGATAAGAAGGAAGATACTGCTGCTATAGATGATGCTCAACTGCAACAACTTTTTAAGCCAGCTGATGACACAGAGAAGCCTCGACAATTTTATGTCCTAGAAGATCAGTTGATCACTTATAATTTAGGCAATGAAGATCATCCGCGTCATGTAAAGATAAAGCAAAACTTACCGAAAACATTTCAAGCAGGCTTAATCCAGCTACTCCGAGAATTCTCCGACGTCTTTGCATGGGATTACAAAGATATGAAAGGATTGGACCTGCGCATCTATCAGCACCGAGTCATGCTGAAGCCGGAAGCAAAACCGAACAAACAACCCAGCTACCGGATGAATCCAAACTATGCATCACAGGTAAAGGCAGAACTTGATAGGCTACTTAAAGTCGGATTTATTGTACCAATAGAACATGCGGAATGGATCTCACCAATTGTTATTGTTCCGAAAAAGAATAAGCAATTGCGAATATGTGTAGATTACCGGAAACTGAATGCAGCTACAGTGCCTGATCCTTTTCTGATCCCTTTTCTTGACACAATGCTTGATAGAGTAGCAAGACATGAAATGTATTCATTTTTAGATGGGTACAGTGGATATAATCAAGTTAGAATGGCTGAACAAGATATACCGAAGACAGCCTTCATTACCAACTGGGGTGTTTTCGCATGTACTGTTATGTGGTTTGGATTAAGGAATGCCCCAAGTACATTCCAAAGGTGTATGCAGGAAATAGTTTCTCCTTACCTTACCTCCTTTATGCAAGTATATCTTGATGATTTTTCAATTTTTGGTAAGATGATAGCACACCTGTTCCATTTACGGTGCTGCTTTCAGAAATGCAGAGAATACAGGCTTTGTTTGAACCCAAACAAATCTGTGTTTGTAGTTTCATGTGGCAAGCTACTTGGTCACATTGTATCTGCACAAGGCATACAGGTGGATCCAGATAAAATCTCGGCAGTATTAGAAGCTTCGGTGCCCACTACACCGAAGGAAGTTATGTGCTTCATGGGCCAAGTAAGATGGCATGGACGACACTTACGGTGGCTTGCTCATTTGGCAATACCACTGAACAAGCTAATCACCAAGACTCCTCGACAATTTGAGTGGACCCAGGAATGCCAGATAGCATTTGATCGTTTAAAGAGTTTATTAACACAAGTTCCCATCTTACAGCCTCCGGACTGGGATCGCCCATTTCATGTATTTGTTGATGCTTCAGATATAGCAATAGGAAGTGTTTTGATGCAACAAATTGATAAGTGGTTCAGACCAGTGTACTATGCAAGTCGAAGATTAGCCCCTGCTGAGAAGAATTACTCTGTAACAGAAAGAGAATGTCTAGGGCTAGTATATTCTGTCAAGAAATTCAGACATTATTTGCTGGGCCGTAAATTTACATTTCATGTAGATCATGCTGCACTTGTCTATCTAGTTTGGCAACAGCATCTAGGTGGTCGATTAGCACGATGGGTTCTACTTTTATAGGAATTTGACTACGAAGTCATTCATCGACCAGGCAGTTCACATGCCTTAGCAGATTTCCTCTCCCGCTTAGATTCCGGTGAAGCTCCCATAGGCATAGATGACACAACCCCGGCTATTTATGTCTCTGAACCAACGAATGATGAAATTACAGACCCACCCACACCATCTACATATTATGATCAGATCCTGACCTTTCTCACTGATGGCTGCCTTCCATCTCAGACTTCTATGGCAGTACGCAGAAAAATTGCAGTCTTTAGCCGCCGATTTCGGTTAATTGCTGGAGAATTATACTATGTGGATCATACCGGAATTTTACTTCGATGTATTCCACCACATGAAGTTAACTCAATTATTACTTTGGCTCACTCAATTCCTTCCGGTGGCCATTTTGCTGCAGACTTAACACACCGGAAAATTCTGCAAAGTGGTCTCTAGTGGCCTACTATGTACAGAGATGTATCACAGTTTGTCAAACAATGTGATACTTGTCAAAGATCTGGACAGCCCCTGCAACATCATCTTTTCCCTCTGCAACCCATCTTACCATTGGAACCTTTCCAGAAGTGGGATCTAGATTTTATCGGTCCAATTTACACCTCCAGCAGTCTTCAGTAACAATCGTTACATACTGACCTGTACAGACTATGCAACCAGATGGGCAGAAGCCTGGGCTTTATGGTTTGCTATAGCTATTACCGTAGCAAAGTGTCTGCTAACCGATGTCTTTCCACGTTTTGGTTTACCACTGGAACTTGTTTCAGATCAAGGCACTCATTTTGTAAACAATTTAATGAAGGCGCTTACACAGTCGTTCCAGGTCATGCATAAGTTTAGTTCTCCTTATTATCCTCGTGCTAATGGTTTGGGCAAAAGTACAAACAAATCTTTGCTGAATATGCTTAGGAAATTAATCATGGAAGCATCGGAAAGATGGGATCAACTGCTACCTGCAGTATTATGGGCATACCGAACTACATACAAGGTAACAACAAGATTGACACCTTTCAAACTAGCTTATGGATTAGAAGCAATAGCACCAATGGAGATAGTTATACCAAGTTTACGAGTGGCAATCGCTCAGAAACTGCTACCGGAAGACTCACTGTCATTTCGGTTGGATACACTCAGAGAGTTAGACGAACAACGATGGCACAGCTTTTTAACTATGCAGGAAGTACAACTAAGACAGGCTCGGACGCATGATCGACACTTGAAAAATCCAGTTTTTACGATGGGACAACTTGTCCTTTTTTATAATGCAAAGCCAAATCGGTCTGGTGGTAAATTCAAATTACGATGGTATGGTCATTACCGAATTTCAGAACAAGTGGGCCCAGCAACTTTTCAGTTGACTACGTTGACCGGAAACCCTCTTCCGAAAGTAATCAACGGTTCGAAGCTGCGACCATACCAACACGCACCTAACCCAAACTGAAACATTTTTCGGTGGGCCGCGTCGTTTGGCGCTCACTTTTCTTTCCTTTTCTTTTCCTTTCTTTTTTGCAACTTAATAATTTATGTCTGTAATATCTGCGTCTTGATTCCTAATTATGTCAGAAGCCGCCCTGCTCTTGCCAGCTACTCACGCATGCACACCAAGTTAAAGAATTATCATTTCAATACCGCACGATGATTAATCACCCCTCATTACCTTCCACCGCGACACATCTATTTAACTTTTCTGTTTCGCTGAAAATCGCTATTGTGTTTGTGTGCTTGTATGCTTGTGAATCCCTGTGTGCCTTTGTTTTGAGCCTGTTATCTGTGTTACGCCATGGAAGCTTTGGCTAATTATGCCGCTTTCTGTGATGGACTCCCTACTGAGGTAGGAGAGTTCTTGCGCAACCGTGGGCTTGCAAATTTCGCTGAATTGCCTTGGCATTCAGTGGAAGCCCACCCCTTCTTTGCACAGATCATCTCTGCCATCGCTCAAGCACTCGCCAACAAGCGAAGGTGGGCTTTCCCATCGTTACCCTCCCGAACATTCAGCACCTTCCAATCCTTCGCTGAGTCATTTCGACTCATACCGCAAGGGCGAGAGAATGGCCCGAATTTGCCATTAGCCACCATGAACCAGCTATTCCCTAGATATTCATCCAACGAGTACGCCATCCTTTGTAGACCGGAACCTGAAAGATCAGCCCTCCAATTCTTAGTAGCCATACTCAATCTGCAGAAACGCACTTACGGCATATCCCGCCCATTCTACTCAGCAATGGACTTAGCTTCCCGAGAACCAGTGAACTTCGCGACATATTTCTTCCAACGTATCCACAAAGAGTGCGTAGTCATAATCAAACAGGTGAACAAGGGAGCCACTCTAAGATCCAGATTGCCACATATTTTGTCCTTCCTCTTTCCGGCAATACTGGAAGCACAACCACCACCCAGAGGTCCTGTTCTGCGACACGAGGAATCGATACAGCTGCTAGAAGACGATGAAGAAGAAGATGAAGAAGAACTCAACCAGTTATTCCACCGGAAACGAATCAGAATTAGCTCTTCTGAGAGTGAAGCACAAGGATCTGCTGAAGGAAACAAGGACGACAACAAAGAAGATGATAAACAGGATGAAGAAACATTCCACGACACCACAACCTCCATCCAGAATGAATCCTCTGCGCAATCTTCCCAGGAGCAACAACAAGAAACTCGTACTGAAGCTGAAACAACATCGCCCGCAGAAAAATCAAATAAGTAGTCTGAAGAAGAACAACAAACAGAGGAAGAACAAGCTGCTAAAGACTCATTGGACAGACTACTTAAGGTAGTGGAATCCACATTTGCGGAGCAGCAACAATGAAACATAAATCAGGTAACAACTCAAACCGTAACTCCCATTCCCCCACTGGAACCACCCATCATTCCCATCCAGCCCATTCATCCTGTCGAAACCACCGAATCCTCATCATCCTCCCTCAACTACTCTCCACCAAACTCCCAACAGCTCCTCAACGCATCCACTTCCCAACCACAACCCCAGCTACCCCTTCCGTCCATTCCAATATTGTCTGAACTGGCCAATATGGGCCATGTTCTTATCAATTTATCTCAGCAAATGCCCATCCACATGAAAGCTGCCACAGACAGTATCCGCAACGAGCTGCAACATAAAGTTGACATGCTAGAAGCTGACATCAGCCCCCTACAAGAGGAATTACTAATTGCCAAAGCCGAAAACCAATCCCTGCAAGAACAGTTAAAGGAGCTACAGGCAAGACTCACCGAACAGGAAATGCTAATCAATCAAAGAGATACAGCACTGGCAGAGCTCACCGGAAAGGATAAGTTATTAACCGAAACACAGGCAGAAGTCAGTCAATTAAAACTAGGACTGCAGGATAAGGAGGATGCCAGAATTGCATTAGGTAATTTGCTGGAAGAAACAAGACAAACACTGGACGAAGTGGTACAAAAAGGACAAGAGCAGCACGAGCTGGCAATGAGAACCACTGAGGAACTCCAAAGATTCAAGTTAGATTTCGATCAGGTAAACAACATATTACGACGAAAGCTAACACAAGAAGCCCAGATACAGAAGCTGATAACAGATCTAAAAAGAGAACGCGACGCCTACTCCAGAACTATACAGTACCAAAATCAGGAGATTGAACGAAGAGAAAATCAGCTTGAAAATCAAAAGGACAGAGTAATCAATATGCAGAAGCAACTGGAAGAAATGAAAGTTTCAAGAGATGCAGCTCTATCTAACGAATTCTACCTATAGGAAGCATTTTTGCAAACACAGGCAGAGATTCTGCTCACCGAAGCAATTGCACTAAGCGCTGTTAGAATAGATGCGCAACTAGTAGAACTAGATACCCTTAAACAAATGTTAGAAACACTTAAGAAAAAGATCGCCCGAACTTTTAGACTAGCCCCGAATATGTACTTAGAAGGAATAGTAGACAAGCAGTAGTTTTATATAACATGCGGGTTCGAGTCCACCGTGCGTGCCAGTGTTAGTCGGCCGCCGGATGGGGACATGTAAAACGGAATCTTGTATTCGCACGCACGAAAAGTGGTTACACGACGATTGTAATTTCTTATATAAAGCAATGTAAAGAGAGTCGGAGACGACGATTCTGGGAATCACCAGATTGTTCGTCTGGGTGATTGTCAGAGCGTTGTTATAACACTCTTTATGAAATCATTGGGTACTCTGGGTATTGTATACGACTCCGTATCGTGACGATTCTGGGAATCACCAGACTGTTCGTCTGGGTGAAGGGATTTCCGCGCATTGTTGTAACGATTGTTTGTCTAAGTTCTTGAATCCTCTGAGTATTCTGTGCACCTCTGTGTCTTGTTATCTGTGCGGAGTTGAGTTAGGATCTACTGATTAAGTGTGCAATGATGTTGCTATACCTGTAAGGTGCCGAAATCTGTTGAGTAGAGCTGGTGTAACTACGATATTGTTCTGAGAACTCTGAGTGTAATCGGTGATATTCGGTGTTGTTGATTAGCCGTACTTCTTTGGTAAGGTGGAAGTGCTATTCGGGTCTCTCACCGTAGAAGTTGTGATAACGCGATAATACTGCAAAGTATAGCATTGTTTTCAGTGTCGTAATCGGTCATCAGACGGAAAGGATTAGTGTTGCAGAAAGGAATCTTGAATCGCATACTAAGTCTTTGATGCGGTGTGATTGATTGATTAGTTCTCTGTGTTTCGGATATTGAGCGGATTATGGTACTTACCTGGTAAAGATTGAACTCTTCATTTATGTGTCTGGCATCTGTGGTAAGATGATCACTGCAGTGTTTTAGTGTATTCATTACGTGAGGGCTCAGCTAAGACGTGAACAGCGAAGGTCGGCTTATAACGGAATCTTACCAAAGTTTCAGTAACTCTTTATATCTGAGGTAGTTGCATTTGGGAACTAAGTAAAGGGCCTCTGTATAGTAGACCCCTACCACTCCCAAGAACCCATGACTTGAGTAGACACGTTCTAACAGTTAGAACACAACATTAATTCAACACTGGCCTGAATAGTGGTTGTTTTGTCCCGTAGTCTAACACTTCTAACAGTATGCAGTCCCCGGTGCTCAGTTAGATAGTGGAGCCGCAGTCAACTTAATGACTGAGTACATGATGAAAGCTTTGGGCCTCAAGCACATGGAAGAAACTCCAATGTCCTTGAGGATGGCAGATCAAACGCAAGTGAAGCCTGTGGGTCTTTTGAAGAATGTAAGCACAGTTGTGGGCGGTCTAGAATTTAAAGTTGATTATCTGATAGTAAGACCAAGGACCTCATAGGCCACTTTCTCGATCTTACTTGGACGGCCATGGCTGGTGCAAGCCGAATGTGTGCACGATTGTCGCACAAGATTTATCACAATTGGACCGAAGGCTGATCGAATACAACTTCAAGTGTCTCCAAACTTGTCCGGCAAGAAATCGACAACAGCTGAGGAAAGGGAGCAAAAAGCAAAGGAAAAGGTTAGACAAGAAATGGCACGGGTAAGATTTGCCTTGCGCACGGAGACTTCCAAGGACCTTTTGCAGGATGGATTTAACTTACAATTGTCCAACCTCGAACACGCGAAAGTGGGCGAGTACAAAGACCCACTAGTTTACAAGGATGACTCAGACCAGGAGTTGCTAGGATGGTTGACACACACAAGTGAATTTGAGTGCTACATGTTGAGTATAGACGCAAGGGAATGCAAAGCTACCCAATCCCTGGAGAAGGGAACTTCAAAAGAAGAGTTGAAGCTGGTGTTAGCTCCGACAATGGAAGTACAACAGTTGAGAGAAAGGGTCAGAGTGCTAGAAGCAGAGCTTCTGAGGAGAAGTCGAGAATCAGAAAAAGGAGTGAAAGGTAAGACTAAAGTGCAGGAAGCCATTGCAAAAGCTGAACTAAAGAAATTGGGTCCGATCGAAAAAGAAAAAAACAATGATTTACTGGCCAACCATGCACGCGTAATCGGGGAGCACTTTCCAATCACAGTTTCATCAAGGAATGAGGAATATTCGCGAGAAGCTCATGTGGAAAAGTGGGAAGTTTTTCGAGAAAAGTTCTTGAGCGTGGGGTCAGAGCTGCCAGACGGTGTACGAGAATGCATTAAATTGGCACTCAAAAATTTCAGCAAGGCTTTTGCATGGTCATATAGTGATTTGAAAGGTATCGATCCCCAAATTTGTCAGCATTATATAGACTTGGAAGAAGGGACTAGGCGGATATGTCAACGGCTTAGGCAAACGAATCCGGTATACTCGGAGTTGATCAAAATGGAACTGACCAAGTTGTTGGAAGCAAGATTTATATATCCCATTGCATTTAGCGAATGGGTATCACCGATTGTGGTTGTCCCAAAGAAGAACAATAAAATTCGCATCTGTGTTGACTATCGGAAATTGAATGAGAGAACGAAGAAGGACCACTTTCCTTTACCATTTACGGACCAAATTTTGGACAGAGTGGCTGGCCATAAATTTTACTCCTTTCTAGATGGCTTCAGCGGATACAATCAAGTCCAAATTAATGAAGAAGATCAGCCAAAAACCACCTTCACTACTGAATGGGGCACATACGCATATCGTGTGATGCCATTTGGATTATGCAATGAACCGGCCACATTCTAGAGGGCAATGATAGCTGCATATCAAGACTATTTGTAGGATTGGATGGAGATATTCCTCGATGACTTTGCGATCAGAGGCAACGATGAAAACATGATGGAGAGGATCGAAGCTATTTTAAGAAGCATTGAAAAAGGCATCGCATTAAATCCTGAAAAGTGTATGTTTGGAGTATGAAGAGGATTGCTCTTGGGACATGTTATTTCCGAAAAAGGGATCGTGGTTGATGAGGATAAAGTAGAAAAAATCGGACAACTTCCACCTCCTCAAAACTTGCAGCAACTCAGAGGATTCTTGGGACATGCTAATTATTATCGATGATTTATATTAAATTTTGCATCAATAGCAGCACCACTGACGAATCTTTTGAGGAAAGACCAACAATATCGATGGATTGGAGAGTATCAAGTTGCATTCGACTTGATCAAAGAGAGATTGATAAATGCACTGATTTTGGTAGCACCTGATTGGACGAAAGACTTTCATGTGCATACAGATGCTTCTCATACTGCAGTTGGATCAGTGTTATGCCAAGCCGATGAAAAGAAGTTGGACCACCCTATTTATTACGCAAGTCGAAACTTGAATAGCACTGAGAGGAACTACACAACTATAGAGAAGGAATGCCTCTCGATGATCTTTGCGGTAAACAAGTATCGGCACTATCTGATGGGAAAGCATTTCATGTTTTATGTGGATCATGAAGCCTTAAAGTATATCATTAATAAACCCGAGCTATCAGGGCGATTGATGAGGTGGATGCTACTCCTACAAGAATTTTAGTTCACAGTGGTAACCAAACCAGGCAAAGTGCACATATTGGCTGACCATTTATCTCGAATTATTAATGAGGAGCCAATCTCTGGTATGCCCGACGATGCTCCTGATGGACATCTATTTCAGGTTGATGCTAAGGTATCTTGGTATGCCGACTTGGTGAATTTCTTGTGCACCACTAAGTACCCATCGGGAGCAAGCAAGAGAGAGAAGCAAAAACTCTTAGCACTGGAAAAACACCATAGCATCATTGGTGGGCAGCTCTATCGATATTTTGTCCATGAAAGCATTTATCGGAGGTGTCTCGAGGAAGAAGAAGCAACCCTAGTTCTGAGAGCATTGCATGATGAACCTTGCGGTGGGCATTTTGCTGGTGAGCTGACGGCAAGAAAGATCTTATTGGCTGGGTATTGGTGGCCAACACTGTTCAAAGACTCTCACACATACTGCAAGAAATGCGACGAATGCCAAAGAATGGGCAAACCAACATTAGCACATGCAGCTCCTCTTACGCCGGTACTGGCTCTTAAGCCTTTTGAAAAATGGGGAATTGATTTTGTGGGACCCATTGATTCTCCCTCAAGATGTAGGTCCAATTGGTATATCCTGGTCTGCACTGACTATGTTACCAAGTGGGTAGAGGCCAAAGCTTTGAAGACTAACCGAGCTGTTGATGTAGCTAAATTTTTGTATGAACAAATTATCACACAATTCGGATGCCGGTTGGAGATAGTGAGTGATAGAGGAACACACTTTGTCAACGAACTGATCGAGGAATTGATGGAGTTGTATAAGATCAAACACAGGAAAAGCACTCCATATTACCCGAGGGCGAATGGACAAGTGGAGGTTACCAACAAGATTCTTGAACAGATTCTGACAAAGACAGTAGCGGTGCATAGGCGAGACTGGGATGAGAGACTTTTGGAAGCTTTGTGGGCATATCGAACATCCTACCGAGTGACGACTAAGAGCACTCCATTCTCCTTAGTGTATGGCGAGGAGGCCATCTTTCCCATCGAAAAAGAAGTTCCAACATTGAGAGTGGCCATCGAGGCCAGGCTGGGAGAGGAAGAGTCATTGAAGGAGAGGTACATACAACTAGTCAAGCTAGAAGAAAAGAGACTCATTGCACAGCAAAGTCTGGAAGCTATTCAGAGAAGACGTAAGGAGAGACACGGCAAGAAACTCAAGACCTATGCGATTCAAGAAGGGGATTTGGTGTTAGTTTATGATAGCAAATATTACAAATTCCCGGGGAAGTTACAGACAAGATGGGCAGGGCCGTTTAAAGTGGTGGAACTCAACTCCAATGGTTCAATGCAAATTCAAGATTTAGGTGAAGAATGTGCTCCCGTGAAGGTTAACGTGCTTCGAGTCAAACCATATTTTAACTAGCATTAGGATGGGAGAAGCCAGACTAGATCCAAAAGGAAGGACGTAGTAGATTCCTTGTACATAGATGTATAGTTATATGTATATATGTGCATATGTCAGCTATCATTTCTGTTGTTATAAATATTATCCCTAGCTCAAGAATTTTGGACTTCTAATTATTTTTTTGTGTTGCGTAGAGACTATTAGGAGCTAAGTAACAAATGGCCGATCAAATAATTCAGCTCTATTTGTACGAGCTGGTGATATACTTCTCGGACAAGACATTCACCCACATGGACATAGAGGTCGATGACTTCGAGGCCGAATATGATGTGGAGGAAGCGCACTGGCTGGTATGCTTCATAATCCAGGGTTTGGATATTATGTTTCATATTCCATGGTTTGAGAGATACCTGCTCCGACACGTAGGATGGGTGGGGGATCGTTATTACTATTTCGATCCTTCGAGGGAAATGCCTAACGAAGAGAACAATATCACTTGGGCTTGGGCAGATCTGTTAACGATAGGAAGTGATAACAGGGCTCCTGAAGTTGAGCCGGACTCGCCCTAGGGAAGTCGTTGGGATGCGAATATGAGGTGAGGCTATATGAGACATCCAAGAGACCCACATTCTAGATCATCCAAGGATAGGTGTATAAGGGACCAGGGCATAGCCGGTTGTATTTATCTAGTGAAAAGTCAAATCGATGATACATATGTGGTATCTATAACTGAGAGAGTGGGGTAAAGAGATGGTTGATATGTCAAAGGTTGGAGTGTGTATGTTTGCATGCATGTGTGGGAAAAGTGGGGAACATCCCTTTCTTCCTCTCCCTAATTCTCAAGACTGGGGTATTTATTATATAAAAAAATAAAATAAAAAAAAAGAGAGAGAGAAAAAAATAAAAGAAAAAAAAACTTTGTGTTGTTGTGATTGTGCCAACGCGCCATGGTGGGCTAGTAGGTGGGTGGAGTTATCCTAGCTGGGTGGTTAGGACCACGAGCCGCAGCTAGTTTCGCCATGGGCTTGGGATGTATACGTTGGTGTCTTCGCTACGCGCCATAACGGGTTGGTAGGTAGGTGAAGCCATCGTGGCCGGGCAGTCACAACCACGAGCCACATCAAGCTTCGTTATGGGCTAGCTTTATATGTTATTTGTTATCATTATGTGGCTGTGTGTTGTGCGCTGCATTGCATTGGTAGATGGGTGGGATCAACCTGGTCGGGTGGTCAGGGCCACGAGTCGCATCCAATGTCAACGTAGGCCAATGTGTGAATATAAATAAAATTTACATATGAAATTATCCCCCACTCCTAAGGGGGAGAGAGAGAGAGGAGAGGGCAATGATCGCCTGGAAGGGAATGTTATTTGCTTGTGTAATTGGTATATGGTGGCTACGACAGATCAACTCACTCTAAATCAACATTCTAAAAGGCACGGATATTGAATATGTACTTATGGATGAGACCTTTAGCAAGGTAATGCAATGGTTTTGCTTTATAACTTGTGTGCTCTATCCGAGGGTTTTCCAGTGCGTGGGGCACTCCAGGGTTTTTATGTAGGTCTTGACTTGTACTCGGGTCTCGATGACTTTTGTAGGACGACGATGGGGATTCTTAGGGAGTGTCTAGTCATGGAATATGTGTACATAGCGAATAGTAGGTCAATAAAAGGGGTATGCATTTTGGGTATGTTGCATCTCCTGTTGGATTCATTTCAGTTGTTGTTGTTTATTTCGGTACTTCCGTTTCTGTTTTCTAGCCATGGTAGTTGTATGCATAAACATGGAAAGGAATGAATGTGTTATTTTGGTTGAGACTATTTTCATAAGGGAATGCATGAGCAATTTGATGCATGATGGAAATGGAATTGCATATATGTGCATGTCCGCGGATCATTTTGTAAATAAATGATTTGTATGAATTTATGAATGATTTTTTTCAGCACTAATAGCTTCAATGAGTGCAGGTTCAGTGGGAGTGATTTTTTTATGAAAAGGTATGCAAACAAGTGGTAAACTGACATGTTCATGGCTGTTTGGATTTATTGCAGCAAGAGTGGCTCGTCGAGGACGACTTCGCAAATAAGAAGAGGGGAGTATGTTAGCTCAGGAAATGGTTGCTTTTTATGCACTAATATGTTTGTATTTGGCAGGGGAATTTGTTTGATTGCAGAAACTTGAAGAATTGATCAAATGGTTGACGAGAGGTATTTGCAACTACATGAAAACTTCTTGGGCAGAGAGGAACGCTGTCAAGGTTTGGATTTTGGGGCTATAGTAATTATGAGCATGTTTAGGATGCAATCACCTTTTTTAGCAGAATCAAAGCTCACATGCAGCCGGTTAGAGAGAGACATTCATCACTATCATTTGCTCAGCTTGCGAATGCTTGCCACCTAGAGCATACAAGGTGTTTGACAAGCTTCCACACCGGGATGCTATTACATGGACATCAATGATTGGAGCTTTTCCACAAGCAGGATTGTGGCAAGTGGTTGGGATAGGAACATAAGGATCGCAAGCAGCTTAATTGACATGTATATAGAGGCTGGGGAGATTGACGACGGATTTCATGTGTTTGAAGGACGTCCAAAGCAAAACGTTGTGGAGTCGAGCTCGATTATCATGGGATATGTTGAGTTGGGCTTTAGCGACACAGCTCTTTGCCTTTTTTCCAACAGATGCAGAAAGAAGGGATATAGTCAGATGTGATATCTATAGTTTGCATCCTGAAGGCTTGTGGTTGTGTGTCAGCATTAGAACAAGGCAACATCATTCATGGTTATGTTATGAAACAGGGGTTTGAAATGGACATGCATAAGGACAGTGCATTGATTTTCATGTATTCACGTTGTGGAAGCCTCGCTGATGGTGTGGATGTGCTTGAGGGGCTGCAAGTTCGTAATATTCTAGTTTTCAATGTCATGATAACTGGTTTTGCAAAGAATAATAATTTCAGTTTGGCTCTGAAAACCTACAGTGCTACGGAAGGAAGTGTTTTGCTTTATTAGGACAGGAATTACTGGTCGATTTAAGCAAAAATCCAAGGCACCTCAAATTGAAGAAAGTCTTCAGAGTGGAAATCGTTTAAGCTACCCAGTTCCTAGTTATTGGAGCATTTTTCAAGGACCAAATCCAACAGTTGGTAGTTCTGATAACGGCACAAGTTTTGTTGAGAGGTCATAGTAGTATCGCACAGGGCGTTCAGCATATGGAAGTATGGTGAATGTTCAGGCTGTGGCCCTCAAATTGTTGACTGATGATGATGACATGACTCTACAAGAGAAGGCAAGGCTATTTGCAAAACTTTCTCCACGACCCCTCAATTTCTATGGGATTAGATTACCATCGAAGAACTTGAAAAAATGAAGGTACATGCAAGAGAACTTTAGAACCCCTTGGGAAATCTGTCAGCAGGTCCTATCTATTTAGAAGAAAATGTGAAATATTATTAGGCTCATGGGTTTCCGTACATGACAAAGGATCCCTTGTATGCATGTTGTATGTTCCTTTGAGCAGGATTTGAGAGTTAGCAAAGCCATTGTTACACTGAATGGAAGGGAACAAGGTAAAATGTCCATAATAGAAGAGATGTTGGCCTTCTTGCTCCTTGGGGATCTCCATAGAGCTTGCAAAGCCTACGTCCGTTTACATCACGATTCTCAATGATATTATTACGAGCTAGCAGAGCCTCAAAATGGAATTTGGCTAGTGATGGTGAAGTCAAAAAGGAGAAAACAGAAAAGGGGGAATCGGTAGTGAACTGGTGGCCCTCTGTCAGAGGTAGGCCACAACATTTAAGGAGGAAGCATAACAGTTTTTGGCCCGGATTTTGGAGGAAGGTTCTCCATAAAGAAGGGAGGTCATACACATCAAAGGCTCTCCGTAATTTTTGGGGGTCCTTAGCTTCGCTTCTGGTGAGCGAAGGAGCAGAGCAGGTATTCAGAGAAAAGGGGAGGAAGCATTCGGGGGGGGTCGACAGTAATCTTTGGGGCCTTTTATCTCAGCAGCAGCAAAGGGGGAGATAAGGGCAAGATTGGGGTGCTACGTTTTGAGTTGGGCAGGGATGGCTTCTCAAGGTAGATTTTAGACATAATGCCGGCAAGAGAATGCACAAGTATGCAGGGATTATCTGATGCACACATGATTTCAAGAGATGTTTGATATGAATTCTCCCTTTGTTCCGAGAGCGATAGCCATGTCAATGGAGGAAAACAACAAAGCCATAATGATTGATGGATAACAAGAGGAAACTGGTCATCTGAGACAAACTTCAAGAGCTGAAAGCGACTCATACAGCAATGATGGAGAACAATTGTGAACCCACAGTATGAAGAGGGGAAGGCCAAAACGAAATAAGAGCAAAAGGAAGTGGGAAAGAGCAAGTGAAAGAGAGATCGAAGAACTAAGGGGACTCCGAAGGTGTGGGCAAGGAAAGAGGGAGGTCTCGAGAGGTAACCACTAGAGTTGGTTTCCCCTTTGTGCGTGTGGTTTCCCGTTTCCTCCATCAATACTTTGGAGTGAAATTGTGGACTTAGGGAAGCCAAAACTGACCTAGTACTAGAACGTTTGGGCAAAATATCATCGTGTATAGGCACTTTCCCTTGGACTAAGAGAGTTAACAGATTCGTTGTGGATAGCTTTCACTAGTACCTTGAGGCAAGGTAGCTCCACAAAATTAACCCTAGATAACTTGGAAAATCTTAGACTTCAGTGAAGAGAATCATTTCTTGAGCTGATGACTAGAGTAAGGTCTTTGGCTACCTCACTAGGAGATTTTTGAGTGAAGAATTTGGTCGAAAAGACTCTTCCAAAATCCTCTCTACAAAAATTGAGAGAATTATTGAGAGCAGATGCATCCCTCCAAGACTTTGAAGGCGCTAGTGCTAGGATTGACAAAGCATGCAAACATTTTGAAGGAAAAGATGCATGTCAAGAAAATTCTTCCTCGGATTTTGTGGCGAGCTTGCGAAGGGTAGTTGGAGACTCTCAAGCTCCAAAAGACACTCCAAGAGGAGAAGAATTCAAGGGAGGACAATATTGCACACCTACAACAAGAGATAGAGGAGTTGAAGCCACAAAAAGAGGTAAAAGCTTTCATATGGTGTACTATTTGTAATAAACGAGGTCACAATAATCAAGACTGTCCATATAAGATCACATGCCAATTATGTGGAAAGACTATTCATGAAGCATGAGATTGTTATTTCCTTACGGGAATCCAAACCGATTGGATTCAGATTCTTGGTGCACAATTCAACCACAATATCGAAGGGTTCCAACAAGAGGCTATGTATACAACTCTTCAGTTTAACAATAATTAGAGAAAGCCCATTAATAAAAAGAAGCCTTCATGTGTTAAAGACATTGGGAATATGGGCATTTCTAGAGCAAATGTCGTCTCTCAAAAGGATCACCTCCGTAAGCTCTGTCCGAATTCTACTAATCACTACTCAAAGGAGTGTCCAAGTACTAGCCAAGGAGGACTATGTGCGGAGCAGCTAGAAATTGATAGTTCATCCTACCAAGTGATGTGATATTAGAAAAAGGCAATTGGGTTCCAAAATGGGGAGATATCATGAATATAGATGCTCTAGGTTATCTTAGTCCAGAAAGTTATCTAATTTTAAACTTTGAATCAATTTCACAAATTGAACCCATTTCTAGAATTAGACCAATTCAAGAAATTAGACCAATTTCATGAATTGGACCAACCCCTAAAAGTAGAACAATTTCAGCTTAGAATGTTCAGCCCTATGATCCAATTTCTCATATACGAGTTTTGAAGCAAAAACAGGACCAAAAACACCCTGACTGTGTGCTCTTTAGAAATATGAAACAATCCATATTGGAAGCATAGGGACCAACTCACACCATCTAAATAGTTGCATTTCAGAATCACTCCAAGCTAACGTGACATATCTATAGGAAGTGCACATAGCCGATACAAAAGAAGGTGTCCTCACAAGGGCTCAGAAGAAAAGACTATAAGACTAAAACAGATCCGAGAAAGAGACCAATTCTCAATAAGAGGCCAATTCTAGTCGAAAGACACATTTTTTTAGAGAAGGAGGAGAAAAGGTAGATAAATCTTACAAAGAAACGGTGAGGGATTTACAAGAATCAAAAGGATCAGACATGGATTCCACCATCATGGACATAGAGAGTCTTCTAAAAAACACTTACAAATAGGTATCTTCATATGACATCCTCAAGATGGATGAAAGATTTAGAAGTGATGTTCTCGGTATAATAGCAACATTTTGTCCTTCACCCCCTGAGATCATAATTAGTGGTGGGCATGTGTAGATAAATATGATCATTGCACATAAAACAATAATTACTCATTCTAGAAGTTCTACTATCACATTGACAATTTTAGGCAAAACATTTAGAGGAGTAATTATCGACGGAGGATGAGACATTAAATTAATGCCTCATTATACTATGATTTCTTTGGGTTTGAAGGAAGGCTTCTTTGATAGTAAGTCTTGGAAATCCAATTAAAGTTTAGCCATTGGAAATAGTGGAGCAAGTATCTCTACTTATCCAAAAGATTCAGTTTTTCTTAAGCTTTGTTGTGGTTGATGTTCCACACATAGATGGAGGTTATCCTCTCTTGATTGGGAGTCCTTGATGAAAAGCCTCACCCCGTTCTCATTGCATCTTGGCTATGAGAGTATCTTAGTCTCTTAACAAAGATAATCACATTTTTAGGCCATACTCAATACCATAGGAAGTTCATTAAAATGTATGCAAACATAGCGAGGAAACTGTCAAAACTAAAAAGTAAATTAGTCCGATTGAGATGGACTCACGAAGACGAAAAGGCATTTGAAGTCTTGATAAAGATGTTGCTGAGTGCTCCTATTCTCGTTGTTCGAGATTGGGAAGTCACCTTCCATGTGCATGTAGATGGGAGCTCTACTGTTGCGGAGCCAATTCTTGCACAACCTAGAAAAGAGCACAAATTAGATCGTCCAATTCATTATGCCAATAGGATTCTCACTAAGGTTGAACGAATCTATAGCACAACACAGAGGGAAACTTTGACCATAGTATTTGCTCTAAAAGATTTTAGACATTACCTTCTTGGATTTCATTTTGTTGTGATCACGGATCACCAAGCAATAAAATATCTGCTAAGCAAGCCTAATATCGTAGGACAAATTTGGAGATGGTTGTTGCTCTTTCAAGAATTTAATTGGGAGGTAGCATAGAGGCCTGGAAAGCATCATGTAATGGTGATCACTTGTCTAGGATACAAGTACCAGTTCCTAATGGCGATAACAAGGGAATCGATGCTGATTTACTAGATCATCACCTCTTCCATGTAAACACTTATCCTTCATGGTATAGAGAATTAGGCCGTTTCTTGTCTATTGGAACTTTCCCACATGATAACATTGGAAAAGAGAGGACTCCTAATAAAAAGGAGAAGCTTCACTTTGATTGATGAGCATCTCTTCAATGTTGGTCTAGAGTGAATCCTTAGAAAATGTGTATATCCTAGGAAATCTAAGAAATTTTAGGATTTTCCCACAATAGAACCTCTTCATTTCATTACCCTGGTCATATCACTACACACATGGTAATCCAAAGTGGATGATGGTGGCCGTTCTCTTTAGGGATGCATGTCAATTGGTGAAAGCTTGCAATATTTGTCAAAAATGTGGTCCTAAACCTTCTTAGATCCACAATAGGCCCTTTCGAATTTCAACATCATGGAAGCCCTTTGAGAGATGGGAGCCAGACTTTGTGGGCCCAATACATCCAATGGCCTATCCTTCAAAAGCTAAGTATTCATTGGTGGCAATAGAGTATGCTACTAAGTGGGAAGAGGTCATTGCATCCGTGGACTGTACATCTAATGCGGTCGCATCATTCCTATATGAGCACTATTTTATAGGTATCGCTGGTGCCAATTGAGATTACCACTGACCAAAGAAATCATGTGCATACTACCCTAGAGCTAACAACCAAGCTAAAAGCACCAATAAGGTGTTTTTTACCTTGCTTAAGAAATGTTTCATCAGGAGCCCACCACATGAGGCATGGCCTACTTGGGAGTCTTTTGGGCCTACAGAACTACATTCATGGCTATTACCATGCACAAATATTTTCACCTACTCTATGGCATTGAGGCTATAGCTCCCATGGATTTTCTTCATGGATCTATAAGAGTAGGATTAGAGAAAGTTTCTCAATGGAGTGAATTCACATATGCCTTTAGGCTAGTTAACGCTACATAAAGGACTCTTGATGACCTTGAGAATTGGAGTCTACATGGAGGTGCAACCTTCTAAAAGTGCACGAGGAAGTCCCAGTATCTAGTGGCCAAACTACCTAAAAACCTAGACGAGTTCATGATTGAGAAATGGGTGGAGAAGGCTCTCCCAAAATCTTTTGGACGAAAGTTTTTTGAGCTTGAGAAACTCGATGTTACACTTAGATTTTGACTCCATGGTTACGAGGATTGAAGAAGCCAAAGTCTGTTCTAGAGCATTCCAAAAATAGAAGCATCTCTGCGCATCTCAGAGTTGCAGAGAAAGCTAGAGGCTCTTAAGTTGCAAAAAGCATTGGTGGAGGAAAAAGATATCCTAAAGAAAGGCTCTAATGAATCGGCAGACTTAAGGTGAGAATCGAAGGATCTCAAAGCTCAAAAAGAGGTATGCACGCGTTTATGGTGTATCCTTTGTGCGAGCCAAGGCCACTCTATCCAAGGGTGCCCGAGGGAAGTGTTCTATTAATTTTTTGAAAGGAGGGACATGAGGTGGGGGATTGCTACTACCTCAAGGATACTGCAATTCCCAACCAGTAAAGAACATATCCTCAAGTGTCGAATGGCTAGGGCTTTAGAGGGATAGTATGATAAGTTGCTTGATTGATATGTTATCTCTCTACTCTTATGAGATGCAAAATGAAGGAAAAGGAGTTATCTTGATTTTATGCAAGGAGGAGAAGTAGAGAGGATTAAGATGGAGAAAACCAAGAGATTCCAGTTCATCAAGAGGAGAAGAATCAACCGATTTTGCAAATAGTCCAATTTGTGTAGAAGTTTCCCAACTCCCCAAGTTGACCAATTTTCTAGTTTCCCAATTTTCCCAATTGCCCAATTTTCCAATTACCCTATTTGCAAATTGCTTCATTTTCAAGTTGCCCAATTTTCCAGGTTGCCTTATTTTTGAGTTTTCGAATTTCCAACTTGACTAATATTCCAGCTGCCCAATTCTCCAAGCTACCAAGCTTTTCAAGTTCCCTAATGTTCTAAGTTGCCCAATTTTCCATGTTGTCCAACTTTCAAAGTTGCCCAATTTTCCTAGTTGACCAGTTCTCAAGTTTCCTAGTTTTCCAAGTTGTCCAACTATCCAAACTACCTAATTTTCCAAGTTGTGCAACTTTCTAAGTTGCCCAATTTTCCAAGTTACCCAACTTTACCAATTGACCAATTTGCCAAGTTGCCCAAATTTCGAGTCGCCCAAGATTGATCAAATTTAGTTGACTCAGTTTTCAAAACTTGCCTACTTTTGAAACAAGTCAAATGAGCCTAAGTTTTCCAACAATAGCAGAAAACATGGCGACTTCTGACATGCATATGGATGGGGGATGGAGAAGCTAGCTATCATTTTTTCGGAGAAATCTCTATCAAAGTACCAAAATTGGGAAGACTATTATTGACGGGAGTACAAGAAGCATCACAAAAGCTCTCAGCATAGTTCGAGAGGTGGAGAGGGGAGTCCCTTCCAACTTCTCCAAGGAGTGGCGTTGACCTTCAGATCTTGCAGACGCACGCACGCAGAGAATAGTACAAAAACAAAATCACACAAAAAAATACTCGGAGAATAGAAAGAGATAAGAGACCTGATACCAGATTGGGTACAATCTCCCTCCACATACTCTGATAGACGAGTCTATTAGAGCATGTGTATTTATAGGTATTTCTTATTACGTCTTGAATAGAAGATAAGAATGCATCCTGACAATTTTGGGCTTCAATAGTATGCAGAACAGTGAGTAGAGTTGTGAAGATATCTCGAGATTGAGAAAAGCAATGACAATGAAACTTTGTACCTATGAAAATAGAGAGTATGCTGAATCTATACCACTTAAAATCATATCAAAGGATCAACTATTCACTGAGAACCAAGTCTGAGAAGATCACTGTTTTGAGATGAACTTGACAAAGAAGTGAGATAGAGATGTGATCAATGTATATGTATTAAATCACATAGAATTACAATGACATTGGCATTGTATAATTGCACAATGTGAGGGTAGTGTTTGAGCTATAGAGTGATCTCACTAATCACAAAAAACCCCTCTCAAATGATCTCCAAATCGGGTTGTATTTCATGCGAGATTTTGATCCATTTTTATAGCTTGGATTTGGAGCTAACTTTTGAATTCAAATTCAAGTTCTTACCCCATATAGCATATATCCACTCTTGTCAGGGTTGCATAATTGAGACTCCCAACAAGACTTTGATAACCTGTAATGTCATCAAGAAGCTCTCCTTCATGCACTGAGTTTATGGTTCAATTCCATGCGTGTGCCTGCACTTTTTGCATTTTCCATTTTGAACTTAACTAGTATATCATGGATGTACTTTTTCTTTGAAGGAGCAATACTTACTAATACTGTGATTGTTGGCATCTTAGCCACGAGTGAGAAGGTCTCCTCATAATCCACTCCATGGGTTAGAGCAAACCCTTTTGCTACTAGCCTCGCTTTATACTTGTTCATTGAACCATCTAAATTTTTCTTTACTTTGTAAATCCTCCTGGATCCTATTACCTTCATGCTTGGTTTCTTGTGAACCAAATTCCAAGTGTTGTTCTCTTGAAGTGCTTTAATATCTTCTTGCATGGCTTCTCTCCATTCTTCCTTCTTATTTGCTTCTTCAAATCAAGAAGGCTCTTTTGACATAGAATCTTTAGTCATGTATACAAAATGCTTGGTGATTAGTGATGTGTCATAGCCATACCTTATGGGTTTCTTACTCTCCCTTTCAGATCTTCTAAGTGCTTGATTAGATGACTTTGGAATTCGTCTGATTGCTTGAATTTTGTCTTGCCCTTGGACTTCTAAGCTTTTTAGTCAATCTACGAGTTGATATCTTCTGATATTTGTGGTTCTTCTTGAGTCAAAGTTGGAAAATCACTTTCCAAGTCATAGGGTAGCTTTATTTTCGTGCAATCATCATCAAACCAAGAGTTATTTTCCTCAAACACCACATCGCTACTAACTGTAAATCCTTTGTCAGTGGGATTATACAACCTATATCCTTTCTGATTTTAGTCACAGCCAATAAATATACACCTTTTGGCTTTCGGATCAAGCTTTCTCCAATCAGTGTGGGTATATGCAATCGACCCAAAGATGTTACAATGGTCTAGGGAAGGTCTTCTGCCATACCATGCTTCATAAGGTGTCATCCCATCCAAGGACTTGGATGGAAGCCTATTAATTAAGTATGTAGCTATGGAAACAACCTCTGTCCATAAGTAATTTGGAAATTTCTTTTCATTCAACATTGATCTTTCTGCCTCTACTATTAGTCAATTCCTTCTCTCTACCACTCCCTTTTGTTCAGGAGTGTATCTTTTTGTAACCTCTCTTTTTATGCCTCTTTCCTATAAGAATGAAATTCATCTGAGAAATACTCACCACCTCCATCACATCTGAGCCTCCTCAAGCTTCTACTTGTTTGGTTATCAACCAATGCCAAATATTTCTTGAAACAAGTGAAGACTTCATCTTTATGCTTCATGAAGTAAAGAATTCTCCATCTACTATAGTCATCTATGAATGAAACATAGTACCTTGATCTTGAGATTGATGGTTCTCTTCTAGGACCCCACACATCTGCGTGCACAAGCTCCAAGTAGTCTTCATACATGTATCCTTTTGAATGGTTGCCTATTTGATTTGCCAAATTCGCATGCTCCACATTTGTAAATCATGTGTTGCTTGGAAACATTTGGAATGCCAAGCACACTCTTATCCCTTCATATTTGCTTTAGTGTTCTTTCATCTATATGAACTAGTCTCTTATTCCATATCTCTAGTTCAGATAGGGTTTGATCTTTGTAATTGAAGAGTGCAATGTTTTTGGTATCTTTAACATCAAATGTAAAGATTTTACTAGATTTCTCACCTTTTTCAATCCTCTTGAAGCCTTGTTGAGGGTCCTCCACATATGCTCCATGCCTTGTGAATCTAACCTGCAAGCCCTCTTCAACAATCTACCCAACACTAATTAGGTTTTTTATCATGCGCGCAAATGTAGTAGGTGAATTGGTAAGTCCAAAAGGCATTACCATGAATTCAAAGTGACTACTTTGAGTTCTAAAGGCGGTTTTATAAATGTCATTTTGTGTCATTTGTATCTGATGATACCCAGGTTTAAGATCAATTTTACTAAAGACACATGCTCCACGAAGTTTATCTAGCAAATCATGTTGGAGTTAGACATCTATGGAAGCACGTGGACAACATAAGGAAGCAGAAGAAGCTTGGAGTAAAACACATAATATTAAATGTATTATCACTAGAATGTAGAAAGATAAGTGACCGGTTAGGGCAATAGGTGTATATACAAGCTAGGGAAAAAACCTCTTAAAGAGGGAAAAAAGTGCCCCCGTGGTCATAGTGTGTTCACACACATCACTACCTAAACATATGAACAAATCCCCCTTGGGAGGGATGTGGTGAACAAGAAGCTTGCAATCATGTATAAGGAAGTGCCAAGCTATGCAAAATCACTCCACAAAAGTAAGTAAGCCCAAAGCTTTGCGGAAAGCTTCAAACTTCTCCCTAGGCAGACCCTTCGTGAAAAGGTCTTCAATGTTCTCCTTTGTGGGCACATATGCCAAGCTTATCTCTCCCGTAGAGAACCTCTCCCTGAAATAATGATAATGAACCACAATGTGCTTAGTGCAAGCATGGAACACAAGGTTCCTCGTCACTGGCAATGCGCTCTGACCGTCAATGAAGATGGTGGTGGCAAAAGATTGACCAACACCCAAATCAGCCATGATGCGTCTCAGCCACACACACCCAGCAGTCGCTATGAAAGCTTCCCTATACTCAGCCTCACAATTGAAAGTGGCCACCATAGGCTTCTTCTTGCACAACCAAGATATACATGAGCTACCAAGCATGAAGCAAAAGCAACTAGTGGACACACGAGTGTCATAGCAACAAGCCCAATCATTAAAAAAAAAAAGCATGCAAATCTGGTGGTAGT
Source organism: Ceratopteris richardii (assembly GCA_020310875.1). Taxonomy (NCBI): domain Eukaryota; kingdom Viridiplantae; phylum Streptophyta; class Polypodiopsida; order Polypodiales; family Pteridaceae; genus Ceratopteris; species Ceratopteris richardii. The sequence goes on along the minus strand of CM035431.1, from coordinate 152,411,964 downwards.
GATTCCCCTTGGGATAAAACAATCCAAGTAGTTGGGTACCACTCAAGTAGTGAAAGATGCGCTTAACCATCTTCCAATGCTTGACACTTGGGCAATGCATAAACCTGCTCATCTGTGAGATAGCAAACTCAATATATGACTTAGTAATGCATAAGTAAATCAAGCATCCAACAGCCTGCTCATAGAGAACAACATCAAATGCATCTCCAACATCATGAACACTCAATCGTAAACCTGTCTCCGTAGGAGTGGCAATAGGTTTGTAGTCTCTAAGGCCAAAACCCATCAATAATGTGTCAATATATTTCGTTTGACACAAAGCTATTCTGCCATCAACTTGCATAAATTGAATGCCCAAATAATGATCCAAATGCCCCAAATTAGACATCTCAAATGAGCCATGCATATCAACCTTAAAATCAGCAATATGCTTCTCATGAGGACCAGTGAGCAGCATGTCATCATCATGCACAACAATGATCAGAAGCACATCATTAGCACGCTTAACATATAAGGTGCCCTAAGTTGGACTGTTCTCAAAACCATGTGCAATCAGATAGGCATGTATCTTTTCATACCAAGCACGTGGTGCTTGCTTTAAACCATATAATGCCTTCTTTAACATGCACACCTGGTTTTCATGCCCTTTCTGCACAAAGCCACGGGGCTGAAAAACATACACCTCTTCATGCACATCACCATTCAAAAATGCATTTTTAATGTCCAACTGATCTACATTCCAATCATGATGGGATGCAAGTGCAGAGATGCTACGAACAGTAGTCATTTGGCATGTAGCTTCAAAGGTCTCATCAAAATCAATGCCTCTTTCCTACGCATAACCCTTCGCAACAAGCCTAGCCTTATACCTATCAACTATTCCATCACGCTTATGCTTGAGTCTGTATACCCACTTAGTGCGAATGACCTTCTTGCGAGGAGGAAAGTCACATAAAGACTAGGTACCATTCTTCATTATAGCATCATATTCAGATTGCATAGCAACCATCCAATTTTCTGAATTTTGTGCTTCATCAAATAAAACAGGCTCATTCTCATCACAGAGACTAGACGCAGCCATAGCATAGCAATATGATGCAAAAGGAGCACTATGAGAGCCTGAACGAGTACAATATGATGGAGGTGCATCGAATTTGCTGTCACGCAAAGTCTACACCAACCATTTTGGCATAGTTTTTGCCTCCTCATTATGAGCTCTCTTATCAACAAGAGCATCATGTAAATCTTCATCTGAAATGGAATGAAATGCATCATCACATTAAACGTGTAAAGGCTGAGAGGTTGCCTCATTAGGAGAAACACTAGACTCTCAACGTGTAAAAAGAGGAAGCAAAGTATCATACATGTCTTTAGAGCTAACAGATGTCTCCTTAGTACATGAAAGTAATGGCTGAATAGCATCTTCCATAAAAAAAATATCACAGCTAATCAAAATGTGTTTAGTCTGTGGATGATACAGATGATAGCCTTTGCTTTTAGAACTGTACCCAACAAAAATACATTTCACTCCTTTATCATCCAATTTTTTGCAATGTTGTTCACGCACTAATGCATATGCCAAACAACCAAAAACATGCAGATGCGCAACAGATGGCTTGCGACCATGCCAAGCTTCATATGGAGTGATAGACTGCAATGCTTTAGTGGGACACTTGTTAAGTACATATGCTGCACACATATCAGCCTAAAGCCAGAAACTATGTGGTAAGGTCTGACTCTTTGACCATACACCTCGCCGTCTCCATGAGTGATATGTTCTTACATTGAGCAACTCCATTCTATTGAAGTATATACGGCACTATACACTGATGTTTTATCCCACGTTCATCCAGAAATGCATTAAAGTTAGAAGACATATATTCCCCCGTCGATGAGAATGGAGGGTGCCCATTTTACATGCAGACAAATTTTCAGCCAAAACCAAAAACTGTTTGAATCACATGAACACTTTCGACTTTGCCTTCAATGAATATACCCATGCATGCCTGGAATAATCATCAATGAAAGTCATGAAGTAAAGATAGTTCCCAAAAGAAGGTGTCTGCATAGGACCATAAACATCACTATGGACAAGCTTCAATTTTTTAGTAGCCCGAAATGAACCATTTTTTGGGAAGGAGGAATGGTGCATTTTGCCCAAAATACAGCCTTCACATACATGTTTACTGGGTGCCTCAGGTTAGGGCAAGGAGGACACCATTTCAGATTTCTGCAGGTGTAGCAAACTAGCAAAATTTAGATGACCAAAGAGTCCATGCCAAAGCTTTGCATCTGACATAGCTTGAGAATCACTGCACATGTTGAATTATTCACACAATTTTCATAGTCTATGAGCTTATACAGCCCATGATATAAAATGCCAGAAGCAATAATCATGTCGCCATTTAACAGATCATGAATTCTACATCTATCATCAACAAATTTCACAAGCAAGTCAATCTTGGCTAATGCGCTAATAACAGATTTTTCTTGATCCCTTGCATAAATAAAGCATCTAATAATGTAAAAGAACTACCATTAGTAGTATTCATAATGATCTTACCAACTCCCATAACACGATAAGAGGCGTTTTTGGTGCATTTGACAGTATTCCTGTAGGGGCAGGCTCAACTGAAGTGAAGAAACTACACTATGAGGTAATATGTTTGGTTTCCCACTATCAAAGTACCAAACACTTGAGTCTACTACAAACATACACTGCTCATGAGAAGATGGGTCAAAACTGCAAACACTAGTAAACGCCCATTCTTCATTCTGCACAAGACTAGCATGCTCTGTTTTCGGTGTAGAGGCCTCTGCAACAACCATTCGAACCTCTTTTTTCTTTCCCTCTTTTGCAGCTAGTTGTTCCTTTGTAAGCTTGAATTATTGTATCAAGATCCTTAGATTTTTTTTCCCTCTCTGAAGATTGTTCTGAGTCTTGGTTTAGTGATGTAATACCCACTTCATCATGTATTCCTTTTTCAACTTTTTCCAGTTTCTTCTCCCACTTAGCCTTTTGTTTTGCCCTTCTCTCCTTCCATGAACCATTCTTTCATACTTCATTCTTTTCTTCTTTTAATGTTGTTCCTTGTTCTCTTGTGTTGGATCTTATCATTAGTTTTATGGGGATCGTCTCATTTTGTTCATCCTCCACATTATCAAAGATTTCCACTAATTTTAAAGGAATATTAAAATTTATAGACTATTTTTGGGGATTTATAGGGTAGTCTTTGATTGAGTACTTGCTACCACAATCATTACAATGGGCTCCTTCTACTCTTAACATAGGTGGTTGAGTACAATCTTTTACAAAATGAGCTCCTCCACACCTATAACATGTTATCTTTTGAATATTCTTGATTTGGGGTTTTGTGTTTGACATGTAATTGTTGGTTATATATATGAAGGTAGTTGCATCCATTTCAATCCTCCCATTTCCCAAATCTAATGCTTATAATACCAATTCATTATTATAATGGTACTCCCTATCAAATGATTCAAAACAATCCTCATACTTGCCAAGGTGTTCTTCTCAGTATTCTTTGGGTATTCTTGTTGTCTACTCTACTTTTTCATCTAGTGGAATATATTCCACTGGAACTACCTTAGTGGGTAGAGGTGGTTGTTGCCCTACGATTAGCCTAGTTTTTCCCCCATAATCTCTATCCCTCATAGAATTAATGTGAGCTAGATACTCCCTTTCCTTCACTAATTGGTTATTACAGAAACACTCATCCTTGGTTTGGTTGGTCCATTTTCTCTCTAAAGTAGAATACTTAAGAGTTTTCCTATCCTGAAAATGTTGTGTTTTTTTATAAGAGCACATGTTTGTTTGATGGATTTCTCCACAAATATATCACTTCCTATGTTGTGTTAGTCTGGAACTGGGTATATCAAATCTAGTGGTTGATCTCAAAGCATTTGCTATAGCATAGGCCAATTCTTTAGTTGGGGGTAACATTGTTTCGTTATGTTTTTGATGTTCCAATATCTAAAGATCATTTGCACTATTGTCTTCTAGGTTAGTGGCTTCTTTCACACATGAGTCTAGATCTTGGCATCTTCTAGAGTACACCATGATTCTTAATTGTGCATTTGTTAATCCTTCTATGAAGAGAGACACTATTTTAGCCATTGATGGCTTTTCTTCTCTAGGAAATCTGTCTAAATATTGCTTGAATCTTCTTGGTGCTTTCTTTACACTCTCATTCTTATTTTGTTTGAATGTGTGAATTAGTGTGGCAGTAATGTGTTTGATTGCTGTCTTGGAAAATTCCCCAATAAATCCTTCCAGGAATTGTGTTATGTCCCTAAACATTTCCTTTATTAATGGTAAAAGTCAGGTCAATGCTGTCCAGACAAAGTTAATCTGAAGGCTTCAAATTGAGTTTTGTAATCATAAATTTGTTCTGCCCTAAGGATTTTTTATACTCAACTATATGATCATGAGGATGTGTGGATCCATCATACTAATTTTTCATACATTTAGCTACTTGATATGGCCTCATTATTCTCTCAGTATTATTCCATTCTTGTTTCCTTCTTATAGGAAACTCTTCCATGTTAACTCCTTCTCTTATTAAAGGGTTAGGAGATAATTGTTGTCTTCTTCTCTTTGTGGCTCTAAAGGGGTATGATTTTTGCTTGTTCTAGGAATTGCAGCTTGTTCCAAGTTTTGTTCCCAAGTTCCTTTATCAATGTCTTCCCCTAGGTCATTTGTGTTATCTGGGTCATTTTGAACACATAAGTACATCCATGTCTATCCTCATACTTACCCTCTTTAAAGTGAGCTACAGGCATGAAATTTATAGGTATTTTTGAGTTCCTCAATCTAGTGGGATCTTTATGCAACACATCTTGATATACATAGGCTCCAAACCTATATATATATATATATATATATATATATATATATATATATATATATTATTATTATTTATTTATTTATTTATTTTTGAGAATATTCCTATAGTCTCCTGTATCCAAAGGTTCAACCTCTTCATTTATGCTTTCCATATTCAAGTGTATGGTTTGAGAGAGGTTTCAAGATCTAACACTTTCTTGTTCTCCCAAGGTCTTGTTAGCTTCCCTATTATGGTACACTATCACTCCTCATCTCAATCTCATTCAATCTTGACCCAAATTGGTGAGAATTTGGTCAAAATTAAGTTTTTGAGAGCCTGTGTGAGAATCGTACGTTTTGTCATGATCATGACTCAAATTTGTGGAACTTCAGTCAGAATCACAATTTTGTAAAATTGTGTTTGAAAATGTATATTTTCCATGATCTTGAGCTAAATTTGTGAAAATTTAGTCTGAATCACGATTCTATAAAATTGTGTTTGAAAATGTATTTTTTCCATGAGCATGACCTAAATTTGTGAAAATTTAGTGAGCATCATGATTTTGTATAATTGTGTTTGAGAATGTACTTTTTCCATGATCCTGACTTAAATTTGTGCAAATTTAGTCAGAATCACAATTTTGTATAATTGTGTTTGAGAATGTATCTTTTCCGCAATCTTGAATCAAAAATGTGAGATTTTGGTCAAGATCGCAATTTTGTGAAGTTTGGGTGAAATCGAGTTTTTTCACGATCTTGACTCAAAATCATGAGATTTTGATCAAGATCGCGATTTTGTGGTAGTTGGGTGAAAATCATGTTCTTTCATGATCTTGACTCAAAATCATGAGATTTTGGTCAAGATCGCAATTTGTGAAACTTGGGTTAAAATTGTGTTTTTTTTTCATGATCTTAACTCAATATCGTGAGATTTTGATCAAGATCATGATTTTATGGTAGTTGGATGAAAATCGTGTTTTTTCACGATCCTGACTCAAAATCATGAGATTTTGATCAAGATCATGATTTTGTGAAACTTGGGTTAAAACCGTGTGTTTTTCATGATCTTGACTCAAAATCGTGAGATTTTGATCAAGATCATGATTTTTGTGGTTTTTCTGTTAGAAAAATTATCTTTAGGTTTTCTTGGTTTTTCTTTCTCCTTTAGGAGCGTGATTTCAACACACATTCATGCAATAAAACACCAAATCAAAAAATTATGTTTTCATCATTGTAAGACTAATTTCAAAAAATCACGACTCTATTTATTTATTGAATCTCCATGAAATTTTCAAAAATTAATCCAAACTTTTAATGATGTTACCTTGCTTATGCTAATTTTTTCTGATCACTCTGAGCTTCCCTCTGAAGATCACGATTCCCTGCTCTTTTGTTCCCTCTCTCTCTCTCTCTCTCTCTCTCTCTCTCTCTCTCTTTACAAATGATCTAAAATTTTCAAAATCATCCTTTTATAGTTACTGATCATAATCATGATTTTTCACCTATCTTCAAAATTTTCCAAATTTCCTTATGAGCTTGTTTCTTTTCTTCACTATCACTCCCCAATAGTCACTATTTTCTACTTTGGCTCAAATTTTCCAATTTTTCTCCTTCTCTAAAAATCGTGTTTTTATGAAACCTCACCAAAATTTATTTTTTTGTCAATTGATTCAATCCAACATATTTCTTCAATTGTTTTCCATCACTTTCTTCCCTTTCTTTTGTGTTTTTCTAGTTTTTCCTATTTTTATTGGATTTTTCAATCCCCAAATAAAAGGTAAACAAATTATTTAGGGCTTAATGTACCACAAACTGATGGTAGTGAATGGAAACTATGCTACTTGAACTTAAAGAACAACATGCAGCTCTTCACTTCTCAATCCAAACTGAGTGAATGAGGTAATCTTTGAAACAAAGACAACACACTCACCTTTACACATTTGCACACCTGATGATTCATAATGAATTTGAACAAATGTTTGTTACCATCAACTTGGAAGATCCAGCAAAGGTCCAAAGCTCCAATGACGAAAAGCTTTGCTTACTTCCGTGGCAACGGTTCCAAAAGATGTTTATTATACTTTGAAGTTGTCCTCTCCAATCATCATAGCATAAAAGATTAGCAATTTAAACACCTTTAATTTGTCAATCTGGGAAGTATGCTAAGACCACTGTTGATATATTTAGGTAGTGATGTGCATGAACACTCTAGGACTGTGAGGGCACCTTTTTCCCTCTTTAGGAGGTTTTTTCCCCCGACTTCTATATACGCATGTTACCCCTTAGGAAATGATCATATCATAAAGAACTGTCCAAAACTGGTTGCTAAAGATGCATAGAAAAAAGAGGCTTGAATGGTTGTTGTAGAGGCCTCTACACCGAAAACAGAGTTTGCTAATCTTGTGCAAGAAGAAGGATGGGTGTTTACTAATGTTTGCAGTTTTGACCCATCTTCTCATGAGCAGTGCATGTCTGTAGTAGACTTAGATGTTTGGTACTTTGATAGTGGGGCAACCAAACATATTACCTCGCAGGTCAATTTCTTCTCTTCACTCCAGCCTCCCCCTACAGGGAATACTGTCACATGCGCCAACAACTCCTCTTATCCTATCATGGGAGTTGGTAAGATCATTCTGACTATTATTGATGGTAGTTCTTTCACTTTGTTAGATGCTTTATTTGTGCCACGGATCAATAAGAATATGTAATCAGTTTCGACTCTAGCCAAGATTGGCTTGGTTGTGAAATTTGTTGATTAGAGGTGTACATTTCATGATCTATCAAATGCGAAAAACATGATTCTCAGGCTATGTCAGATGCAAAGCTTTGGCATGCATGCTTTGGTCATCTGAAATTTGCTAGTTTGCTACGCCTGCAGAAATCTGATATGGTGTCTTCTTTGCCCAAGCTTGAGGCACCTAGAAAACATGTATGTGAAGGCTGTATTTTGGGAAAAATGTAGCATTCCTCCTTTCCAAAAGATGGTTCAGTTCGGGCTACGCAAAAACTGCAGCTTGTTCATAGCAATGTCTGTGGTCCTATGCAAACACCCTCTTTCGGAAATTATCTTTACTTCCTGACTTTCATTGATGATTTTTTCAGGCATGCATGTGTATATCCACTCAAAGTAAAGTCTGAAGTGTTTATGTGCTTCAAACAGTTTCTGGTTTTGGCTAAAAATCTATCAGCATGTAAAATGGGCAACCTCCGTTCTAATCGAGGGGGGGAATATATGTCTTTCAACTTTAATGCATTTTTGGTTGAATGTGGGATAAAAAATCAATGTATAGTGCCGCATACACCTCAACAGAATGGAGTTGCTGAACAAAAGAACAGATCACTCATGGAGATGGCAAGGTATATGGTCAAGAGCCAGGCCTTACCACATAGTTTCTGGCTTGAGGTTGTTATGTGTGCTTCATATGTACTAAATAGGTGTCCCACTAAAGCGCTATAGTCTATCACTCCATATGAGGCTTGGCATGATTGCAAGCCATCTGTTGCTCATCTATGTGTTTTTGGTTGTTTGGCATATGCATTAGTGCATGAACAACATCGCAAAAAATTGGATGATAAAACAATAAAATGTATGTTTGTTGGGTACACTTCTGAAAGTAAAGGCTATCGTCTGTATCATCCATAGACTAAACGTATTTTGGTTAGCCGTGATGTTGTTTATGTGGAAGATGCTATTTAGCCATCGCTTTCACGTACTAAGGAGACATTTATTAGCTCCAAAGACATGTATAATACTTTGTTGCCTCTTTTTACAAGTGGAGAGTCTAGTGCTAGTCCTAATGAGGCAACTTCTCAGCCTTTGCAAGTTTCATGTGATGATGTAGATCATTCCATTTCTGATGCAGATTTACATGATGCACTTATTGATGAGAGAGCTGATATTGAGCAGGCAAAAACTATGCCAAAATGGTTGGTGCAAACTTTGTGTGATAGAAAATTAGATGCACCTCTGTCATATTGTACTCAATTAGGCTCTCATAGTGCCTCTTTTGCATCAGATTGCTATGCTATTGCTGCCTCTAGTCTCTGTGATGAGACTGAACTTGTTTCATTTGATGAATAACAAAATTTTCAACATTGGATGGCTGCAATGCAACCTGAATATAATGCTATCATGAAGAACGGTACCTAGTATTTATGTGACTTGCCTCCTGACAAGAAGGCCATTGGCACTAAGTGGGTATATAAGCTAAAGCATAAACTTGATGGAGCAGTTGACAGGTATAAGGGTAGGCTTGTTGCAAAGGGTTATGCACAGGAAAGAGGCATTGATTTTGATGAGACCTTTGCACCTACATGTCGTATGACTACTGTTCGTAGCATCTGTGCACTTGCAGCTTATCATGGTTGGAATGTACATCAGTTGGACATTAAAACTGCATTTCTAAATGGTGACTTGCATGAAGAAGTGTATGTTTTTCAGCCATGTGTCTTTGTGCAGAAAGGGCATGAAAACTAGGTGTGCAGGTTAAAAAAGGCTTTATATGGTTTGAAACAAGCACCAGGTGCTTGGTATGAAAAGATACATGCCTATCTGATTGCACATGGTTTTGAGAATAGTCCAACTGAAAGCATCATATATGTTAAGCATGCTAATGATGTGCTTCTGATCATTGTGGTTTATGTTGATGACATGTTGTTCACTAGTCCTCATGAGAGGCATATTACTTATTTTAAGGCTGATTTGCATGCCTCATTTGAGATGTCTGATTTGGGGCATTTGCATCACTATTTGGGCATTCACTTTATGCACGTTGATGGTGGAATGGCTTTGTGTCAAATTAAATATATTGACACATTAGTACAATGTTTTGGCCTTGAAGATTGTAAACCTATTGCCACTCCTATGGAGACAAGTTTATGATTGAGTCTTCATGATGCTGGGGATGCGTTTGATGTTGTTCTCTATCAGTAGGCTGTTGGATGCCTGATTTACTTATGCATTACTCGACCAGATATTCAATTTGTTGTCTCATAGATGAGCATGTTTATGCATTGCCAGGAGTCTAGCATTGGCAGGCAGTTAAGCGCATCTTTCGTTACTTGAGTGGTACCCGACTACTTGGATTGTTTTATCCTAAGCGGGGATCACTACCGCCAGATTTGCATGCTTTTTCTGACAGTGATTGGGCTCGTTGCTATGTTTTCTATTCATGCTTGGGAGCTCATGCATATCTTGTCTGAGCAAGAAGGAGCCTACTATGGCCACTTCCAGTTGTGAGGCTGAGTATAGGGCAGCTTTCACAACGACTGTTGAGTGTGTGTGGCTCGGATGCCTTATGGCTGATTTGGGTGCTAGTCAATCTTCTGCCACCACCATGTTCACTGACAGTCAGAGCGCATTGGCAATTGCGAGGAACCCTATGTTCCATGATCACACTAAGCACATTGAAGTGCATTATCATTATGTTAGGGAAAGGTTCTCTGTTGGGGAGATCAGCTTGGCATATGTGCCCACGTAGGAGAACATTACAGACCTTTTCACGAAGGCTCTGCCTAGGGAGAAGTTTTAAGCTTTCCACAAAGCTTTGGGCTTACTTCCTTTTGTGGAGCGATTTCCACATAACTTGGCACTTCCTTATACATGAGTGCCAGCTCCTTGTTCATCACATCACTCCTAGGGGGGATTTGTTGATATATTTAAGTAGTGATGTGTGTGAACACTCTAGGACTATTGGGGAACTTTTTTCCCTCTTTAGGAGGTTTTTTCCCCCGCCTTGTATACATGCATGTTACCCTAATGGGCTACTTATCTTTGTACATTATCTAGTAATACATTCTGTATTCTGTGTTGTGCTTCAAGCTTCATGTTCTTTTTTGTGTTGTTTGCGTGCTTTCGTAGACATCTAACTCCAACAACCACAACCCCTTGTTTATCAATGGTGTCCAAGATTTATCAACAAAATCAGCTTCAATAGAGAATTCATGAAAAGTTTGTGTGAAATATTAGGGTTTTGTATATCTTGGGCTAGAAATATGTTTTTGAGGCGATTCTTGTGCCTAATTCATGGCATATTTCATGTAGATTAAGAATATGAAGTCAAAAATAAGTTTCAGTACCTGTATCACCAAGATGAGAACATCATGATTATGAAGGAATGCACACAATCAACTTCCTCAACAAATACATTGAAAATGATGATAGAAAATGAAAGAATAAACCTTTACTCTCATGAAATACTCAAAGAATAGCTGATTAACAAGATAAATCAAAGGCCAACACTTGAAAGTTCATCAACAAATCACCATTGAAGTCAAATGATGACATAAAGAAGAAAGGATAAGAGCTGTCAATTTCTCATTCAAGTCTCTTCATACAAAAAATGATGGCCCCTAAAAATAATTCACAAATTGACTTACATACTTTTTCAAGTGTTCTATTTTTTCACTTGAAAATTAAATGTCTGAAACTGATCAATTCACTTCCCTATACAATTTGAGAGCTCTAATAATTTATTAAAAATTACATCAATCCATCCTTCTAAAAATACACAATTTTAATTTTTACACTTCATCTTTTTAATCCAAAAAAGCTTCTTCTAGCACTAGAACACGGAGAGGTAAATCTACATTGACTCGAAACCTCAACCGAGAATGGATCCCTCAGGATAACAAGAGTATTGATTTATTCTTAAATAAGGAGATAGATGAGTCATTCTGGAGGTATAAGTGTGAGCAACCAAGTGAAGTAGGGATGGTCACTATCTATGAGTTCAAGGATCCATAGACACTTAGAAAAGTGGTACACCTGGGTAACAAATCAAAATCATTATTTGTGGTGTATTAGCATACGAGGCATGCCTATACATGGAGGGGTGAATCGGTCTTCCCCCCACCACGAGCAAATGTTACCTTTGGTTACCAAGGAGCAGGAACATCTATGCCTCATTGTTCCAAAGAGAAAAAAAGGAAAAGAGAGACCTAATGTGAGTTTTGCCAACACTGTAGGAAGAGACTGATGAGTGGTAGAAACAGATAGGATGGAGAGACGAAGAGAATGGAGACCCCAATGGAATAGAGATGATTTTCCTCTACCTAGACCCACAGAACACCTAAGAATATTGAGATCAACCCAAGTAGTGAAATCCATGGAATACTATTTTGATTTGACAGGAGATCCCCATGACCATGTGGCCGATTTCAAGCAAGTATTACGAGCTGAACAAGTGGATGACATGTTCACACAATATAATGCATTTGGACTCACCTTGAAAAACACTACCTTAACCTGGTTCCAACCTTTACAACAAAGACAATTTAGAGACATCCATTGTTGATATATTTAGGTAGTGATGTGTTTGAACACACTAGGACTGCCGGGGCACTTTTTTCCCTCTTTAGGAGGTTTTTTTCCCCCGGCTTGTATATATGCCTATTGCCCTAATGGGCTACTTATCTTTGTACATTCTCTAGTAATACATTCAGTATTGTGTGTTGTGCTCCAAGCTTCTTCTTCTTCCTCAATTTTCTGCATCAAGGTATTTTAGTCACTGGCCATGGCTGAAAGCAGTGATGTATTCCGTATGTTGGCTGTTGAGGATAAGTTGGATGGTACCCAACTACCCATTATGGGCTTATATGATGCGACATGTATTGGTTGCAAAAGGACTGTGGAACATTGTGCAGGGTGTTGAAAGACGTCCTGTTACACCTGCAACTACAAGTACTGCAAATACAGGTGCTGGAGGTGCTGGAGGTGCTGGAGCTGATGAAGATGGTGTCGAAGATGATATTGTGTAGATTCCTGCTCGTGCTGTTGTTTCTGTTGCACCTACTGCAGAGCAGATTCGCTGGGATGGCAGAGATGCCCAGGCACATGCATTGATAGCTTTGTCTGTCAAACGTGCCATTATTCCTCACATTCGCTCTTGCAGAACAGCAAAGGATGCTTGGGATACACTTACCACATTGTACCAAGCTAGGAATGAGGCTCGTGTTGCTTACCTCCGAAAACAGTTGGAGAGTGAGCACATGAATGAAGGTGATTCTATGGACAGTTTCCTAACGAAGATCAAAGATTTGAAGGAGCAGTTGATTTCTTCTGATGAGGTTATACCAGATAGCTCACTTGTGCAAACCGTTCTGAATGGTCTTCCTGACTCATATCAGAGTTTTGCTTCTACTCTTCGGTTGATGATGAAAGGCAATCCAAATGCCTTATCATTTGAGGAGTTACTCTCTATTCTGTTGCAGGAAGATCAGTCCAGGCAGAATAGGTCCATTATGCGAGTTGCAGATCAAGCTTTCTTGGCTAGTCAGAAGGGCAAAGGAAAATGGGGCTCTTCTACTAGTAAGCAGAAATCTGCAAATGCTGCACAATTGAAGAACTAGGATAAAGATGAGAAAAAATCAGAAAAGCAGAAATTGTTTTGCAAGTATTGTAAAGGAAATGATCATATCATAAAGAACTGCCCAAAACTGGCTGCTAAAGAGGCAAAGAAGAAAGAGGCTGGAATGGTTGTTGCAGAGGCCTCTAAACCAAAAACAGAGTCTGCAAATCTTCTGCAGGAAGAAGAATGGGCGTTTACTACTGTCTGCAGTTTTGACCCATCTTCTCATGATGAGTGCATGTCTACAGTAGACTTAGATGTTTGGTATTTTGACAGTGAGGCAACCAAACATATTACCTCGTAGCGCAGTTTCTTCTCTTCACTTGAGTCTGCCCCTATAGGGAATATTGTTACATGTGCCAACAACTCCTCTTATCATGTTATGGGAGTTGGTAAGATCATTCTGACTACAACCGATGGTAGTTCTTTCACTTTGTCAGATGCTTTATTTGTGCCAGGGATCAAAAAGAACCTGTTATCAGTTTCTGCATTAGCCAAGATTGGCTTGGTTGTGAAATTTGTTGATGACAGGTGTACAGTTCATGATCTCTCAAATGGCGATGTGATTATTGCTTCTGGCATTTTATGTCGTGGGTTGTATAAGCTCATAGACTATGAAAGATCTATAAATGATTTGGCATGTGCAGTAAATGATTCTCAGGCTAAGTCAGATGCAAAGCTTTGGCATGCACGCTTTGGTATCTGAATTTTGCTAGTTTGCTACGCCTGCAGAAATCTGAAATGGTGTCCTCTTTGCCAAAACTTGAGGCACTTGGAAAACATATTTGTGAAGGCTGTATTTTGGACAAAATGCAGCGTTCCTCCTTTCCAAAAGATGGATTAGTTCGGGCTACGCAGAAATTGCAGCTTGTACATAGTGATGTCTGTGGTCCTATGCAGACACCCTCTTTTGGAAATTACCTTTACTTCGTGACTTTCATTGATGATTTTTCCAGGCATGCATGGGTATATCCACTCAAAGCAAAGTCCGAAGTGTTCATGTGCTTCAAACAATTTTTGGTTTTGGATGAAAATCTGTCAGCATGTAAAATGGGCACCCTCCATTCTGATCGAGGGGAGGAATCTATGTCTTCAAATTTTAATGCATTTCTGGCTGAACGCGGGATAAAACACCAGTGCATAGTGCCGTATACACCTCAACAGAATGGAGTTGCTGAACGAAAGAACAGGTCACTCATGGAGATGGCGAGGTGCATGGTCAAGAGTCAGGCTTTACCACATAGTTTCTGGCTTGAGGCTGTCATGTGTGCAGCATATGTACTGAACAGGTGTCCCACTAAAGCGCTACAATCTATCACTCCATATGAGGCTTGGCATGACCGCAAGCCATCTGTTGCTCATCTACGTGTTTTTGGTTGTTTGGCATATGCACTAGTGCCTGAACAACATCGCAGAAAATTAGATGATAAGGCAGTAAAATGTATTTTTGTTGGGTATAGTCCTAAAAGTAAAGGCTATCGTCTGTATCATCCACATACTAAACGCATTCTGGTTAGCTGTGATGTTGTATTTGTGGAAGATGTTGTTCAGCCATTGCTTTCATGTACTAAGGAGACATCTGTTAGCTCCAAAGACATGTATGATACTTTGATGCCTCTTTTTACAGGTGGGCAGTCTAGTGCTGGTCCTAATGAGGCAACTTCTCAGCCTTTGTAGGTTTCATATGATGATGTAGATCATTCCATTTCTGATGCAGATTTACATGATGCACTTGTTGATGAGAGAGCTGATATTGAGCAGGCAATAAATATGCCAAAATGGCTGGTGCAGACTTTGCGTGATAGCAAATTAGATGCACCTTTGTCATATCGTACTCGTTCAGGCTCTCATAGTGCCTCGTTTGCATCAGATTGCTATGCTATGGCTGCTTCTAGTCTCTGTGATGAGAATGAGCCTGTTTCTTTTGATGAAGCACAGAATTCAGAAAATTGGATGGCTGCTATGCAATCTGAATATGATGCTATAATGAAGAATGGTACATGGTCTTTATGTGACTTGCCTCCAGGCAAGAAGGCCATTGGCACTAAGTGGGTATACAAGTTGAAGCGTAAACCTGATGGTACAGTTGACAGGTATAAGGCTAGGCTTGTTGCAAAGGGTTATGCGCAGGAAAGAGGCATTGATTTTGATGAGACCTTTGCACCTACATGCCGTATGACTACTGTTCGGAGCATTTGTGCACTTGCAGCCCATCATGGTTGGAATGTACATCAGTTGGACATTAAAACAACATTTCTAAATGGTGACTTGCATGAAGAAGTGTATGTTTTTCAGCCCCGTGGCTTTGTGCAGAAAGGGCATGAAAACCAGGTGTGCAGGTTAAAGAAGGCATTATATGGCTTAAAGCAAGCACCACATGCTTGGTGTGAGAAGATACATGCCTATCTGATTGCACATGGTTTTGAGAACAGTCCAACTGAAAGCACCTTATATGTTAAGCGTGCTAATGATGTACTTCTGATCATTGTTTTCTATGTTGACGATATGCTGCTCATTGGTCCTATTCAGAAGCATATTGCTAATTTCAAGGCTGATTTGCATGCCTCATTTGAGATGTCCGATTTGGGGCATTTGCATCACTATTTGGGCATTCAGTTTATGCAAGTTGATGGTGGAATGGCTTTGTGTCAAACGAAATATATTGACACATTATTGCAGCGTTTTGGCCTTGAAGACTGTAAGCCTATTGCCACTCCTATGGAGACAGGTTTACGATTGAGTCTTCATGATGCTGGAGATGCATTTGATGCTGTTCTCTATCAGCAGGCTGTTGGATGCTTGATTTACTTATGCATTACTCGGCCAGATATTCAGTTTGCTGTCTCACAACAGGTTTATGCATTGCCCAGGAGTCACGCATTGGAAGGCGGTTAAGCGCATCTTTCGCTACTTGAGTGGTACTCGGCTACTTGGGTTGTTTTATCCCAAGGGGGGATCACTACCGCCAGATTTGCATGCTTTTTTTGACTCAGATTGGGTTGGTTGATATGACACTCGTGTGTCCACTAGTGGTTTTTGCTTCATGCTTGGTAGCTCATGTATATCTTGGTTGAGCAAGAAGCAGCCTACTGTGGCCACTTCCAGTTGTGAGGCTGAGTATAGGGCAGCTTTCACAACGACTGTTGAGAGTGTGTGGCTCATACGCCTTATGGCTGATTTGGGTGTTGGCCAGTCTTCTGCCACCACCATCTTCACTTACAGTCAGAGCGCATTGGCAGTTGCGAGGAACCCTGTGTTCCATGCTCGCACTAAGCACATTGAGGTGCATTATCACTATGTTAGGGAGAGGTTCTCTGCTGGGGAGATCAGCTTGGCATATGTGCCCACGCAGGAGAACATTGCAGACCTTTTCATGAAGGCTCTGCCTAGGGAGAAGTTTGAAGCTTTCCGCAAAGCTTTGGGCTTACTTCTTTTTGTGGAGTGATTTCCACATAGCTTGGCACTTCCTTATACATGAGTGCCAGCTCCTTGTTCACCGCATCACTCCCAGGGGGGATTTGTTGATATATTTAGGTAGTGATGTGTGTGAACACACTAGGACCGCCGGGGCACTTTTTTCCCTCTTTAGGAGGTTTTTTTCCCCCGGCTTGTATATACGCCTATTGCCCTAATGGGCTACTTATCTTTGTACATTCTCTAGTAATACATTCAGTATTGTGTGTTGTGCTCCAAGCTTCTTCTTCTTCCTTGTGTTGTTCGCGTGCTTCCGCAGACGTCTAACTCCAACATCCATCACTTATTAGAATCATTTATCATTGAGTTCTCTAAAGTGGAATTAGGCATAGTACTTCTTCTTTGATTCACACTTTTAAACAATCTCCTCAGAAGACAGTCAAACTAGCTGGATGTAGGTTCAAACAATACATTGAGAGATGCCACATGCCAGAGTTACTCACTCAACCTAAACAAGTATCTCTATTTTTGGATGGGCTATAGAGCTCTAAACTACGATCATATGTATAAACTAAAAGAACCCCGAACACTAGAGAAATGTGTGAGGATATGTATAGACATTGAGGACAACTTAGGAGACGAGTTCAAACTCTCCAAGGCCTACAAGGACACAGATAGTTCTGCTCATGTGTCCTCAAAACACTCTAGTTCTATAGAAAAATTAATAGAGAAGGTAGCCCAGAAGCTAGGAGTCTCAAGCAAATAGACACCCAAGATAACCTGAGCCAAATGTTGTTATACCTACAAAGGTGACCATATGGAAAATGATTTCCCAAACATGACACAACCTCAAGGCAACCCTAGTAGCCAGTACTGCACAATAGAAAGGTGGTACACTAACCACAAAACACTATTCAACTTTGGGTCTAAAACCTTAAGTGAGCTTGAAGTGTGGCATAAGAGGCTTGATCATGTGAGTGAAAGAACCTTGAAATATATATGTAGGGATCAAAGCATTCTAGGGCTGCCAACATATCAAAGCAACACATGATCAGTAGATGTGATGCAAGTCAGATTGGGAAGGCACAAAGATAACCATTCAACCAGAAA
This sequence comes from Ceratopteris richardii, assembly GCA_020310875.1. Lineage (NCBI taxonomy): Eukaryota > Viridiplantae > Streptophyta > Polypodiopsida > Polypodiales > Pteridaceae > Ceratopteris > Ceratopteris richardii. The sequence continues at coordinate 152,394,246 of CM035431.1, read as the reverse complement.
GGCTACATCCACAACAACATATTGGACTTAGTACATATACATGTATGGGGGTCAAGTCAAGAACCTTCATTTGCAGGATCAAGGTATTATGTCTCATTTATTGTTGATCATAGTAGATGGAGTATTCTGTACTTTATAAAGGAAGAATGAAGAGTTTGATTGCTTCAAAATGTATCTAGCACATGTGGAGAATCGCAAAGGTAGATCACTCAAGAAGCTCAGATCTCATGGAGGAGGAGAACACTTCTCCAAAGATTTTGATGAGTTCTTGCAGGATAAAGGTATCAAAAGGGAAGTGACTACTAGGTACTCTCCTCAACTGAATGGAATTGCAAAGAAGACAAACAAGACATTGGTTGCATCAGCTAGAACAATGCTTGAAGAGAAGAGGTTGCCACATTATTTATGGGTAGAGGCTATTTCAATTGTTGTGTACCTTCTCAATAGACTACCATCCAAATCACTTCAAGGTATGACTCCTTATGAAGCATGGCATGGAACAAAACCTAGTCTTGGACATTTCAAGGTGTTTGGTTATTTAGCTTATGTTCATGTACCATCACAAATAAGATGTAAGCTAGATGAAAAGGCAACAAAGGAAGTGTTTATTAGGTATGACTCAACTCAGATGGGTTACATGTTTTATAATCCTTCAACTAAGCAATTCACTACAAGTAGGGATGTCGTGTTTGAACAACACAGGTCTTGGTATGATGGAAAACAAATAAAAGGTATTTGTACCATATGATTTTGATTTTGATTCTTAGGAAGCAAGCATGATACACATGTCAAGCATCCAAGAATTGATATAGATGATGACCAAGATGAAAGGGAAAAGGATTACAAACTATGGAATTCAAAAGGCAAAGCAAAGATCGAGGAGTGTGGAGAATGCTCCAAGCAATCCCCTAGAAGATCAATAAGGGAGAAGAAACAACCAGAGAGGTATGGATATGATTCCACATTTGTTACGAAGCATTCAATGTACTTGGCAAAAGACTCAATTTTAGAAGAACCCTCAACCTATCAAAGGGAAACCCTAAATGGGAAAGGGACATGAAAGAAGGACTAGATGCATTGAAGGAGATGGACACTTGGGGTTTGGTTACAATGTCACCCAATCAAAAGGTAATTGGTTGTTGATGGATATATAAACTCAAAAGAAATTTAGATGGATAAATTTGCAAGTACAAGGCAAGATTAGCTGCCAAAGGATGCTCACAAACTGATGGTATGGACTATGAGGAAACATTCTCACCAATTGCAAAGATTACTACAATCAAAACATTAGTAAGTGTACCTACTGAAAGAAATTGGAGACTCCTCCAACTTGATGTAAAAAATGCATTTCCAAATGGTTGGATAAGTGAAGAGGTATACATGTCACAACCTCCACATTTTGAAAACCTAATCATGCACCTTATGTATGTAGACTTAAGAAAACATTGTATGGATTGAAACAAGCTCCTAGATCTTGGAATTATAGGTTGGTTACATATGTTCAAGATCAAGGATTTAGGCATAGCAACTCAGATCCTTGTCTATTCATCAAAAGGGATCACCATGAGGTTATCTATCTATGTGTATATGTAGATGACATAATTCTGACAGGTGATGATCTTAATGGCATTCAAAGGATCAAGAGGCACATGCAAGTACATATGAAGACTCAAAGAATGTCAATTAGTAATTGAGGGGGAGTTGTCGATTAGTAATTGAGCATGAAGACATAAAGCTTATGAAGAGGGTTAATA
>CM035431.1:152359992-152364992 GCA_020310875.1 Ceratopteris richardii | reverse complement strand
ATTTTCCTTCATTCCACTTGCAAATGGAAGCTTACTAGGCTAATAGAATATCTCTAGAAGGAATTTTGCTAATTGTAACTACACTGGTCACACTGAGCATAACACTGAGCAGGTATCAAGACCAAAGTTTTCAAGTCTTGTGATCTGCAAAGTAGTCTGTTTTGATCAAGTCATTACTCAAACCTTTTCCAAAGTACATATAGCATATTTTGGTGTCATTTGGAAGCTCAAGGAGTCTACTAAGTATATCTGAAGAGAAAGGAGGGCAGGTGTGAAGCAGGTTTTGCAGCACCAGCTTGATCTTCTGAGTGCATCCAGCCATCACATCCAACAGTGGTATCAGAGCAAATAAGGTAATCATGGGTGATGGTTTCCCTTCCTTCATTGACAAATTGGACAGAAATAATTACCAGGCTTGGTCATTGAGAATGAAGACCTATCTACAAGGGAGAAGCTTGTATGGATACATATCAGGAGATGAGGAGTTGCCCTCATTCAAGACTAGAGGCCTACCTACAAAGGATGAACATGAGAGGCTCAATCAATGGTGTGCAAAAGATGCTTTGGCAAGGTCATATCTTCTAAACTCTATTTCTGATTTCCTTCTACCTCATGTAAGGAATTGCAAGACTTCCCAAGAGACTTGGGAAACTTTGTCAACATACTTTTCATCAAGCACAAGGGCCAGAAAGAACCAGCTATGGATTGAGTTTACAACTCTTAGGAAGCAATCAAAACAATGTGTCTCAGATTTTGTCACCAAAGTCAAAGACATTGCAGATCAACTTGCAAGTGTTGGAGAAGAAATTGAGGAAGAGCAAATAGTCAGACAAGTGATCAATGGACTAAAGGCAGATGACAAGTGGGAGAGCTTTACCACAGCAATGGACTTATACATGGACATCCAAGCACCTGATCTAACAACTCTGATTGGACAACTCTTTACACATGAAGCAAAAATCACAAAGAATGGAGAGCAATCAAAAGGTAACAATCCCTCTGCCCTATATACTGATAAGAAGACTAAAGACAAGGGTAAAAGCAAGAAGGTTGATGAAGAAGGCTCTACCTCCCAAGCAAACTATGCAAGGAGAGGTAGATCATCTAAAGGTAGGGGCAGAGGAGGTAAGTCAGGTAGGGGGAGACCCTATAACCAATCTCCATGCAATATTTGTGGCTTGTCTAACCATACTACAGATGAATGCTACAAAAACTACAAGAATCAAAGAGGAAGAGGTCATCAAAGAGGAGGATACTCTCAAGGCAGAGGCAGATTCAATCAATCTCAAGGCTACCATGGCTACAACAATAATTACAACAATAGCTACAATCACAATGGCAATTATCAAGGTGGATACAGAAATAGGAAAGATTACAACAATTATGCAGAGGAGCAAGATGATTCCTTGTTGATCATGAACATGACATCTAAATCAGGTATCAATGATGATCACTTATTCTATATTGATTCAGGTTGCTCTAACCATGTAGCTGGAAATGTTGCCTTACTCTCTGATTTGGAAGAACCCAAAGGCAAGCACCAAGTGCAGACAGGTGATGACACTAAACATTCAGTTGTTAAAGTAGGCAATGTCAAAACAAGTGATGGTAATCAGAATTTACTAAGCAGAGTGTTGTATGTTCCAACAATCACCAAGAATCTGATGAGTGTAGGTCAGATTGTAGAAAAAGGTCTACAGGTCAGGTTCACTCAACATGGTGCATATGTGGAGGATCCAAGACATGGATTCAGAAGGATAGCCAAGGGAGAGAAATCAGGTAGATTGTTTACCTTTGAACTTGAAGACACTAAGAATATTGCTTTGTACAACTATAAAGACCAAACCCTATCAGAATTGGAGATTTGGCACAAGAGATTAGGTCACATTGGAGAGAGGACCATAAAACAAATGCGCAGGGATCAATGTGTACTTGGGATACCTAATGTATCCAAGCAACACATGATATACAAGTGTGGGGCTTGTCAATTTGGTAAGTCACACAGATTGCCCTTTACCAAGAAAGGTTTTATGCATGAAGATTATCTGGAATTGGTACATACAGATGTTTGGGGACCTAGCAAGGAGCCATCCATATCTGGATCAAGGTACTATGTGTCCTTTATTGATGACTATAGCAGGTGGACTGTCTTATACTTCATGAAACATAAAGATGAAGTATTTAATTGTTTCAAAAGGTATCTTGCATTAGTTGAAAATCAAACAGGTAGACATTTGAAGAAACTAAGGTCAGATGGTGGTGGAGAATACTTCTCCAATGACTTTGAAGATTTCTTGCAGGAAAGAGGCATCAAGAGGGAGATTACTACAAGGTACTCACCTGAACAAAATGGGGTAGCTGAAAGGAGGAATAGACTCATTGTAGAGACAGCTAGGTCTATGTTAAATGAAAAGAAATTGCCAAATTATCTTTGGGCAGAGAGTGTATCTACTGCCACATACTTAATCAACAGGTTGCCATCAAAGACACTTGATGGAATGACACCCTATGAGGCTTGGCATGGTAAGAGACCATCTCTGGATCATTGTAAAATCTTTGGGTGTGTTGCATATGTGCATATTCCCTCACAGGTAAGGGGAAAGCTAGACCCTAAGGCTGAGAAGTGTATCTTCATTGGTTATGATTTGAATCAGAAGGGATACAGGTTCTATAACCCCTCAAACAAAGGCTTCAAGGTAAGCAGAGATGTCATCTTTGATGAAAATGATTCATGGTATGAAAATGAGTGCAGGAAAGTTAGCCTACCTTATGACATGGAAGAAGACTTTCCCAAGCTTATCAGGCAAGAATCTATTCAGAAAGAGGACACAAGCTCAGATGATGAAGACACCATCAACATTGAAGAGTTCAAAGCTTGGAAATCCAAAGGGAAGATGAAGATGAAGCAACTAGAAGATAATCCAGAATCCTCAACTCAAGCTATGAGGAGATCTCAAAGAGAAAAGAAGAAACCTATTAGGTATGGGTATGATACTTCACTTGTAACCAAGCACTCTGTATATCTTGCAAAGGATCTCTTGAATGAAGAACCAGGTACATTTGAGGAAGCAATTACTAAACCAGAATGGAAGGAAGCAATGGATGAAGAAATGGAGGCTCTCAAGGAGAGTGATACTTGGGACTTGGTACCCAAGAAAGAGTCTATGAAGGTGATAGGATCCAGATGGATCTACAAACTCAAAAGGAATTCAGATGGTACAATAAACAGGTATAAAGCTAGGTTGGTAGCCAAGGGTTTTGCACAAACCCAAGGCATTGATTATGAGGAGACATTTTCTCCTGTGGCCAAGATGTCAACTATCAGAGTTAATTATGGTGAGTGTAGCTGCATCCAAGAATTGGAACATGTACCAATTGGATGTGAAGAATGCATTCTTGAATGGATGGATATCTGAAGAGGTCTACATGTCACAACCACCTGGCTATGAAGATCCCAATAAGGTAAATCATGTTTGTAAATTGAAGAAGGCTCTGTATGGATTGAAGCAGGCACCTAGAGCATGGAATTACACGTTGACAACCTATCTCCTAGATCAAGGATTTGTGATGAGTAAAGCAGATACTTCATTGTTTATAAAGAGGAACAATTCAGAGGTAATATACTTGTGTGTCTATGTTGATGACATCATTATTACAGGAAATGATGTTCAGGGAATAAGACACATCAAAGGACAGATGATGAAGGAATTCAAGATCAATGATCTTGGATTATTGAAGTACTTCCTAGGACTTGAATTAGTCTACACAAATTCAGGTATCTTTATTACTCAGAAGAAGTACATTCAGGACATGGTCAAGAAGTTTAATTTGCAGGAAGCTAAAGTCTCAAACATTCCTATGGAGGTCAACCACAAACTCAGTGCACATGAAGGAGAAGAACTCAAGGATATTACAGGTTACCAAAGTTTGGTAGGTAGTCTAAATTATGCTACCTTAACCAGGATTGATATATCATATGGTGTTAGTGTACTTAGCCAATTTATGCATAAACCAAGAGTACCTCATTTGGAGGCAGCAAAGAAGATAGTAAAGTACCTAAAGGGAACACAAAATCATGGTTTGTACTTTCCATATTCATCAGACATTGACATTAAGGTATACTCAGATGCAGATTGGGCAGGTTGCAAGGATGACAGGAGGAGTACATCTGGTTACATATGTTTTGCAGGTGATAAACCAATTTCTTGGTCATCCAAGAAACAACCCACAGTAGCTTTGTCATCTACTGAGGCAGAGTACAGAGGGCTAGCAAATGCCACTCAAGAAGCCATATGGTTGAAGCTATTATATTCAGAATTGGGTCTATACACAAGGCCACCAATCATATTTGGGGATAACACAAGTTCTCTTCACCTAGCAGCTAATCCAATTTATCATGCTAGGACAAAACACATAGAGGTTCACTACCACTATGTGAGGGAGAAGTTACTTAGCAAAGAAATTCAATTATCATATGTGTCTACTAATATACAATGTGCAGATTTGCTTACTAAAGCTCTGGATGGAAGCAAACTATGCAGATTTAAATCCATGATTGGATTGCAGGAAATAATTGAAGACTAGAGATGAAGACTTGAGCCAAAGTGTTTGGCTTGAGGGGGAGCTGTTGGTGCAAAAACAAGCCTACACACATTGGCTTGGAAAATTGGAACCTTGGAAGGCTAAAGCTTGAACCATTGAAGAATGTATTTATATGAACCTTGAACCATAGGAACCAATGCTTAATTGGTTATTACTTTTTTATCCAATGTAAAAGTCAATATGACTTAATCACTCATGTAATCACACCTAACTGAGAAAGTCGTGGAAATTTTGATTGATTGAATAGGTGAATGATTGAGAGAATATCTCATTCACTTTTAGGTACAAGATTCTAGGAGATTGACATGATTTTTGAAATTCAAAATCTCACTCAATCTTTATATAATTTACAAGTCAAAAGTCGCGGGTAATTTTTTCACTCCTCCCGAGGCAATTCT
>CM035431.1:152344992-152352492 GCA_020310875.1 Ceratopteris richardii | reverse complement strand
CGTGTTTTTGGCTATTTTGTGTTTTTTTGTGCTTTAATCATCATTTAAGTTTAAAGAAATACAAAAAATGTATTGAGAACTCCTTATCTTGCTTGCTTGATCCAGAATCTCCAAAATTTTATGGTTGCAGACGATCGCGATCCTGTTCTTGCTCTCACTCTCTCTTTTCCTCACTCAAATGAGTTTTTTCTTGAGATTCCAGGGTTTTATAGTGTTCACACAATCGCGATCCTGTGCTATTTCCTCAGCATTTTCACTTTTTACTTATCCAATTTTATTCTTCAACAATTTTATAGTTTTAATCCTCAATTCCTAACTTTTCATCATTAGTCACTCCCATTATCCCATTGGTAAAAATCATGATTTTGTACTTCTTTTCCACTTCTCCCACTTGATACTCAATCCTCACCGATTTTATGGAATTTGACTTCCTTCACTCACTCAACTTAATGTAATTTGCAAGAATTTCAACACTTCTTATTCTCAAAAGATTATCTATTGCTTTCTTTTCCCAAAAGACAAACAAAGAAATCTACCTTTTCATGTTTCCATTTCTTGATTAAAGAGTATTACCTTTTCAATGTGTTCAATACCATCAACAATAGAAGATCTATCAAGGTCCAACTTCAATGAAGCTTTTGATATACTCCCCGGCAACGGCACCAAAAAATGTTTGTTGTTAACCTTTGGAGTTGTCCTCTCCAATCATTTAGCAAAAAGAATCAACAATACATCTTATTTTTGTCAATCCTGGAAGTATACAAGAGACCACATCCCCTTCTAGATGATAGAATCCAAGAAATAAGAGAAAACTGGCTGGATTTTTGAGAATTAGTGAAGATGAAGAGGAATTTCTAGGGTTTAGATTATCTTGAGCAATACTCCATCAATTTCAATAATCTTGGTGTCTAAAGCATGTTATTTTCTCAGCACAACATAATCATAAAGTCGAAACTCAAAAATGATACCTGTAACCTTCAAACGAGACAATCGTGATTCTGTGAAATCAGACGATTTTCATCTCCAGCACATTCTTCATCAATTTCTCACTCAACACATCAGTAATCAACTCTCTTCATACACATTCATCAGAAATACACAATAGAAGCTTACAAATCTCCATGGATACACATAGAATAGACTCAACAAATCAAAGAAATCACACAAAAGGAAGAAACACGATTTTCTGCAGGAAACTCTCTCTTTACTTGGATAGCATGTAATACAAATAACCAACCCTCTCATAGTAGAGGAAATTGTCTTTTATACATTTTCAAGTGTCCCTTTTCACACTTGAATTTTGTTCCTTTCCTCTTCTAATCTAAAAATATGCTATCTAGGAGTTTCCAAAAAATTCCAGAAAAAATACATATGATTCTACTCTTCATAAGGAAGATTCTTCCTTATTTTTACATCATTTACATAAATATTTTTACAAGTTTTTGGCATTTTACAATTATTTTTCATCAAAAATACTTCAAAAAATACTTCTTTTAACAGAGACATAGAGAGGAGGAGGGCGAGGATCGCTCGGAAGGGTGTGTTTTTTGCATGCACGTGTCTAGTGGGACGGGATGATGATAGCTGATAGATCGATCCACTCAAGGCCAATACCAACAAAAGGTATAATTATTATATGTATGAGTGGTTGGTTCGTAATCCATTTTTCAGATTTGGTTTGTTCTCATTTTATCGGCAAGTTTGTTCCAGAGGTCGGTAATGTTGTATATGTCTCTTAAAAAATTATTTATTCATGTCTCGCTTCATCTGTTGATGATCTGCTTTTTGGGATATGAGGTAAGGCCATGCTTCAAGAGATCTCATTGTTGCTTGTATGTACATAGCCTACATAAAACAGGATAATGAATCTTTATGTGCGATATGATTATGTGACCTTTTGGGTTTCTGTTCTCTTTTTATTATTGCATATTTTTTTGTTCTAACATCTTTTGATGAGTGAGCAGATAAGAAAGAAAAGGAAATCAAGAAGGTTTTCAGCAAGGTAAGCAAGGTAAGCAAGGTATGAAATTTGTTTTGGAAAAAGACAAAAATCATCACAAATGATGTTGGGTAATTACTTCATCGAGGGCAAGATCGTGTCTTCATCTGGAAATCATTTTCTTAGTCAAAAGCAAAAAATTGTTGTCATCGATTAGAATCATGTTTTGGAATAAGACATGCATACATTGCATTGCTTTGGTTTTATTGCATAAGAGCATGATATGGAAAGGAAAGGAGTCATGAATGAGCATGTAAGGGAGAATGTGATCAGCGGTGTAATGAATGTGTTACATGAATGTATTGATGCATGTGATTGTGGACATGGTTGGCATGATGAGACAATAAACAAATGAAGAAAAATATGCATGATGATTCTGCATGAGAAGAGAGCATGATATAGATCTATTGGTGGCTTGACATGGTCTCATTTCTTGAATGATTGAATTGTATCTCCATGGAAAATTTAATTGTTTGGATGAGTGACAGGTGAAGGGGAGATTGTGGGAATGCTCGTCGAGGATGACATCGCAAGCAAGAAGAGGGGAGTATGTTACACAAAAAATTTACGTTGATTTTCAATCTACTGATGTGGTGTTCATGAAAAATATAGTTCTTGGAAATGTGATCTTGCTCAGATAACCCGAAAAAATATTGTGTTTGCATCCTTGGAGTGTACAATGTTAGCATGGATAAGGCTCTGAGTGCATGATTGAGCCGCGAGAGTACATGTGTAAATGCACGCGTGTCCGTGAGTATATGAATGAAGCAATCTATTGATTATGACATGTCAAAGGCCCTTGATTTGTTCTTTTGATGACTGAATGGATATCATTTCAAATCCAAAGAGTGTTTGTGTATCTGTTAAAACATTTCAAAATGAAAGGATGCAAAAAATAGCCAGTAGGATATGGAAGTAATGAGGTGGTCATGTGTGTGTGGAATGGTGTAAATGCATATATGAATACTCTGGATTGAGGGTGTGATCATATGTGTACATATCTATGGTTGTGGGGTAATGTGTTACTAAAATATGAATATATGTGTATATATGTATCCACATGTATGTGTGTGTCATTTTTTGTTTCCATTTCAGAAAAGAGGAAAAAGAAGAAGAAGAGGAAAGACTGACTGAGGGAAGGAAGAGAGTTTATAGCATTTGGCCTCAACTCCAGCAACAGTGGTTGTATAAAGTCATTATCTTGAACCTTGTTTTTTTTTTTAATTATGAAGAAGTGATTCAGAAGTAGTTATATGTGATCGGAACGTTGTACTTTGAGCTATAGATATCAAATCTTACATGCAAATGACTCTGAAGGGGCTTAATCCATTTTGATGTAGATACGTTTGGACACAAGGTTCTCATGCAAAGCTCAAATATAGATTTTAAGGAGTTCTGAAAGGCTTTCGGGGATTCATATCTTTGTTTTTTTTCACACATAAGCCATGACACCCATTGTGGGGTCTCTTAGTCTATTAATATTAACTTGAGGAATGACCTTCGTGTTCGTGGTCATGATGCTGATGTTGGGGGCTGAGGAGAGTGGAGGCCTTAGAATAGTTCAATCTCCTTTGATAAGAGAGGGAAATCATTTTGGACCATACCTTAGGTGATATAAATACCAAAAGGGGGCAAAACTTCCATCCAATTTTTCATAAAAGGAAATTTTTATGCAAGTTATGGTGTAATAATATTTGCACTCACAGATATGTATAGGTTGGGTTAATTTATAGATATGTATAGGTTGGGTTAATTTATCAAGGTTCAAGAATGGCACATGGCTTGATGAAGCAAAGACATTATCCTAGTCATTCGTACAAATCGGATTTCTGAGCATCATGCAAACATCTATGGATATCCATAGGTGTCGGCTTCGAATAAGGAACAGGGCAGCAGGGAAGTGTTGGCACCGCGAAGCGGTTGAGAAGGCTAACTCGGGACATGGGGTTCCCCATGGGATGTGCTCCAATGGGTCATATTCTGTACGACGAAGTCATGAAATATAATCCCAAGAAGCTTTACCCATCCAATCACGACCGATCCGTCCTCACTGCTGGACACGGATGCATGTTGCAGTATACACTTCTTCATCTCGTTGGATATGATAGCGTCGAGGAAGAAGACCTGAAACAATTGATGCAATGGAAGAGCTCTACTCCTGGACACCCAGAAAACTTCGAGACCTATTATCTGCTAACAATGTACGCGAAATGTGGTGCTCCTATTAAAGCGAATGATTTGCTTCAGGAACTCTGCGTCCGGGACGTCGTCTCCTGGACAGAAGTGATTGCTGGATTCAAATGTCAAGGCCGAGCCGAGGAGAGCTCTCCGAGCATGCCCAAGCTAGCAGAGTTAGGCAAAGTTGACGTTTTTGGTGAGAGTGTAAAACCACTCAATGTCTCGGTGTACGACCTATTCTCAGTCCAAGTCTAACGGCATGGCTTCATCTTAAGCGACGTGATATTGGAACCCCATGGGGGAAATTGTTCTCCCAATTGAGCCAGTATCCACATATCAATCTGGTTGGACATACTTTCACAATCGGACATAGCAGAACATGTGACTTACAGTTAAAGGATCACGACATTAGCGGAGTGCTTTCCAAACTTAAATACATGGAGCATGAACATGGTGGCGTAACACTACTTGAAAATATTGGGAAAAACGGAGTGGTTCTTGTAAATGGTAAACATGTGAAGAAGAACTGTAGTTACTTCTTAAAGGAGGCTGTATAGGAGATTTACCAAAGCATCCACTGCAAGGCATAGAAAGAGAAACTTATTGTTAGATAATGGTGCAAAGGCTAAAGACACAGAGCATGAAAACGTGAATCCATCCTGTCATACTGCGCATAGGAGACAATCTTTGAAAGATGACTTAAAAAAGATGGTTATGGATGGTGAAGGATTTGATGTTTCATTTGATGATTTCCCGTATTACCTGAGTGAAATCACTAAGAGTGTGCTTATTGCATCTACATATGTCCATTTGCAACACCCAGCCTTTGTGAGATTTACAAATGATTTGCATTCAGTAAACCCCAGGATCTTGCTTTCAGGACCTCCAGGATCAGAGGCTTATCAAGAAGTTCTCGTCAAGGCTTTGGCAAAGCACTTTGGTTGTCGATTATTGGTGTTTGACAGTGGATCTTTGCCACATGATGGATCAGGGAATTCTGAGTCTGGGAAAGAGGTTGGAAGATGTGAAGCAGGTGGCATACCAGAGACATCTGATGATACTAGTCTAAAGGATGAAAGTTCATTTATCACAAATCTTGGTGCACTAGTTCGTCCTATGTCCGCAATCAGTGCTGGCACAAAGTTTGATATAGCTTTTGGGACATTGTTGGCAAAGCACACACTTACAGTAGGTGATCGTGTCAAGTTTATTGATGCAAATAATGCCAATGTTCCTTTCCAGAACTACATAGGCAGTCGTGGGCCATCGATTGGTGCTCAAGGGGAGGTTCTTCTCTTCGTTGTATGTGGGGGACCTCGATCCCAATGTAATCGAGGCACAATTGCATGAGGTCTTCAATCAGATTGGTTCGGTTTTATATATCAGGGTTTGTCGGGACTTGATCACAAAAAAAATTGTTGCTTGAATATGCTTATGAGAATTACCGTAATATTTAGCATGGGACTTGGGCCTTAAAACCATTAAATTTTACAAAGGAGAATAGGAAACTGATGTGTAGTCTGTATGCTCATTGTGATCCCAGCATATGCAAGAGTGGAGCAGCTAATATTTTTTATCAAGAACCTGGACAAAGAGATAGACAATAAGCCTCTACATGATACCTTCTCAGTTTTTGGTCCCATACTCTCTTGTCGGGTGGCTGTAGATGAGAGTGGAATTTCTGAAGGCCGTGGAGTTGTTCAGTTTGAACAAATGGAATCTGCTCAAACAGCCATTGAAAAAGTCAAGGGAATGCTGATAAATAACAAATGTATATGTTGGGCCGTTTTTTTCAGGAAACAAGAAAGAGAGCTAGCGGTACCTAGCTCTAAAATCAACAATGTTTATGTGAAAAACATTTCAGAATCTATGATAGATGAAGAATTTGGAAATACTTTTGAAGCCTTTGGAATAAAAAGTAGTGCTGTTGATGGCAGTTTTAAAGGCTTTTGTAAACGTTGAGAACGTTAACAGTGCAGCTAAGGCAGTTGAGAACTTGAATGGTAAGCGGTTTAATGAAAAGAAAAGGTATGTGGGTCGAGCTCAAAAGAAGTCTGAAAGGGAGGCTGATCTAAAAGCTAAATTTGAACTGCTTCGAAAGGAAAAGATTGAGAAATCTCAGGGTGCAAATCTATATTTGAAGAATATAGATGATGCAGTGGATGATGAAAGACTGAAGAGTTGTTTTCTGTTTATGGAGCAGTCTCCTCCTGTAAGATCATGAGAACTCCACAAGGTCAAAGCATGGGCTCTGGATTTGTCTCGTTCTCCTCCCCTAAAGAAGCTACACGAGCTGTAAATGAAATGAATGCAAAGATGGTAGGTAGTAAACCTCTGTATGTAGCTCATGCTCAAAGGAAAGAAGATAGGTGGGCTAGATTGCAGACCCCGTTTGCTCAGTTAAGAACCGCCTCTATGAACGCCCTGCAGTTTATGCAAGCCCCCTCCTATGTATCATCCTGGAGGCCGGGGAATGGGCCAGGAGGAATGAGGCCTAGTGCTCCACAATTGCCAAATTACTATATCCATGTTGTCCAAAGGCCCAACCCACAAGGTCAGCGAATGGCAGGCAGGAGAGGAGCAAACACTCCTTTACAACCATAGCAGCCTTCATTTTTTCTGCAGCAGGTGATGCCCTGTGGTGCTAATCGCCCTATGTGTTATTCTCAAGCTTCTAGAGATGTCACAGATACATTTGTGCCTGGAACTAATTATGAGATGGGTGGAGGTCAAGTCTTGCCATCTGATGTTGCATACATGCCAATATAGGCACTTGCATCTGCATTGGCATCAGCTCCTCCTGACCAGCATAGAATGATGTTGGGAGAGCAACTCTATCCCCTGGTTGATCAGATTGAGCACGATCATGCTGGCAAAGTGACTGGTATGCTACTGGACTGGAAATGGATCAGCTTGAGGTATTGCACCTCATTGAACCTCGTGATGCCTTGAAGGCAAAGGTAGCAGAGGCTATGGATGTTTTATGCATGGCACAAGGTAGTGAAGGTTGCGGAGGAGAAAGAAAATGGTGTTGGTGATGATCTAGTGTGAGCAAGTGGAATATTTAACGCTCTTCAACTTTATGCACGGTCACAGAGGGATTTAATAGAGGTTGATGTAGCAATACTTGTCTGTATCTTAAAAGCTTGTATTAGCTTGATGGACTTGGACTCTGGAGAGAGACCCTACAAAAGTAGATCCTAAATTTCAGGGACCTGCCCCCAGTCACTTATGACCGACTCTCCCTGTACTCTGACCCTCTTCTCTCTCTTGTTTCGTCAAACTGTTGTACATGCCCCACTCCCCTCTGCCCTGGTCAGATC